>ML782030.1:806083-832615 GCA_009831015.1 Picea engelmannii
TATTTGAATAACATATTATGTATGTTGTTGGACTAGTGTTTCCTATGTTGGATCCCCTCACTTTACCAATTCGGCATTTTGGTTTTACAATGAAAATATTATCCTTTATGCACACCAAGTAGGCTTATGTCTCAAAATCACAATATAAATTTGTAGACATGTGTGAAATCAAAAACTACAGCTTATGCAAGATGAACCACCAAAGTTGGCTCAAATTAGAGACTAGGGCATGCATTTTGGGTTGAGGTAGTTTTCCCTTCAAATTTACATGAAATCTCAATTCTAGGTGCATGAAAGAAACCTCTCATGTTATTCAATTGAACTTTAGATGCATAGGTAAATTTACCATATATGTAACTCCATCTAATTAAAACTTATAAAACAACTTTTGGAGCTAGATGGAACCTTGGGCGAGCATTTTCATTTAGTCACCTAATACAATTTATACCTTGCAAATTAAAACGTGATGCAGGAGCATCGCCAACATCAAGCGAGCCAGCGCGGAAGCAAAAGACAGTTGGACAAGCGCCAGCGTGAATTTTGAAATCACCTTGAAGTTATTGCGCAATATTAAACGAAGTCAGTAAGAATAAGCGCACTTGTATAATGTAAACGGACCTTGAGCAATTCGCTCTCGTCCTTAGTAGGTAGAAGGCATTTACGATAGTTAATGTAAAGTAGATAGAATTCAATTCTAGATTAGACAGTTTTAGAATGCAAGAGGGAAGCAGGATATAGACACCCTCATTGTGTATTGTAACATGATTATGAAGCAGCATTGTTGGGAAGAGAAAGAGCATGCAGAGAGCTGTGTAAGAACACCCATGTACAGATATTTGGATTAATAGAAAGAGTTTGATTCAAATTCATGGTTTTCGTGTTTGTTCTCTGTGTATTTATGCTAAATGATATGCTCATGAATGTTTGCTTCATGTTATACATTTTATTTATATGTTATGTATGTGATTTCATGTTTTGAGTTTGAAGTCTGAAGGAAGTAGGAATAAGTTTCAATTGTTTCTTTATCTGAACAAGGGTTCCTGCAAGGAGTGCAGTCGAATCGTCCGCAAGGAGTGCGTTGACAAAGGGTTCAGATAGGGTAGATTTTGTTCTCATTTACACAGGAGTGCAGTTAAGTACATGAGCCATGCAAGGAGTGTGCAGGCAAAGTGAAGTTTCAGGGTTGTGGACCTGAGTGAAGCATTGAGAGACTGTTGTTGTAGGTGTGCACAGGGTCGAAGGAATTTCAGCAATTGGAAGTGTCTGAAGGTTGCCGCAAGGAGTGTGCGCAAGAGTCTTTTCCAAGACTCGGAGTTATAAGGAAGCTCAGGAAGGATAAAGCCTTATAACCATTGAAAGGGTTGCACAGAAGTTAGCCCTGGAACGATTTAAGAAGGTGTCGTAAGTTTGCGCCACAGGTGTACAAGTTGGTGGAGGAACACTTAGCTATTTTCAGAAATCGCCAAGGAGGAACGGACGGTAGGAATTTATCTTGGGAGAAACCGTGAAGTCCCGTGGGCCGTTAGATCTCGTGGAGGAACAGGGGAGATACGGCGAAGTATTCCCTAAAGGTTCTAAGCTCAGGAGGGGCAGGACCATAGATCTGAGCCACAAGGACAGTCGGATTTACGCGCGGATATCTATATCGGGGTTTTCGTGGGTGGAAGTCCCGTAAACATTGCAACGGGAATCGCGAAATCACGAAATGTGATATCCCAGAAAGCCAAGAGGATTTGTGTGGGGCCAAGGAGGAGTTAGTGAGTGGACAGGTGACACGATATTTTCGGAGTTTCGTGAGGTGAAATTCCGAACTCATTGCACTAGGATTTGCGATATTGTGAAGTCCGAAATGCTGATGGAGTGAAGGGGTGTTGAAAATTCAAAGCTCGTATCGGAGTTTCAGAAAATCGGGATTCGGAAGTCAGGGAGACAAGTTGCTTGACATCGCGATCACCAAAACCGCGATAGGGAAAATCCCGAAAGGAAAGGGGAAAGGTCAGCATTGACTGTTTCAGGTTTCGGGGATTCAAGAGACCAATGCTTGACCACTGGATTCGCGAAGTCGCGAAGTCCGATCTCCCAAGTGTAAAGAAGGGATCCTATGAGAGTTTGTTGTGGGTGCAGATTTTCCGATAGGGAAATAGAAGAGTTGTTTAGAGTTCTTCGGGCCGTGGGAAAAGGAAAGATCTTGTGTTGATGTGGACCTCCCGACCTGCGGATTGTGAAGGGAGCACGCGTTGATGTCACAACGCAAACATTTCTTATTTTGCACAGCTACCCTTTTTAAACTTTCAGTTGCAAAAATAAACAACATGAGCGGGTCCACTATGATAAACCATATCCCCAACAACTTGCACAACTCAAATATAAGGTATAATACAACATTAGGTTACTTTTTACAAATAGTATTTGCATTTCCACAATTTTACGATGCATCTCTTTCCTATTTTGTTCAGAATATTCTCTTATGACTCTTAATGAAAAAATGACCTTTGTTTATCTCCTAAACGACCATCGTCTAATTCATCAAAATGCCATGAATCGTTGTGCATAGAAGTAATCCTTTTTGGAGTGTAAATGCACTACTAATTGTACAAACAGGTTATCAATATTGGAATGATCTATTTACAAATTAAATCATCAATTATTGATCCTTAGTCAACTTTGTGTGTGTAGTTTAATATAGCCAACTTTACCAATTTAACACTTTGGTTTTACAATGCAATTTTTATCCTTTATGCACACTAAGTAGGTTTATGTCTCAAAATTCCAATATCAGTTTATAGACAGGTGTGAAATCACAAACTACATATTATCCAAGATAAACCACCAAAGTTGGCTCAAATTGGAGACTAGGGCGTGCATTTGAGGTTGAGGCAGTTTTCCCTTCAAATTTAAATGAAATCCCAATTCTAGGTGCATGAAAGAAACCTCTTTTGTTCTTCAATTAAACTTTAGATGCATAGGTAAATTTACCATTTATGTAACTCCATCTAATTAAAACTTATAAAACAACTTTTGGAGCTACAGGGAAGCTTGGGCGTGCATATTCATTTAGTCACCTAGTGCAGTTTATACCTTTTAAATTACAAGGAAAAATTTCTCTCTTTTGCAAAACCACCATTTTTAAACTTGCAATTAAAAAATAAACAACATGAGCAAGTCTACTATGATAAACCACATCCTCAGCAACTTGCACAACTCAAATCTAAAGTATAATACAACATTGGGTTACCTTTTACAAACATTTTTTACATTTCCATGGTTTTACTATCCATATATTGCCTACTTTTGCACAGAAGAGTCGTTTATGACTCTTAAAGAAAACCTAACCTTGATTTATCTCCTAACCCACCATCCTCTTATTCATCAAAATGCCATGAATGTTTGTACATGGAAATCATCATTTTTGGAGTGTAAATGAACTATTAATTGTACAAATAGGTTATACATATTGGAATGATAAATTCACAAATTAAATCCTAAATTATTGATCCTTATCCAACTTTGGGCATGTGGTTTAATATAGCCAACTTTACCAATTTGGCACTTTTGTTTTACAATGCAATTTCTATCATTTATGCACACCAGGTAGGTTTATATCTCCAAATTCCAATATAAGTTTATAGATAGGTGTTAAATCACAAACTAAATCATATGCAGTATGAACCACCAAAGATGTCTCAAATTGGAGATTAGGGCATGCATTTGAGGCTCAGGAAGTTTTTCCTTCAAATTTACATGAAATCTCAATTCTAGGTGCATGAAAGCAACCTCTCTAGTTCTTCAATTGAAATTTAGATGCATAGGTAAATTTACAATTTATGTAACTCCATCTAATTAAAACTTATAAAACAACTTTTATAGCTACAAGGAATCTTGGGCGTGCATTTTCATTTCGTCACCTAGCACAGTTTATACCTTGCAAATTACAAGGAAAACATTTCCTCTTTTGCACAACCGCCCTTTTTAAAATTGCAATTGAAAAATAAAAAACATGAGCAGGTCTACTATAATAAACAACATCCCCAACAACTTGCACAACTCAAATTTAAGATATAATACAACATTGGGTTACTTTTTATGAACATTTTTTCCATTTCCACGGTTTTACTATGCATCTCTTGCCTATTTTTTCATAGAAGAGTCTTCTATGACTCTCAATGAAAAATTGACCTTGGTTTATCTTCTAACCCACCATCCTCTGACTCATCAAAATTCCATGAATCGTTTTTCATAGAAATCATCATTTTGGAGTGTAAATGAACTACTAATTGTACAGACATCTCATACATATTGGAATGATCAATTTACAAATTAAATCCTAAATTATTGATCCTTATCCGACTTTAGGAATGCAGATTAATATAGTCAACTTTATCAATTTGGCACTTTGATTTTACAATGCAATTTCTATACTTTATGCACACGAGGAAGTATTATGTCTCAAAACTCTAATATAAGTTTATAGCCAAGTGTGAAATCACAAACTACATCTTATGCAAGATGAACCAGCAAAGTTGGCTCAAATTGGACACTGGGGCATGCATTTGAGGCTGAAGCAATTTGTCCTTCAAATTTACATGAAATCTGAATTCTAGGTACAAGAAAGCAACCTCTCATGTTCTTCAATTGAAATTTAGATGCATAGTTAAATTTACCATTTATGTAACTCCATCTAATTAAAACTTATAAAACAAATTTTGGAGTTGTAGGGAAGCTTGGGCGTGCATTTTTATTTAGTCACCTTCTACAAATTATACCTTGCAAATTACAAGGAAAACTTTGCCTCTTTTGTAAATCCACCCTTTTTAAACTTGCAATTTCAAAATAAACAACTTGATCATGTCTACTTTGATAAAACACATCCTCGACAACTTGCACAACTAAAATCTAAGGTATAATACAACATTGATTTACTTTTTACAAACATTTTTTGCATTTCTAGGGTTTTACTATGCATCTCTTTCCTATTTTTGCATAGAAGAATCTGTTATGACTCTTAATGAAAACCTGACTTTGGTTTATCTCCTAACCCGCCATCCTATGATTCATCAAAATTCCATGAATCTTATGCATATAAATCATCATTTTTGGAGTGTAAATGCACAACTAATTGTACAAACAGTTTATACATATTGGAATGATCAATTTACAAATTAAATTTTAAATTATGGATCCTTATCCAACTTTGGGCGTGTAGTTTAATATAACCAACTTTACCAATTTGGCACTTTGGTTTTACAATGCAATTTTTATCCTTTATACACACCAAGTAGGTTTATGTCTCAAAATGCCAATATAAGTTTATAGACAGGTGTGAAATCACAAACTATAGGTTATGCAAGATGAACCACCAAAGTTGGCTAAAATTGGAGACTAGGACGTGCATTTGAGGCTGATGCAGTTTTCCCTTCAAATTTACATGAAATCCCAAATCTAGGTGCATGAAATCAACCTCTCTTGTTATTCAATTGAACTTTATAAGCATAGGTAAATTTACCATTTATGTAACTCCATCTAATTAAAACTTATAAAACAACTTTTGGAGCTACAAGGAAGCTTGGGCATGCATTTTAATTTAGTCACCTAGTATTACACATTATTTTCGTCACCCCTATGATCGTTAATGATGTAAACCTATCCTTTTTCTTTAGAAGGATCAGTGGCCTGAATTTCTGAAGAAATTAGGGAGAAGAACTTTTCCTGAGAGAAGAAGTTGTATTTTCCTTTATAAAAACCCTATTAAGGAGGATTGTCGCACCCTACCTAATGTTAGGGGTGCGACGTTCCCAGATCATCGCATGTTGTACTATACCTGGCCTGCGACGTCGTCGCACTCTGCTCATTTCGAGGGGTGCGATGATTTTCGTACGTGGGGAAAATGAGCATCTTCTCGATGCTTCTAGAAGGAGAAGCTTTTATGGTGAGGTGGCCTCCGATCGGTTTGGATCTTACTCGCTTTTCTGATTTAGTGGGATCATCCTAACCTCCTCACCTTATCCTCTTCAACTTATAAAAGGAGAGGAGTTCTCATGGAGAACGTTAGATTGGGAATTTGGCTTGATATTGTTAGCTTGGTTAGAGTGGCTTTGAGTTTTTCTTTGTCAAGATAGATTGTGAGTGACTTTCAGATCTATAGTCTCAGAATTCTTGGAGCATAAGTGTGTGGGAAGCATTGTTTTGTTCTAGATCTAGGTGGATCTAGAGAGATTTGTTTATGTCTGCATTTACCGATAAGTCCCATAACACCTAGTATAGTTTATACCTTACAAATTACAAGGCAAACTTTTCCTCTTTTGCAAACCCACCCTTTTTAAACTTGCAATTGTAAAATAAACAATAGGAGCAAGTCTACTATGATAAACCACATCCGTGGAAACTTGCACAACTCAAATCTAAGGTATTTTACAGCATTAGGTTACTTTTTACAAATAGTTTTTGCATTTCCAAGGTCTTATTATTCATCTCTTACCTATTTTTGCACAGAAGAGTCTTTTATGACTCTTAATGCAAAACAAACCTTGGTTTATCTCCTAACCCACCATTATTTGATTCATCAAAATGACATGAATTATTGTGCACAGAAAAACATCCTTTTTGGAGTGTGAATGCACTAGTAACTATACAAACAGGTTATACCTATTGGAAAGATCATTTTACAAATTAAATCCTAAATTATTTATCCTCAACCAACTTTGGGCGTGAAGTTTAATATAGCTAACTTTAGCAATTTGGCACTTTGCTTTTACAATGCAATTTCTATCATTTATGCACATCGGGTAGGTTTATGTCTCAAAATGGCAATATAATTTTATATATAGGTGTGAAATCACAAACTACAAAATATGAAAGATGAGCCACCAGAGTTGGCTCAAATTGGAGACTAGGGCGTGCATTTGAGGCTGAGGTAGTTTTCCCTTCAAATTTACATGAAATCCCAACTCTAGGTGCATGAAAGAAACCTCTCATGTTCTTCAATTAAACTTTAGATGCATACATAAATTTACCATTTATGTAACTCCATCTTAAAACATATAAAAAAACTTTTTGAGCTACAAGGAAGCTTGGGTGTGCATTTTCATTTAGTCACTTAGTACAGTTTATACCTTGAAAATTACAAGGAAAACTTTGTCTCTTTTGCACAACCACCATTTGAGCAGGTCTACTATGATAAACCACATCCCCAACAACTTGCACAACTCAAATATAAGGTATAATACAACATTGGGTTACGTTTTGCAAACAATTTTTGCATTTCTAGGGTTTTACTATGCAAATCTTGCCTATTTTTGCACATATGAGTCTTTTTTTACTCTTAATGAAGAATTGACCTTGGTATATCTCCTAACCCACCATCATGTGATTCATCAAAATTCCATGAATCTTTGTGCATAGAAATCATCCTTTTTGGAGTGTAAATGCACTACTAATTCAACAAACAGGTTATACATATTGGAATGATCAATTTACAAATTAAATCCTAAATTATTTATCCTTAGCCAACTTTAGCAATTTGGCACTTTGGTTTTACAATGCAATTTTTATCCTTTATGCACACCAAGTAGTTTCGTGTCTCAAAATGTCAATATAAGTTTGTAAACATGTGTGAAATCGCAAAATACAGCATATGCAAGATGAACCACCAAAATTGGCTGAAATTGGAGACTAGGGCATGTATTTGAGGCTGAGGCAGTTTTCCCTTCAAATTTACATGAAATCCAACTTATAGGTGCATGAAAGAAACTTTTGTTGTTATTCAATTGAACTTTAAATGCATATGTAAATTTACCATTTATCTAACTCCATCTAATTAAAACTTATAAAACAACTTTTGGAGCTAGAGGGAAGCTTTGGCATGCATTTTCATTTAGTCACCTAGTACAGTTTATACCTTGCAAATTACAAGGAAAACTTTGTCTCTTTTGCATAGCCACCCTTTTTAAACTTGAAATTCCCAAATAAACAACATGAACACCTCTAATATGATCAACCAAATCCCCATCACTTTGCACAACTCAAATCTAAGGTATAATACAATATTGGGTTACTTTTTACAAACAATTTTTTCATTTCCAGGGTTTTACTATGCATCTCTTGCCTATTTTTGTACAGAAGAGTATTTTATGACTCTTAATGAAAAACTGACCTTTGTTTATCTCCTAACCCACCATCATCCTATTCATCAAAAAAATTTGAATCTTTGTGGAAAGAAATCATCATTTATGGAGTGTAAATGCACTACTAATTGTACAAACAGGTTATACATATTGGAATGATCAATTTACAAATTAAATCCTAAATTATTGATCCTTAGCCAACTTTGGGCTTGCAGTTTAATATAGCCAACTTTAACAATTTGGCACTTTGGTTTTACAATGCAATTTCTATCCTTTATGCACACCATGTAGGCTTATGTCTAAAATGACAATATAAGTTTATAGACAGGTGTGAAATCACAAACTATATCTTATGCAAGATGAACCGCCAAAGTTGGCTCAAATTGGAGACTAGGACGTGCATTTGAGGCTGAGGCAATTTTCCCTTCAAATTTACATGAAATCCCAATTCTAGGTGCATGAAAGCAACCTCTCTTGTTCTTCAGTTGAACTTTAGATGCATACGTGAATTTACCATTTATCTAACTCCATCTTAAAACTTGTAAAACAAATTTTTGGGCTATAGGGAAGCTTGGGCGTGCACTTTCGTTTAGTCACTTAGTACAGTTTATACCTTGCAAATTATAAGGAAAACTTTAACTTTTTTGCACAACCACCATTTTTAAACTTTCAATTGCAAAATAAACAACATGAGTAGGTATACTATGATAAACCACATCTCTCGCAACTTGTGCAACTCAAATCTAAGGTATAATACAACATTGGGTTACGTTTTGCAAACAGTTTTTGCATTTCGAGGGTTTTACTATGCATCTCTTTCCTATTTTTGCACAAATGAGTCTTTTATGACTCTTAATGAAAAATTGACCTTGGTTTATCTCCTAATCTACCATCATTTGATTCATCAAAATTCCATGAGTTATAGTGCATAGAAGTTATCCTTTTTGAAGTGTAAATGCACTACTAATTGTACAAATAGGTTATATGTATTGGAATAATCAATATACAAATTAAATCCTAAATTATTTATCCTTAGCCAACTTTGGGCAGGCAGTTTAATATAGCAAACTTTAACCATTTGGCACTTTGTTTTTACAATGCAAATTTTATCCTTTATGCACACTAGGTAGGTTTATGTCTTAAAATGAGAATATATATTTATAGACAGGTTTGAAATCACAAACTACATATTATGCAAGATGAACCACAAAAGTTGGCTTAAATTGGATACTAGGGCGTGCATTTGAGGATGAGGCATTTTTCCCTTCAAATTTACATGAAATCCAATTCTAGGTGCATGAAAGCAACATCTCATGTTCTTCAATATAACTTTAGATGCATAGGTAAATTTACCATTTATGTAACTCCATCTTAAAACTTATAAAAAAAAAATTGGAGCTACAAAGAAGCTTGGGAATGCATTTTCATTTAGTCACTTAGTACAGTTTATACCTTGCAAATTACAAGGCAAACTTTGCGTCTTTTGCACAACCTTCCTTTTTAAAATTTCAATTCCAAAATAAACAACATGAGCAGGTCTTCTATGATAAACAATATCCCCAACAACTTGCACAACTCAAATATAAGGTATAATATAACATTGGGCAGGTTTGGACACAGACAATAGAACATAACTCTATGTCATCAAGATCCTAATTAAGCTTGTAGTGGACAGGAAGGTTAAGAGGCTCTAGGTATTTCATGACTCCAAACTTTGGATTGGGAAAATGGTAATAGTAACATTTATAAAATGGATCTAGGGCCTATTTTGAATAGGATTATGGAAAAGAAAATAGTTTTTGAAGATGTGTCCTTTGCTCATGTCTATCGAGAATTCTACCACAAAGTTGATCAGTTATCAAAGGAAGAACTCATTTTGGAGGAAGTTTTTTTTTTTCTTGTTCATGATATTAAGGACCATAATCCTACAGATTTGATACTCTTACATATTTTTTGATGAATGGATTTTTGGTCTTGCTTTAATTTTTGTTTATGTAAATTTAGAGAGATTTTGTCTCATGGTTTTTTCTCAGCATCAATACAAAGTTGAGAAACAATTTATTTAAAGAGTGACATGTATAAGGATGATTGTAAGAGTCAAAGTCATAAGCATAGGCTATAGTATTATGTGATAGATGTGGTCTATAAAGGAAATGGTTTCTAATGTTAAAAGTAGACGGGAACTCATCAATGTGTATGTCATTTACACAAGAAATATAAATACAATGATTTTTGTCTCATATAAAAACCTGAAAAATAAATATTTCTTGTAGGCAGATTCGAACATTATTAAAGAGATGAATTAAACATCACTGAAAGATTGCAGATAATCACTAAATATCACAACAAGAATCACATATAAGACAAGTATGAGTCAAAAACATCATTGATCTTCCATTAATTCCTCATAAATATAGAAGGATCTTTACATGACAGACATCACAGATACAATCTCCATTATAAAACTAGGAAAAATGTTATACATATTCTACAACTTTCTCCTCTACGAAGATTTGTCTTAAGGAATCTCTAACAAGCCTCAACTTTGTTATCTCTCTACTTAAAACCTTATATATTATGTTCCCCATGGGGACCAATGTTACCCATAGGTCGCTTACATAAGTGGATCATAACTAACATTACATGTATTCATAGGTCCTCCACCCAGTTGTTACAACCTTATATATTTTGTTCCCCATGGGGACCACCGTGACCCATAGGTCGTTTACATAAGTGGATCATAACTAACTTTACATGTATTCATAGGTCCTCGATGTTACACTCCAAAAAGTCGCACTTAGGTGTCGCATATTTTACATGCCTTAAGTTTTGAAAGTGTCGTAAAGTGACGTATGCACCTTACTAAGTTTCGCATGCACTTTTGAAAGTGTCATATGCACCTTACTAAGTGTTGCATGCATTTTATTGAGTGTCATGAATGTTGACACCAGGACTAAATGTTGGTTGTGTTCCCTAAGACATGGTGAATGAGGAAACATTGAGAAAATGGAAAAACCTAACCACTTTCCCTAAGTTTTAAGCCTTGGTTGACCACTAATGCCCCCCTTCCCATGTATAGGGAGCGTTAACACTGCCTAATAACCTATGGGGGGAGCGTTATTAATTCTCTATGGCCTTTATTGGGGGAGCATTAATCTTGTTATAGTCAACCCACATTTTTCTATGGGAAAATCCCGAGACACTTTTGAGTGGTTATGGTTGAGGGATGACTCATGAACTCGTTTCATTCATATTCCCTCCATTTTTGGTTCTAAATATTAACCTAAGGAGTGAATATCTCAACCATTCCCTTCATTTTCTATGGTGTTTAAACCTCTTAAGTGCTATATAAACAAGGCCATTCATGGGAAAGGGGGGAAGGAATCCATTGAAGAATCATCATTTTTTATCTCAAGACATTCATGCAAAGGTTGGGCTGGAGAGCTTGGAGAAGATTGTTGCAACATCAAAGGTGATTTGTAAGTGCCTTCTTCATTAGCTTTCCATTAATATCAACTTGGCCTATTCCTTTCACTGTGATGTTCATGATAGTGTCGATGCTTAAGTCAAATTGAGTATAGATAGATATGGTTCTTACCTAATGAGATATAGTAGAAGTATAAAGGTTTGGATACCTCTTGTTTTGCAGCTCTCTATGATAGCTGAAGGAATTGGAGCAATGAGGTAAAAGGATGGAGTAGTGAAGAAAAACTTCAAGGAACAATTAAGTCTCCCTTCTTCTATCTATAGGTTAATGAACTATATATACAAGGAAAGTAGTAACCATTTGTTTCATGTCTCTCTTAGACCATAGTTTGATCTAAAGAGAGTTCAACTTGTCCACAAGGTGAAATTTCTCACAATAAAAAAATGGAGACCATATTGGGGAACAACTTTGACTAGTCTTCCCTTGGTTCAACTAGTCCTTGTTGAGTATTGTTTGTGATTTGATCTTGTTTGATGAGTTATTTTGGACTATTCCCCTTCCCTCTGCTTCAATGAGAAGTTTACAGAGTGGCTCACAGAGTGTTAACACTCCCCTATAGTGGCTTACAGATCATTAGTAATGCTCCCTGCTAGGATTCTGAGGAGCGTTGACCCCTCATCAATGCCATGTCTCCCTTGTTACAGGAGCGTTGATCTCCTATTTTTATTGATTTCAAGAGTTTTTGCCCTATTTTTCTCAGTCCTCTGATTGGAGGCTTTGTCCTAGAGTCCTTAGGGTTTGTTTTTTACTTTGTTTGACTAAGAGATTGGCATTTATCACTTCTTTTACCTCCATTGAGTTTGAAAATTATTTAAGTTGTGACATTGTATCATTACCTTGGGATAAAAATATCCCTTGGTCTCTTCCTTCTAGTAGTATGATCTTCATCCCGAAAGTCTTCAGATTTCTAATAACTTAATTTTCTTTTAAGTTTTCATGAGCTTGAAATTGCAAAGGTTGCTTTGTTTTGATTTTATTTGTTTCCTTATTTAGAAAGATTTAGTCTTTTGAATGCCTGAAACACTTTTGTTTGTTGCAACCCATCCTTAATCTTTATTTTCTGCTACTCATTTTTTATGGTTTCAAATAATGATTGTCTTCTTTCTCTTTTACATTATTTGGATTCTTATTTGAAGCATTCTTTGAGTACTTGTCAACATTTTGAGTGCACACTTTGTTTGGTTTCTTTTTTCTTTGTGTTCCTTTGTGTCAAACATTGATTTCTTTCATTCTAAGTGAAAGTAAGGAAGAATAAAGTTTGCATTTGAAGAGACTTCATTGCATTTACAATCAAACGAAAAGAAATTTTGCATCCTAGTTTTTGGTGGTGCATTTTTTAGCTTGCATTTTAAATCAAAATGAATTGCATTCAAAGAGTGGTTTATGTGTCTTGCTTTGAAAGTTGTAAATGTTTCTTTGCTTGAAACGTCTTGCTCCTTTTTATAGATAACATTCATTGAAACTTAAAGATTGCATTGCATTCATATTTTCTTTTGAATTTGTCTTGGATTCAAGTATCACACATCATCATCAAGTTGCATATCCAATTCCTTTTCAGTAAAAAAATTCATAAAAGSAACAAGTGCATAATATAAAATCAACTAGACCTTTTCTTTATTAGAAAATGATCACAATTCTAGGAYTTTAGGGCCTTGGTAGTAAGGTGGAGATTAAATTCTCCAAGGCCACTCAAACGAAATTGTATAATACTAGAGAGTGTTGAAATAAAAGAAGTAACAATTGACGTTTTTCGGGAGAGATCCTCTTAYACAGGAGTTAAGAATGAGGTCAAGCGAAGCAATGGTTTGAGATCTCCTCTCTTTCGTTTTCCTAGTGGGACTACAACAAGTTTAGAGATTTGAATAGTGGCAGGTCCTTGGGGTGACACCACTTCTTTTTAGTATTTGGGTTGTGGATTTATGTCCACCATTCCCAGTTCCATTTGTGTAGTCTTGACTATTGACTGGTTACCCGCACGACCGTTCATTGTGAAATTGGTAAACATAGTTTATTTTCCTAGTATTCTACACAAGTAACTGCAAGGGGGATTCCTTCTTTAGAAGGCTCCTTATGGTACCTGAGGCAGATGTCAGATCACACTTTCAGTACCCCTGGAGGGTGGCCCCGCAAAGAGAGGGTTACTTGCACTGGGAAGGGATATTATGTGGAGGTCAGGGTAACTTCTTCTCATATCTTCATTGACGGCCTCATCTCCGATCTCCGGAAGATCCCTACTTCCTTTGTTTGTTTACTCTTATATTATAATGAATTTGGTAGTGTGTGCTCTTTGATTTAGTTGACTCTAGGTTGATTTTTTGTCTATGGAATCAATTCCTGGAACTCCCAACAAAAGGACCCATTTTCCCAGGGAACATTTTGTTTTTCCCTCTTTTGGAAACGTTGGTCCTCCTTATATTGCCACATTGAGTATTCCTGGATTCCCTATCGGGTTACCGGTATGGTTTTTTCCACTTCGATGATCCCAAATGCTCCTAGTGCTTCATATAAAATCCCTCCACCCGAGGAACATCAACCTCATGTTGACCCTTTTCCTTCTTTAACAATTGGGTCTTCTTCTCTTTCTTCCTCCTCGCCTCGTGGAAGTATTAATTCTAGTAACTATGAGGATAAAAAGAAGATTAAAAGGAATATTAAGAAGATGAAAAATAAGAAATGGGCCAAGCTTCCAACCACTACAGGATATGTTGGAGGCAATAAACCAGCTACCGTTAATCATGTTGGGAGTGTTGATGATTTTGACAAGCCTTCCAAGACAACTCGCAAACCCAAATTCCCTTGCAACCTTTGTAAGGGTGACCACCTTCTTAAGGATTTCACTGGACCTCCCAAGATATTAGAAGTGTGTTCTATGGGTTCCCAACAACCTATATCGCCAGCTGCCTCTGGTCATGCTGGTGACAACCCATCAACTAGTGATAGTAAGGTTAGAAGCAATAAAGGTAGAGTCAAATTTCCTTGTAGGTTATGTGAAGAAAGTCATCAAACTTACCTTTTCCCTCATATGGATGAGGCTTCACATTTGTTGGAAAAGATTGTTGATTTCCAACAAAAATGTCTTCCAACAACTTACCATAAATTCACTCCCCACCCTCCATTGGTTAATGAACTAGTCAATCTAGTTCCATCATCGGTCAATCTGGTTGATCAAGTGATCCATCTGGTTCCATCATCGCTCGATCCAGTAGATCAAGTGATCGATATGGTTCCATCATCGGTTGATCTCACTCTTCCCTTAAAGAGTGAAGTAGATATCACTCATGTCTTTATTTTTACTACAAATTATTTCAAACAAGGGGTCATTTCACCCATTTCATTGGAACCCCCTCCAAGTAATGGGGTAATTTCCTTTGATTGGAATAGAATGAAGGCACCTCATCTTCCTTCCTACATTCCCTTTCAAATTATTATGGAAGTTTGTGATATAAAAGTATGTCACTCTATCGTAGACGAAGGTGTTTCTCTTAGCATTTTGTCCTCGAACGCTTGGCAAGCTCTTGGTTCCCCTCAACTTGTGTCGATGACCCATAATCTGTTGGATTTTAACAGAAGATCTGGTGAATATTTAGGGATCCTTCCTCAGTTACATGTTACCTTAGGAGGGAAAATTGTCCATATTAACGTGATGATAGTCCAAGGCCCTTTGGAATTTAATTTGCTCCTTGGGAAAGACTATGTATATGCTATGAAATTTTTTATGTCCACACTTTTTCAAGTGATGTCTTCCCCTCATAATGGAAACATTGTGACCATTGACCATCTTTCATTCATTGGCACTCATATGAAGGCCAACCATCTGAATTCTTTGAACATTCCTTACATGCAAGAAATATCTACCCCGCAACAGGTTAATTATGTGCAAACATGTCCCATGCATTCAAATATGAATGAGAATGAGCCTTTCTCTATATTCTCACATTGTTTAGACTTAGATCTAGTAGTTGACATGGAAAACCACTTGTTAGGGACCTTGGAGTCTGCTCTTCCCCCTATTAATCCAAGTATGTCCCTTACCATGTATTTCTTCCAGAGTATTGTTCTTCCATCTGATGAAGACCTCTTGGAAGCCATGGTAGAGAGTGATGATCATAGTTATATTTTCGGTTCCAATCTCATTAAAACATGTAACCAGTATCGAGAAAAAATCTCATTTCTATGTCAATCTCGCTAAAGAATGAAACATAGGATTACGAGCATAGTTTATTTACTATGTCAAGCTCATTAAAAAATGAAACATATCCCCCTCCAATTGAGTCAAGTCTTTCAATAGATCTCGTAAATGTCGAGTCAAGTCTTTTACTAGATATCATAAAAATTGAGTCAAGTATTTTGCTAGATCTCGTAAATGTTAAGTTGAGTCTTTCACTAGATATTGTAACTAAACTTTCATTTCATTTGCCTATGTCAATTGATCCTCTTTCTTCCTCTTGTGAACATTTACCTATTAGTATCCAGGAGTCTAATTG
Organism: Picea engelmannii; assembly: GCA_009831015.1. Lineage (NCBI taxonomy): Eukaryota > Viridiplantae > Streptophyta > Pinopsida > Pinales > Pinaceae > Picea > Picea engelmannii. The sequence continues at coordinate 822,175 of ML782030.1, forward strand.
GTACAGAAATTGGTGACAACATAAGAGTTGGCAGACGAAACGAATCTTGGGGGGCATGTCTCCAGCCTATGGACATCATGTTGGAGTTAATCCGCTAGCTTCTCAGCTGGGGGAAAACTAACAACCACCCATGGGTATCACTCAAAACCTTTAGAAATTACATTGGGAATAAATGAGCTGAGTCTTTATTCTTTCTCATGCTCATTAATACATGAGAATAGGTTACCAAGTATACTTTTACCACTTTTTCGGACTCGTAAAAGATATACAAAAAAATGAATTATTTGGAGTCTCCTTTAAGATCTTTTAAAACTCCCTAAACATTAAAAGATTGTTGAGTGAGTTTGTTTCCTTTCACACTCGTTAAAAGGTTTGAAAGGGCGTATTTCAAGTGGTATTTTACCCCTTTTCAACCTCGTAAGACTAACTGTGAAAAGTGTATACTCTATTCAATCATGACTATAAGAGTTCTCCCTTGTAATTTTTTTTACTTTTTCGGGCTCGGGGGACTAAATTTACGAAAAAGAAAAACCTTAGAATTTCTTTGCGATCCTTTTAAAACTCCCTAAACATGAAAATACCATTGATTTTTCCTTCTTTGGACTCGTAAAACTATACATTGAAGGACCTAAATGGGACCAAACCCAAAGACCCATACAAAACTAAACCCCTCCTTCTTTAGGTTCGTTAAACATATGATGAGGGACTCATCAAAGATGAGCTATACTGAGAATATGTTATCCTCCTCAAGCTCATTAAAAAAAAATAGGTACTCACCAATCATGGTGGGGGGAAAAATTGAAGGAAGTGGGTCAAATATTTTTGGAAACCAATATGGAAGTTGTTTTTTGTCACCCTTGAAAATGGCACATGTTTTCATCTCATCTTATAGTTGGGTAATCTACTTGTCTCTAAGTCATACCAATGTTATGTGTCATTATACGTTTTCTTCCCAGTCGAAGAGTGCTCTAATTATCGTCACATTATGTTCTTGTTACTCATCGAGTCCATGTTTCCAAGTCAGTCGATGTTCCTCACAATATTCAAGGGAAGTTTCACATCAAACCAACCATCTATGGTATTACCAACTTTCATCCTCATGTTAGTCCATACTCATTTAATACACCATCTTACATCACTTTCCTGTGTTTATTTTTTGTTGATGATGAGGGATACATCATGGCCCTCCTTCGACGAGTATGTTCCTATCTACTTTAGTACATTATCCAGGAATTAGACATAGAAAAAAGTTAGTACCTTGGGACCTACATTCCTCAATGGCAGGCCTCCTCACTTTCGACAATAGATTTACATCATTGGCCTCCGATCAAATGATTCCACCAAGTGTTTGACTTCAACTCATTTGTTCACATTTATTGGAATGTACTAGGGTACCTTGGGAGTCATTGTCATCATTGGTGATTTCCCTCGCACTTGTTAACAATATACATTAATGACTGGTAATCAAGTGGTTTCTACCATGTTTGACATCAAGTCATCTATTCACATGGCTAGAATCATACCATTTCAGAATTAGGATGAAGACCCTGGGTGGGGTGCTCACTCTATTATGTGCTTTACTCAAGATGTGATGGAGATCATTTGAATATGTAAACGATTCCAGTATAACCACCATATTGGAAATCTCACTAATGTGTATATTTTCACATAGATCCACTTTGTATTTATCTGTGGCTATGTTTGTGTCATATAGTAGCTCCACTGTTTATTTTTCGTGGCTGCGGCCTGATTGATTAATGGAGGTATGGATCCACATTGTATCTCTAGTGGCCATATCCTTAGTCAATATTTTTCATGGATCAGCGGTCTATTGGTCGGTGTCCCTGCTTTGAGTTGATTTGTATTCCAAGTATAGGTATGTCTGCGTCGAGAATGATACATATATATTGTTTGATGGTTGTTTGCATCATCTTTCAGGTTCTCCTACTCCAACACCCTTGCATTTATATTTTTGTAAAGTGTTTCGGCCATTAGTTTCTCTTTTGACCTCACACTTTAAGAGGAATCTGTTGCGCACCAAAATGTCACACTTAGGTTTCTCATCTTTTACACACCTTAAGTGTCACAAGTGTCATAAAGTGTCGTATGCACCTTACTAAGTGTCTCATGCACTTTTTCAAGTGTCGTATGCACCTTATTCAGTGTCGCATGAACTTTATTGAGTGTCATGAATGTTGACACCATGACTAAATGTTGGTTGTGTTCCCTAAGACATGGTGAATGAGGAAACATTGAGAAAATGGTGAAACCTAACCACTTTCCCTAAGTTTTAATCCTTTTTTGACCACTAACTCCCCTACCCATGTATAGAGAGTGTTAATGCTCCCTAATCAACTCTGGGGGAGCGTTAGTAATGCTCTATTAAAATTATTGGGGGGGCGTTAGTCTTGTTAGATTCAACCCACCTTTTTCTATGGGAAACTCCCAAGATATGTTTGAGTGGTTATGGTTGAGGGATGACTCATGAACTTGAGTCATCCATCTTCCCTCCATTTTGGGTACTAAATCCTAACCTAAGGAGTGAATATCTCAGTCATTCCCTTCATTTGATATGGTGGTTAAACCTCTCAAGATCTATATAAACAAGGCCATTCATGGGAAAGGGGGGAAGGAATCCATTGAAGAATCATCATTTTGATCTGAAGACAGTAATGCAAGGGTTATACTAGAGAGCTTGGAGAATATTGTTGCATCATCAAAGGTGATTTGTAAGTTCCTTTTTTATTGGGTTTCCATTAATATCAAGTTGACATGTTCCTTTCACTATGATGTTCATGATAGTGTCTATGCTTAAGTTAAATCAAGTATAGATATATTTAGTTCTTACCTAACGAGATCTAGTAGAAGTGGAAAGTTTTTTCTACCTCTTGTTTTGCAGGCCTCTTTGATCGCTAAAGGAATTGGAGCAACAAGGTAAAAGGATGAAGCAACAAGGACAAACTTCAAGGAAAAAATAGGTCTCACATCTTATATCTATAGGTTAATGAAATAGATCTACAAGGAAAGTAGTAACCATTTATTTTGTGTATGTCTTAGATCATAGTTTGATCTATGGAGAGTCCAACCTGTTTGCAGGGTGAAATTTCTCACAACACGCGAGCTAATAGTTACAGCTTTGAGACGATGCTTAGTACTTGAGGTACACTCCACCTTATTTTAGCCAGTTGTCCGCTACAATCGATACTCAGAAGGTTGTTTTATCCATACACCAACTTCACACTATGGGTGGTTATTGAAGCATCTTACAATGCCAATAGGTTCCAAAATTGGTAGTTTACTGAAGGGTCTAATGGAAGATACGGAATTCGGTATGGATATGGAGGGTGAACCACTAGGTGGGAAGAGAGTAGGGGAAGTATTGGGGATGAGCTCGAGGAAGAATATTATGGTGGGGATGGACAGGATTGACACCAAAAAGGTATATGTTTATCAATTGTTGTGATCTTGTTGCTAAGCAACTATTGTCGTATCGTATACCTAGGTCAAACACCTTTAACGCCCATTTGGCCAAACCAACCTGGACATATTCCTTCTCACGAACTACTTTGTCTTTTGTCTCCCTGTACTGTCGCATTCCCTTGAAACTGTTGGCATCATCAATTCCCCCCCTCAAGATGTGCTCCATTTTATTTGGTCCTCCCACTATTGTTGGAGACTCCCCCTTTCTCTATCTTGTGGCCTCCTAGACCGTCGAAGTTGATGCAAAGTGATTATTCTTGAATCGTGGAACCACCCACATATGGGTGCAGTACTGTGACCTATGATCCGACCACTTGAATCCTTCCCAACTTTCCCCCATAGTGGCATAGTATAAACGTTCTATGTTTAATTGGCATTTTTCACATGAATCTGGTGATCTAAATCTAGGAAAAATTATAATTTTATGTTGTTTAAGTTGCATTTATGAATGCATAAATAGATTCATCTTCCTGAGAAAACCCTAGGGCACTCTAATTGTCTAGACTTAACCACTCAATGAGTTATTTATTATTCAATGGACTATTGTCCCTTCATTATACAAAGGGTAACTCTAGGACATGGTAGTATCGGTCAAGACCAACCATCATATGATGTTAGAGGTCACATTAACCAAAATCTGACTTGAAATTTACTCATAGCCTATCTAGAGGCACAACTGATTTGGGTCAGGTACTGTCCAGCTTGCCCACATCATGAAAACTTCTAATATGTTCTATGTTTATCTGTTAATCCTTGTACTTACAATTTAATTGATGTCTAGAGGAAGAGCACGCATAATTAGCATGTGCCAAACATTTCTATCCCCCATACCAAGCATAACTGACGTCTCAATCAAGACAACACGAGCATAATTCGCATGTTCTCCCTCATAGAAGGCATGTTGTAGTCTCAGAAGTTAGGGAATACATTCAAGGAGAGAGACACATTACGCACATCAAGAACACACACATCCCAATTAAATAGGAGATAAATGTGGGGAAGGATATCCAACCATCTTTGTATTCCATCTTTAGGGTTATTTATACAATGGGTAAATGGTTGGAGCGGTTGCACCCACTGTGCCTAATCCTATTTTTAGTTACATTTACCATTTGTTACATATATTCTTACTTTATTATCATGTAGTCTAATGTATAATAACGTATATATGATGACTATTAGGTCCTAAAAGGCCTCCTCAAAATCTCCCCCACGCTCAATTCATTGCTCATCCCAAGCAAGCATGCAACAATGTCCTAAGTCTCTATTGTTGCAGAAGTATCCTTATTTTGTATCACTCATGCATACTAGAATGCATAGGTAACTCAATCGCAACAATCGCCAGCTGAATATGGAGACATGCGTATACAAGGTTCATTGTGACCAATCTCAACCATATCTGAGTGACATATCCCATCTCCTCGATCTCCATGTTCTGCTTACCTCTATCAACTGTGATGTATTTCAGGAGGCGTCGAAGTTGTTTTTATTTCAAAGTCGATTGATCAATTCAAACCCAAATGGCTCACATGCTCTTGTCAGGCTATCAGTCCTAGAGGGTTCTTTATTCAGAATTGACGAGGGTATGTGCCATCAATCACTCATACCATTATTTCATTTTCACGATCCATGAGTATTTTGCAACTATTGTAACAAGGGGCTCAATTAGTTCAATGTTCTTTTCATCATCTTTTCTTTAAGCGCTCCATGTGTGTGTGTCATAAAACTTCTCTCTTGGATGCCTTTAACTATTGCCGACATGGTCATTGTCGATTCTCTCTGACATGCTCAATTATGATTGTTTCTCTGTTTTTCATCACTCTTGTTTTCGTGGTGATTTTTATCATGATTGTGCTACTTTCTATAAGTGTATGGAGTCTCCAATTCATATTACATGAAGGATGATCGATTATGACTCAATTACAAGTTTACAAACTTTGTGTGTTGTCAACTAGGAATCAACTATTATCGACAAAAACCTGAACTCGTTGGCTAAGGATGAATGTATATTAAAATGGTGGAGGGGATCTCCTGCCTTCAAAGAAGACGCAAGTTTAACCCCCTCCTTTCTACTTTGATTCGAATTTTCAATACATCTTGAAATTAAAACTGACAACATAATGATTTTCCTTTTTGACTAAACATACTTGAATTTGAACTAAACATATTCCACTGTTGAGTTGACTAGAATCGACTATTAGGTCGACTGGACGTGACTCTACTAGAATAATGTATACTTGACCGACTCAACTAGACTAATACTTCATGCAATACACATATTTTAATCTTTTATAAAAAGAAAGGATCTGATTCATGGACACATTACATTTTTAATAATCATTTAACCTCAAAAATTTCTTCATAAAAAACAAACAATCGCATGCCTTCCTGTTGCTTGCTTCGCCTGCTCAATTATTTATCTCGATGTCGAGATGCATCAACTCATCGTATAGTTCTAGTGAATTATACTAGTAGCCCACCTCATTTATGGTCTATTATTTAGTTTAGTTGAAATTCTACCCATTCTTACTATGCTTGGTCGATATGTGCAAGAAAATGGTCGAGAGGTGAGTCGACTTATCTTTGCTTGCACTTTGGTCGAGAGGTGAGTCGACTTATCTTTTCTTGCACTTTGGTCGAGAGGTGAGTCGACTTATCTTTGCTTGCACTTTGTCATATTTTCTAGGCAGTATCACGCTAAATATTTCTTCATTGGTCGAGCAAGTCAGCCCAGGGAATTCATCCATGAAGTCAATTTTTTACTATATAGGTAGACATCGACATTGAATTCTCTTCCAAGAAATGACTTCTTTCAGTGGAGGGTTGCTCATTATTCATCATCTCTCTCCATCGACCAAGACACCTGATGGGTCAATTTCTCTTTACTTTAAAGTTCAAGGAATACAAAAAGTCAGTTGGAATCATTATTGCACACCCATTTCATACAAAACGTCCTCAACATGTATGATTATCTCCTCATCGCAAGAAATTTTCTTTGGTTAGGATGAAACACTATTGATCAGCCGACCAAGTCGACCAATTAGTCAGCCACATAAATCAGTCATCAAATATCCATTGCCATCGACTCTCAAAATTTCTTCGATCGGCTCTCCATCGACATTGACTGTTGATGATTGGTGTCACTTGCAAGCTCCTCTCACCAGTGTGTTATTATTTGTTCAAGATATTTCTTAATGGTTTGTAAGGACTCTTGGATATTTCCTTCCACTAAGATAATTTCCCACATTGTCGACCCATTTATCCTATCTCTATTCTCTTTGCACATTGACCAAATAGAATACCACCATCAATGATGGTGTGAAACTTCTGGTTTTTTTATACTCTATGCACATCGACTGAGTGCAAGTCTCGCAATGACAGTTTGATGGTGTATCTAGCGTATTTTATAACAAAAATACATGTCGTGTTGAATGTCGAGATCTCGCTCCACCTTCCTTTGCTGGAAAATATGAAAGTGCCTTGTCAAATAAGGAACTCTACCATGAAGAAAATGAAAGGTTGCACCAAAGTAATGGGAGTCACGCGTGTCGAGTTCTTCACACATTTTCGTTGGTGGTTTCACCAATGAGCATTACGACAAGATCGTGGAATTTGTTCATGGTTGTTTCCAAGATAAAGGATGTGATTGATTGTGCAATATACTAGCACAGTCACATAATTGTGACTGATGAACACCGAAAGGCATATGAAACGTGCAGACTGCTAAAATGCCTGAGGAAAACGCAGAGACAGGTGAGGAAATTTGTGGGTAATAATTCAAACGTGGTAATGTTAAACGTTAATCATTTAAAAATGGCAATCATATAGCGCTATAGTAATTTCTTAATATGATTAGGTAAATGTTAAAAAGTAAACAGGTTAACGGATGTATTCAAAAATACAAGGAGATTATGAAGAGTAAATCACATTCATTGATTTGGGAGGACGACTAAGAATATTCCAGCATCTTTAATTGTTATCCATTAGATTAGAATTTTAGATTAAAATATGATTAATTGTGCCCATTTCCAATAGGTATACGCCTTTCAGCGTAATCATTCAAGATCAAAATAGACTCCTTGAATGCCAGTACATCAGCCAGATCCTTCAACTCTTCGGGCCTTTCTATGTTGTTCCCACCCAGTCTCTCATAAGTAGCATTTGAAGGATCAGGGAGAAACTTCTTCGTGGAAAAAGAAGAGTTGTGGCCAACTTCTTCAATTTCATTCAACCATCGAATGTCATGTCCACAATCAGTCCACCAACAGATAAACTTTATAATTTCTTTGTATATTGTTGAAATGTTCATATTAAATTCTTTCTCCTATAGATTTTAGAGTTTCTTGTATCTTCTGGTAAATTTTCATTACAAGTGTATTGAGAAATTCCCGTGAACAATCAACAACAAAAATCCTCCCGATAGATTTTTCTTTAACAACATCCACGAGAAATCATCCAGCACCAAGTATCATCAATCATTTTGCGACAAACATCAATCTTTTGCGATCATCTTTAATATATTTGATTGTGAATTCTTCATTTCTCTTTTCTTATTTTGCAGACTTCTTCTGGCTCTCACCGACTAGAAAAAAGGTTCCTCCAAGATCACCGTCAATGCAAATATTCTTCGGATTCCAGTCACACCACAACGAAACGAAAATGTTGTAGTCTCAGGAATTAGGGCAGACATTATGTTAATTGTCTGAATAGATCTACCAATATACTTTAGAAATAACCTTAATCCCAACAAGAATAAACCAAAACATTCACTATAACATGAACACAAGATGTAGACAAAACCTTTGAGGTAGGGTAACACCATATATTAATCAGGATAAAACTCCTCAAGCAATCCTTGCTTGTACAATCACAATATTCTTCGTGACTATGTTTCATTACATTGCTTACACTTCTTTATATAGTTCTTTTTATCTCCTAGGAACCTTCTAGAGAGCCTTCTCACATTTATTACATTTAACTACCATAGTGGGCCTTTATTAATATAGTGGACCTAGTCCACCTTACATTGAATGACCACATTCTCATATATTAAATGAATTCCACTAATAATATATAACCACATTCTCATTGGGTACCTCCCTAGGTACCCCATATTACTTCCTTAGGTATACTACATTCCATCCCCCTTCACATGTTTCATTCTCGAAACACGAGAAGAAACCATACAATATGACTAGCTAAGCAATGTAGCCAACTGGTACCAAGTACAACCATCCATCCATCCCAATGGAAGTCGAACATGATGTCCATATGTTGCCTTTCCACCGTGATCTTGTTATGCATCATGTTGAGGTTGCCATGGGATTGTTTCTGTAGATTGATCTATTTTCGTAGTTCTAGGAGTCCTCCATGCACCTTATCTGGATTGGTTTCCTTTCTGGTTCACATAAATGTGTTGATTGTCATGCCCTTGCCTTGATGATTGTGGATGATGATCTACAACAACTGTAGGAATCTGTTCTTTTTTCTTAAAATATGCAACACATTGTGCCTTTGATTCAATGACCTCCTTAGCTTCGTGATTGTGTCCTTCCAGTGGGTTTGCTTCATCTCCTTATGTAGACTCTGTCTCCAATTCAACTTTGGACTTGAAAATAACTTCTTTGTTGGCCTATGTGGGATCATCTTTCTTATTAAGAGACACATCCTGCAATGTGATTTTATTTTTCTTGTACCACAACTTCAAAAACTTCTTTTGCACATTAATATTAATGGTACCCACTAATTCTATCCAAGGATATCCCAAAACAATATATCCACTTCATCCATATCCATAGCATAAAAATATGAATGCAACACATATTTATCCATATTGAGCTTCAAATATTTAAAAAATTTAACATTTTCACCCTCAACCTATATGCTTTGGATATTCTTTGCAGGAATTTTCAATCTATTAACCAACTAGATATTGATAAAATTCTGCATGCAACTAGGGTTAATAGAAACAATAACCTTAAGCTTATGAATGCAACCATGGACCTGTAATATAAATTTGCTACTTGAAAATAAACATCGGTGCATTCTTATCCTTACTCTTGGAACGAGACCACTTGTCTAAAAATAAATTTTCATATTCTTTATCTAAAAGTGCATAAACTTCTTTAGGTTTAACATCAAACCACCAGTTAAGAGCGGCATCCCTTAAATTTATCCATAGTTCATTTCGCCATAGGAAACCACATGATGACTTTATATTTTTTATATATTCTTCAATACTAGAGCTATCATCTCTTCCATTAAAATGCATCATTCTTGAAAGAAAACTACAACAAAATCTAGTGTTTAAAAATAGATTACGATAGAAAATCGTGGCTCTTTCCGGAAAAACCTTGAAAATGACCGAATTTAAAATGCTCATAACTTTACTTCCTGGGTTTTGGATGATTTTTTTTAAATCGGGTATTTTTCTGAGATGAATTCAAATATACAATATTTGTGGCCAAATTATACTCAGAAAGTTTCTTATATGAACCTGAAGTGTGCCGCCCTTTTTTTCTCTAGAAAAAATCTGCAAAAAGAGCCAAAAAATTACCCCCTTCTTTGGCAAAGGAAAGTGCTCTAATACCAGTTGTTAAGATCTTGAATAATCTGCAAATATACTTCAGCAATAAACCAATAATAAACATCAAACCATTCACTAGAACACTCAACACAAGAATGTAGACAAAACCCTTGAGGTAGGATAACACCAAATATTAATCCTTAAGGAAGGATAGCACTCCTCAAGCAATGTTTGATACATTCACAATATTATTCACTATGTTTCATTACATTGCTTACACTTCTTTATATAACTCTCTCTATCTCCTAGGAACCTTCTAGAGAGCCTTCTCACATTTATTACATTTAACTACCATAGTGGGCCTTTATTAATATAGTGGACCTAGTCCACCTTACATTGAATGACCACATTCTCATATATTAAATGACTTCCACT
>ML782030.1:832665-854929 GCA_009831015.1 Picea engelmannii
CCATTGGGTACCTCCCTAGGTACCCCATATTACTTCCCTAGGTATACTACACATTCAAGCAGAGAGACATTACGCACATCAAGAACACACACATCCCAAGAAAGAAGGAGATCAATGTGGGGAAGGATATCCAACTGTCTTTGTATTCCATCTTTAGGGTTATTTATACAATGGGTAAATCGTTGGAGCGGTTTCACCCGCTCAAACGAATCCTTTGTTTAGTTACATTTACCACATTTTACATATATTATTACTTGATTACACATTTTCATGTAGACTAATGTCTAATAATGTATATGTGATGACTATTAGGGCCTAAAAGGCCTCCTCAATAAGGCATAATTGAGATCTTGATCGAGACCACGCAAGCATAATAATCCCATGATAGACATTTTTATCCCCCTAGATGGCACAATCAAGGCCCAATTAGGTGCAAAACGCACCCATGACACAAAACTTTGATGACATGGTAGTGCCACATAGGTTCCATAGAGGCAAACCACAGGGAAATGGTGGGTCATGATGGTGATGTCATCGATATTGAAAACCATTGAATATGAATTGAAACTACAATGAATACTACACTACATTGTATGTCCAACAAACATCGGGGAAGCCAGAAAAAAATATAATGAAATTTTGAGAATTAATGGGTAACATCCGATGGTGAGGTGAATTTTGTTTGTAATGTCGAAACACCTTGTCAAACTTCAACACCATATGTAGTAGTGTAGACATTGTGTCAAATGTTGTCTGATGAAATTGATTCTCTATTGAATACCACTCTCACTTATGCTACTACATGCACCATGGTTGTCCACTCTTGTTTGAAGTGTATGAAATTCTCCTCCCCATACAATCTACATATCATGGAAATCTGTAGTTGATATGGGGGTTTAAAGTATTGGGTATTGTATACCTTGTTGAGTTTGGAGATGAATGGAGTTTCCTTGTCCCACTAATCCTAAATGAGTTCAAGTGGCTTTGGCTTTTAAATCCCTTATTCCATAACACCAATGGCTTTGGTAGCTTGTAGATCTTGTGGAAACTATTTGGAATTAGAGGATCAATGCTAGTCCCTTTTCTGTTGGTGATAACATGTTCCTTTGTATTCGCATTCCTGTACAACCACCTCGTCACTTCATTGTATGGTAGGATTGCAGTCCAAGTGATGACAACATGAATGTCTCTCTTCTGTATGTTATGATATATGTTGAGGCCAAGATAATGTTTTGCTAATTCCACACTGCATAACATGTTGTACATTTCCTCCCATGTGTTGCAACCTTGAATGCCTATGTAATAACCAATATCAGAAATTGTCATCATGTCTAAGCTATGGCTCTGCGACCTGCAGCTTTAGTCATTTCCTCGTTCTCATAACCTATAGGATTTACAAATACATGAGTTCTTCATATTTATCAGATGCACAACTTAATTCACAAATATTAATCATCTACCCTAAGAGATACAACTCATAAATATTAGGCCTTCATATACCCTTAGTCGTTAATACTGATCATGTGAATGATTGAGTCTTGGCCTTGTATCCAACCTAATAGATATCCAAAAAATTAATGCAATTAAATTTAGTAATTGTTTCACATGTGGGAAACAACACATGATCGAACGACCTTTCCAAAATGCAAGTTTGCGGGGATATGACCTTTGTGGCATGTGGCTCACGAGTGTGGGATAAATGCATGTGAATGTTATCATGATGACATGAGATATCTTGCAAGTTCCACATTGCGTTTTTGATCAAATGTTTCATGTGGATTCCCCTTTCGGTTTGTCATACTTTAGTTAAGGGAAGTTGCAGGCTACATGGGAATACATCATGAGAGGATATAGCGAATCTCTTTTGACTGGTTTGCATGAATCGTCGTGAATAATTATGCCGCACAAGTGCATGCTTCGTCTCCTGCGGATGATTTTGATACTTGGTAAGCATGTTCTCTTGTTATGAATTACACACAAGTGATTTCCTACAAGCTCGCACTTTGCAGGTTGTGGGAAAATAGTCAATATTGTTTGAAGCACTTGTTGGGCATTCGTCATAGTTTTTCTTCTACAAAAGTGCTAGAATTTTATTGGAGCATAGGTAAGCATCAAAATGTTTCCGCACTACATTGAGGATTCACACTAGCTTAGTGGGATAGGATTAATCCCTTGTGACAGATTAGGCATGACATTTAAGGGATACTAGGTAAGTTCAATGACCAATAACAAGAAAGGTAAAACCCCTACTTCTTATGGAAGGTAAACCTTAGAAGTCAGTGTGCCTTAGGTATTAGGTTAGGTAGAAATTTAGGAAAGGGGCTTTTCCATTCAATTTCCCTAAATTAAAAAAAAAATGAATGAGAATTGTTGTGGGTACAACACCTTCACATTACATTGGTTTGGTGTGAAATGAGTTTTTTCTTGTGCTATAAGGAAAGCTAACATGTGCTAGCTCTCCTTCATAGTGCAATTTTTTTAATGCCAATGTGCTTCTACTTTTGTTAGAAGGAAAGGTAGTTTATGTTAGTTTTCCTTCACAGTCGAATGTTGTCATTGGAAATGGACTTGCGCTTGTGAAAGAAGGAAAGCTAGTAGTCTCTTTCTTTTCTTCATGTTGCAATGTTGTTGTTGGAAATGTACTTGTGCCTGTGCAAGAAGGAAATCTAGTAGGCACTAGCTTTCTTCAACAGTACAGTGTTGTTGTTCGAAATAGGTTTATTCTTGTCCTAAAAGGAAATCTGGCATGCACTAGCATTCCTTCATAGTGCAATATTGTTGTTGGAAACGTGCTTCTGATTTTGTTAGAAAGAAAGCTAGCACACACTAGCTTTCCTTAATGGTGGAATGTTGTTGTTGGAAATGTGTTTGTGCCTATGCAAGAAGGAAGGTTTTGAAGTGTTAGATTTCCTTCATGGTGCAATGTTGTTTTTGGCAATGAGAGTTTGCCTATGAAAGAAAGAAAGCTGGTAGATGTTAACTTTTCTTCACTATTTAATGTTATTGTTGGAAATGTGTTTGTGTTTATGTTAGAAGGAAAGTTAACATGCATTATTTTTTCTTGATCATGAAATGTTTTTGTGGGTAATGAACTTGTGCATGTGCAAGAAAGAAATCTAGTAGGCACTAGATTTCCTTCATGGTGCAGTGTTCTTGTTGGCAATGCACTTGTGCCTATGTAAAAAGGAAAGCTAGCAGGTGCTAGATTTACTTCACAGTGCAATGTTGTTGAAAATGTGTTTTTTCTTGTGTTAGAAGGAAATTTGGCATGTGTCAGCTTTCTTTCATGGTGGAATGTTGTTGTTGGCAATGTGTTTGTGCCTATGCAAGAAGGGAAGTTGGTAGGCACTAACATTCCTTCATGGTATGATGTTTTTGTTTGCAATGCTCTTGTGCCTATGTGAGAAAGAAGATTAGCAAAAACTAGCTTTCCTTCATGGTACAATGTTGTTGTTGGAAATGTATTTGTTCTTGTGTTAGAAGGAAATCTAGCATACACTAGCTTTCCTTCATGATGCAATGATGTTGTTGGAAATGCACTTGTGCTTGTGTTAGAATTATATCTAGTGTGCATTAGCTTTCTTTCAGAGTGTAATTTTATTTTTGGAAACGCACTTGGTCCTATTCAAGAAGGGAAGCGAGCAGGCGCCAATTTTCCTTCATGGTGCAATGTTGTTGTTGGAAATGCGCTTTTGCTTGTGCAAGTAGAAAAACTAGTAGGTGCTAGCTTTCCTTCATAGTGCAATTGTTTTGTTGGAGATATGTTTATGCTTGTGCTAGAAGGAAAAATCTAGAATGTACTAGCTTTCATTCATGATGCAATGTTGTTGTTGGAAATTTTCTTGTGCTTGTGTTAGAAGGAAAGCTAGTGTGAGCTATCTTTCCTTCATGATGGAATGTTGGTGTTTGCAATGTGATTGTGCCTATGTAAAAAGGAAATTTATTAGGAACTATATTTACTAGACGGTGAAATGTTATTGTTGGAAATGTGATTGTGTCTATGTAGGAAGGAAAGCTAGAAGAGACTGGCTTTCCTTCATGGAGCAATGTTGTTGTTGGAAATGCATTTTTTCTTGTGCTAGAAGGAAATATAGCATGCACTAGCTCTCTTTCACCATGCAATATTATTGTTGGCAATGTGATTGTGCTTTTGTTAGAAGGAAAGCTAACTTGTGCTACATTTACTTCATGTTGGAATGTTGTTGTTGAAAATGCACTTATGCCTATGCTAGAAGGGAAGCTAGCAGGCACTATCTTTCACGCACAATGCAATGTTGTTGTTGTCTATGCGCTTGTTCTTGTACAACAAGGAAAGCTATCAAGCACTATATTTCCTTGATGGTGAAATGGTTTTGTTGTAAATAATTGTTTTCTTGTAATAGAAGGAAAGCTAGCATGTGATAGCTTTCCTTCATAGTGCAATGTTGTTGATGGAAATGTGTTTGTGCTTGTGTTAGAACGAATGTTAGCATGTGCTATTTTTCCTTCAGGGTGGAATGTTTTCGTTGGAAATGCTCTTGTGTCTGTGCAAAAAGGAAATCTAGCAGGTGTTATCTTTTTTTCACGGCGTAATATTGTTGTTGGAAATGTGCTTGTGCTTGTGTAAAAGGAAAGATAGTTGACACTGTCTTTCTATAATGGAGCAATGTTGTTGTTAGAAATGGGTTTTCACTTGTGGCAGAAGRAAATATAGCATGCCCTAGCTTTCCTTCATTAGGGAAAATTTTAGGGGCTAAATTTTTTCCATAGGCTAGTTTTCCATGCTTTTTCCCAAAACATATTCTCCAAATTCYTTTTTTCCTCAAAATTATTCACCCAAATTCTATAGGATAAAAATATTGTACCATAAAAGTCACCAAAATTTTATAGAAACTATATAAAATCCTTATAAATTTAAATACTTTTACAAAAATATCTCCAAACATTTTAAAGTTTGMATATTAAGGACTAGTAATATTCACCAAGGTTTCTACACTTTAAGATAAATTTCCATCCTTGAAATTATCCATGTCCTTCATAGTCCAATGTTGTTGTTGGCAATGCACATGTGTTTGTGTTAGAAGGAAAGCTACCATACACTAGCTTTCCTTCACGGTGCAATGTTGTATTTGGCAATGAGCATATGCTTGTGCAAGAAGGAAATCTAGTCAACGCAAGCTTTCCTTCATTGTTCATTGTTGTTGCTAGAAATGCATGTGTGCTTGTGTTAGAAACAAGGCTACCATGCACTAGCTTTCATTCATTGTGAAATCGTGTTGTTGGAAATGCGCTTGTGCCTATGCATGAAGGAAGGTTGTTAGGCCCTAGCTTTTCTTCATGGTGCAATGTTGTTTTTGGAAATGAGCTTGTGCTTGTACAAGAAGGAAAGCTAGTTGGCACTAGATTTTCTTCATTGTTTAATCTTGTCGTTGGAAATATATTTGTACTTGTGTTAGAAGGAAATAAAACGTGTGTTAGATTTTCTTTATTGTTAAATGTTTTTGTTGGTAATGTTCTTCTGCTTGTGCAAGAAGAAAAACTAGCATGCACTAGCGTTCCTTCATCATGAAATGTTCTTGTTGGAAATGTTCTTGTTCGAAATGTTCTTGTTCCTATGCAAGAAGGAAAGCTAGTAGGACCTAGATTTACTTCATGGTCAAATGTTGTTGGAAATGTGTGTGTTCTTTTGTAGGAAGGAAAGATAGCAGGTGCTAGCGTTCCTTCACGGTACATTGTTGTTGTTGGCAATGTGTTTGTGCCTATGTGAGAAGGAAAGCTAGCAGGTACTAGATTTCCTTCATAGTGCAAGTTTCTTGTTGGCAATGTGCTTGTTCTTGTGTTAGTAACGCTAGTGTGTGCTAGCTTTCATTCACGGTGGAATGTTGTTGTTTTCAATGTGCTTGTGTATGTCCAAGAAGGAAATCTAGCGAGCGCCATCTCTCCTTCATGGTGCAATGTTGTTGTTGTGAATTATTTTGTGCCTATGCAAATAGAAATACTATCAGGTGCCAGATTTCCTTCACGATGCAATTTTTTTATTGGAAATGTGTTTGTTCTTGTGCTAGAAGGAAAGCTAGCATGCACTAGTTTTCATTCATGATGCATTGTTGTTGTTGGCAATTTTCTTTTGTTTGTGTTAGAAGGAAATCTAGCATGAGCTAGCTCTCCTTCATGGTGGAATGTAGTTGTTGGTAATATGTTCATGCCTATGTAAGAAGGAAAGCTAGAAGGCACTAGCTTTACTTCACAGTGCAATGTTGTTGTTGGTAATGCGCTTGTGCCTATGCAGGAAGGAAAGCTAGAAGGTGCTTTCTTTCGTTCATGAAGCAATTGTTGTTGGAAATGTGTTTGTGCTTGTGATATAAGGAAAGCTATCGTGCACTATCTTTCTTTAATGGTGCAATGTTATTGTTGACAATGAGATTGTGCTTGTGTTAGAAGGAAAGCTAGCATGTGCTAGCTTTCCTTCATGGTGGAATGTTGTTGTTGTCAATGCATTTGTGCCTATGCAAGAAAGGAAGCTAGCAGGAGTTATCTTTGATGCATGGTACAATGTTGTTTTTGTCTATGTGCTTGTGCTCGTACAAGAAGGAAATCTATTAGGTGCTAGATTTCCTCCATGGTGCAATGGTTTTGTTGGAAATTAGTTATTTCTTATGCTAGAAGGAAGGTTGGCTTGTGCTATTTTTCCTTCATAATACAATGTTTTTGATGGAAATGCACGTGTTCTTATGTTAGAAGGAAAGTTAGCATGTGCTAGATTTCCTTCATGGAGGAATGTTGTCATTGGCAATGTGTTTGTGCTTGTGCAAGAAGGAAAGTTAGCAGGTGCTAGATTTTCTTCGGGGTGTAATATTTTTGTTGGCAATGCACTTGTGTCTATGCAAGAAGGAAAGATATCATGCACTATATTTCTATCATGGTGCAATGTTGTTGTCAGAAATGGGTTTATTCTTCTGCTAGAAGGAAAGATAGCATGCCCTAGTTTTCCTTCATAGTTCAATGTTGTTGTTGGAAATGCACTTTTGCTTGTGTTAGAAGGAAAGCTATCATATGCTAGCTTTGTTTCACAATGCAATTTTTTTTTAAGTAATGAGCATGTGCATGTGAAATAAGGAAATTTAGAAAGCGCTATCTTTCCTTCACTGTTAAATGTTGTTGTTGGAAATGCATTTGTGCTTGTGTTATAAGAAAAGATAGCATGCACTAGATTTCATTCAATGTAAAATGTTGTTGTTGGAAGTGAATTTGTGTCTATCCAAGAAGGAAATATAGCAGGCACTAGTGTTCCTTCATGGTGAAATGTTGTTGTTGGTAATGTGGTTATTCCTATGCAAGAAGGAAGGATAACAAGCACTAGATTTACTTCACGGTGCAATGATGTTGTTGGAAATGAGTTTTTACTTGTGTTAGAAGGAAATATAGCATGAGATAGATTTTCTTCATTGTTGAATGTTGTTGTTGGCAATGCATTTGTGTCTGTGTAAGAAGGAAAGCTAGTAGGTGTTAGTGTTCCTTCATTGTACAATGTTGTTGTTGGCAATTCCCTTGTGCCTATGCAAGAAGGAAAGCTAGCAGGCACTAGCTTTCTTTTATGGTGCAATGCTTATGTTGGAAATATGTTTGTTCTTGTGCTAGAAGGAAAGTTCCTTCATAGCGCAATGTTGTTTTTGGAAATGCACTTATGCTTGTGTTAGAAGGAAAGCTAGTGTGCGCTAGCTTTCCTTTATGGTCGAAAATTATTTTTGGAAATTTACTTGTGCCTATGCAAGAATGAAATCTAACGGGTGCTAACTTTTCCTCATGGTGCAATGTTGTTATTGGAAATATGTTTGTTTGTGTCCAAGAAGGAAATCTCGCAGGTGTTATGTTTCCTTCATGCTACAATGTTTTTGTTGGAAATATTATATTAGAAGGAAAGCTAGCATGCACTAGATTTCATTCACGGTGAAATGTTGTTGTTGGCAATTTGTTTATGCTTGTGTTAGAAGGAAATATAGTGTTTGTTAGATTTCCTTCATGGTGAAATGTTGTTGTTGGCAATGTTCATGTTTCTGTGCAAGAAGGAAATCTAGCAGGCACTAGCTTTCCTTCGTGGTGCAATGTTGTTGTTGGAAATGCGCTTATGCCTATGCAAGAAGGAAAGCTAGTGGATGTTAGATTTCCTTCATGATGCAATGTTGTTGTTGGAAATGTGTTTGTGCTTGTGCTAGAAGGAAAGCTAGCAGGAAATGTTTTTGTTAGCAATGCGCTTTTGCTTGAGTTAAATGGAAAGCTACCATTCTTTCATGGTAGAATGTTGTTATTGGCAGTGTTCCTATGATTATACAAAAATGAAAGTTGAAAATTACTAGTTTTCATTCATGTTGCGATGTTGTTGCCGGAAATGTTCTTGTTCCTATGACAGAAAAAATGCTAGCAGGTGATAGCTTTCCTTCACGATGCAAAGTTTTTGGAAATGTGACTGTGCATGTGCAAGAAGGAAAGCTAGCAAGTGTTATTTTTTCTTCACAGTGCAATGTTGTTGTTGGAGATGTGTTTCTGGTTGTGCTAAAAGGAAATCTAGTGTGTGCTAGATTTTCTTCATAGTGAAATGTTGTCGTTGGTAATGGATTTTTTTCTCTGCAAGAGGGAAAGATAGCAGGCACTATCTTTCCTTCACGGTGCAATGTTGTTTTTGGTAATTCATTTGTTTTTTGTGCTAGAAGGAAAGCTAGCAGGTAGGGTGCAATGTTGTTGTTTGAAATGCATTTGTGCTTATGCTAGAAGGAAAACTACCATGTGCTAGCTTTACTTCATAGTGTAACGTTGTTGTTGGCAATGCGCTTATGCTTGTTTTAGAAATAAAGATAGTGTGCACTAGCTTTCCTTCATGGTGAAATGTTGTTTTTGGAATTTCACTTGTGCCTGTGAAAGAAGGAAAGCTAGCAGACACTAGCTTTCCTTCATAGTGTAATACTTTTGTTGGAAATGTGCTTGTGCTTATGCAAGAAGGAGTGCTAGCAGGCTCTAGATTTCCTTCATGATGTAGTGTTTTTGTTGGCAATATGTGTGTTCTTTTTCAAGAAGGAAAGATAGTAGGCATTATCTTTTCTTCACGACATAACATTGTTGGAAATGTATTTGTGCTTTTGCTAGAAGAAAAACTAACATTTAATTAATCGTTCAATGTTGTTGTTGGTAATGTGTTTGTGCTTGTGTTAAAAGGAAAACTATCATGCACTAGCTTTCCTTCATGGTAGAATGTTGTTATTGGTAATGCTCGTGTGCTTGCGCAAGAAGAAAAGATAACATGCACTAGATTTCCTTCGCGGTGCAATGTTGTTGTTGGAAATGCACTTTTGGGAGAAGGAAAGCTAGCATGTGCTAGGTTTCATTCATAATGAAAACATAGTTACCAACTTAACAAGAACTATGACCTCAAAACAATAACTCTAGCCCAAAAATATCATATTTCTTTTAGGGTAAAAAACGCCAAAAACAACCCCCAAATCAAAAAGTAGTGTTACTGGTAGCACCATTTTTTTGGGAGGTGGTTAAAATTGCAATTTGTTTAAAATCGCACCCTTGACATTACAGATAGAACCTTGAAATTGACCCTTGAATCGAAAAGTGATGCTACCAGTACCACCACTTTTTTTGGAGTTAAAGCTATGACCTAATTGAAACATGGCCTTGACCCCTAGCACCACCACAAATACAACACTGAAAATCAACTTTTAAATATAAAAGTGTTATTTTTTTTTCATATCTAACGGAATCGGAAACTGGGCAAGCTCATACTCATGTGACACATGGTTGATTCTGACTGCTACAACTATAACCTCTAGGCGTACCCATATGGTCTCACGTGCGATACACATGGATTTGCAAGGATCGAACCAATGACGTCACAAGGAATGCCTTAACCAAGTACTCTATTATCAACTAATCTACACCTCCAAGACAAATCTAAAAGTATTATTACTTGATAATTTATTTACTAATTAATTTTATATTTTTTTAATAATTTACATCAAGAAAATAATTAAATTGAAAAAAAACACCCCTAAATAAATTCTTAAAAAAACAATTTTCTTTTAGAAAGAAAGAAAAATAATATTTTTTGTTAAAAAGAAAATGCAAATCACATTTTTTTAACCAAAAAATTTAAAAAAATAAATGGAAATGAGTAAAATCTTTTTCTTTTTAAAAAATAAAAATAAAATGACCCTTAAAACACTAAATTTAAAACACAAAAATTGAAAAAATTAGTGAAAAGACAATTTTTTTTTTTAAAAACAACAACAACAACATTAAAACCAAAATAGAAAATTTAAACTAAAACACAATTTTAAAAAACATATATATAAATATAAATATTAAACATGAACATTTTTAAAAAAATCTATTAAAAAAACAAATCTAAACTATACTATAAAAATAAAAATAAAGCAATAACAAAAAAAATACATTAAAAAAATAAACAAATATATATATATATAATGTAAAATGGGTGGGTGGGGAGGAGGTGATGAACGACATCGTCCCCTTCCACCATTGTTGTGGATTGAATGCAATCCACAACCAACATCGCCCCCTCCCCACCCACCGATTTAAATATTTTAATTTTTTTAATTTTTTAATTTTTCTTTTTAACTATTTTAATGTATTCCCCTAGATGGGGTGACATCTATCCAGCAGAAGCAACCTCGCACTCATGCGGACAGGTGAGTTAATACCCCCAGCCACCAGACTTACATCCATCCTGCTCAACATGACTAGCATTCATGTTGCAGTAGTGTTAGTGCGCTAGTGTGGTAAGGGAAATTTAATGGATCTCATCGTGAACCATCTATGGAGAACTGGAGCAGATATGATGTAATTGGTTGGCGTCACCTCCATCTTCATGACGCTCCTCTCAGTCACCTCAATAGTTTTTATGAAGGTAAGCTCACACAGGAATTTTCACATTCCGCATTTTCATTTGGCTCTCATTTTCATTTTTCCTTCCAAGCCTCCTTGCCACAGGAACTCTGTTCTTTTTCCAGAGGCTTCCCTCCCTCTACTCATGTCCATTTTCTATCCATTCATCACTTGTATCATGTCCATAGCCTGCTCATCGCTGGAATGGATTATTGGTTTGCCTCTCTTCCTCCCTCCCTGTCCTAACTCCACCATGCCCAGAGAGTGAGGCAAGCCCAAACGAGTGTCGGCCTATTACAGCTTCATAGCCCAGCGCAATCGCCTAGACCCCTCATCACCCTCTAATCCGTCAACTATCTTTGTTGTCCCCTCCTGCTCTGACCAAAATTGGATTGAGATTCCCCAGCCTCCTTTTGGCGTCCCAAAGTCTCCTCCTCACCTCTTCGACACCATGCTCAATTCAGGCAGTTGCCCAATTGAGGAAGAAATTCCTCCATATGGGCTGGAAACCATCGCAGCATTATCAAATCCCTTTGACAATACCATCCCCTCTTCTCACCCCACGATGGCGCTAGGTTGATGTGTGGTTGAGAAAGAAATTCCCCCCAGCTAGTTGAAAGACTGGACAACACAGAACGTCTCGACCACCATAGAGGTAACCCACTAGTTGGCCATGAAAGAGACTCCACCAACTAATTTGATGCAGCAACAGCACATCATGAGGAAATGGTTGGGAGCATTGAGCAGCCTTCGCTCAACCCACACTGTTTTTTGGATGACCACCTTCACTTGATCTTCAAGATGTGTCGGAACATAGAGGACCAACTCCACAATCAAAGCATCCTCAGCCGTCGTATGGACCTCCTATTTGACTCCATGTCTGGTGCACCAGCCCAGAAGCATTGTCCGACTTGCATCCAACTATTTTTTTTCACTTACAACAATGATGGACGCTCGGGTTCACCGCACCTTTAGATTTTCTTTCATTTTGTTCTACAGGAATCAGTTACAGTCAATTTTGTTTTTGTTAAAACCTTGGTTTCTAGCAATAGCCACATCTATATTTTTTTGCAGGCCACCTGTTCTGGTTTTTGTGCACGTGACAAAACAGGTGGTAAACTATGAACAATGTACTGACATGATGTTTCTTTAAGGTAATACAATCTCTTTTATTTACAAAAAAAAAACTATTTTAATGTATTTAATTTTCAATTTTTTTTTATTGGTTTTTTTTAATTATGTTTAGTTTTTTTTAATGTATTTAATTTTTTTTTAAGTATTATTGTTTTATTTTTATTTTTATAGTATAGTTTAGATTTATATTTTTAATAGTTTTTTTAATGTCTCTATTATATATTTGTATTTAAAAAAAAAAATTGTGTTTTAGTTTAAAGTTTTTTTTTAAATTTAATTTTTTGGTTTTAATGTTTATTTTAGTGTTTTTTTTTATTATTTTTTTATAAAAAAAAATTGTGTTCACTTTTTTTTTCAATTTTTGTATTTTAAATTTAGTGTTTTTAAGGGTCATTTTTCAATTTTTTTTCAAAAAAAATAGATTTTATTTTTATTTTTTTGAATTTTTTTATTTAAAAAATGTGATATGCATATATTTTTCAACAACTTTTTTTTTCTAAAAGGAAAAAAAAAACTTAAAAAAATAAAATTAATTTAGGGGTGTTTTTTTCCAATTTAATTATTTTATTAATGTAAATTAATTATCAAGTAATAATGTTCCTGAGGTGTAGGACAATCGGTGACGGAGTGTGTTGTTAAGGCACTCTGTGATGTTAAGTCACTGGTTCAAAACCTGTGTGCAAAAAAATCCAGCCATGTTAAGGGTTGGTGTGGCTCAGACCGGGTGCGATTCCTGGGTGATTTTGACAGCTTAGATGCCCCTGAGTCGCAGCTTCTCAAGCCACAGGCTGGTCCCGCAGGTCACGGACAAACTAGCAAACAAAAAAACAATTATCAAATAATAATACTTTTAGATTTAGGAATCCATTTTCAGTGTTTTATTTACGATGGTCCCTGTGGTCGAGGCCACAGTTTTAATTAGGTCATGGTTTTTACTCCAAAATAAATAAATAAAGATGGTGTTACTAATAGCATCACTTTTCGATTCGAGGATCAATTTCAGGGTTTTCTCTGCAATGCCAAGACATTGATTTTAAACAAGTCGCAATTTTAACCACCTCCAAAAAAAGGATACTACCGGTAGCACCACTATTTAACTTAGGGGTAAAAATAGCCACTAAATGCGACCTCTAAAAAATGAGAACTTTGGAGAGTTTTTGTTAAGTTGGTAACTTTATTTGCAGTGTTGTGTTGATCGAAATGCAATTTTGCTTGTGTTAGAAGGAAAAATAGCATGCACTAGCTTTCCTTCATGGTGGAATGTTGTCGTTGGCAATGTGCGTGTACTTGTGCAAGAAGGAAAGGTAGCAGGCACTATCCTTTCTTCATGATGCAATGTGTTGTTGGAAATGTGTTTGTGCCTGTGCAAGAGGGAAAGCTAACAAGCACTAGATTTTGTTCATGGTTTAATGTTGTTATTGGAAATGGATTCTAACACAAGCATAAGCACATTGCTAGCAACAACATTGCACTATGAAAGAATGCTAGTGTGTGTTATCTTTCATTCACGGTGGAATGTTGTTGTTCACAATGTTCTTATGCCTATGCAAAAATGAAATAGAGCAGGTGTTGGCTTTCCTTTATGGTGCAATGTTGCTAGAAAGTGTTATCTTTCCTTTATGGTTTGAAATGTTGTTGTTGGAAACGCGTTTGTACTTGTGCTAGAAGGAAAGCTAGCATGCACTAGATTTTTTTCTCTTTGCAATGTTGTTATTGATAATTTTCTTATTCGTGTGCTTGTGTTAGAAGGAAAGATATCATGCGTTAGTTTCCCTTCATAGTGGAATGTTGTTATTAGCATTGCACTTTTGCATGTGCAAGAAGGAAAGCTAGCAGGCGTTATCTTTCCTTCACGGTGCAATGTTGTTGTTGGAAATGGGTCTGTGTCTGTGCAAGAAAGAAAAATTATAGGCACTAGATTTCCTTCAGGGTGCAATGTTGTTGTTGGAAATGTGTTTGTGCTTTTGTTAGAAGGAAAGTTAGCATGTGTCAGCTTTCCTTCACAGTGCAATGTTGTTGTTGAAAAAAAATTATGATTGTATTAAAAGGAAATTTAATGTGCATTAGCTTTCCTTCATGGTGTAATGTTATTGTCGACAATGTTCTTGTATTTGTGCTAGTAGGAAAGCTAGTAGGCACTAGCTTTCCTTCATGGTGAAATGTTGTTGTTGGCAATGTGCTTATCCTTGTGCTAAAAGGAAATTTATTGGGTGCTATCATTTCCTCATGTTTTAATGTTTTTATTAGAAATGAGCTTATGATTATGCTAGAAGAAAAGCTACCAAACACTATTTTTTATTCACGGTGCAATGTTGTTGTTGCCAAAGTGTTTGTTCTTATGCTATAAAGAAACCTAGAAGATGCAATGATGTCGTTGGCAATGCACTTGTGTTTGTTCTAGAAGGAAAGATAACATGTGTTAGGTTTCCTTCACGATGCAATGTTGTTGATGGAAATTCTCTTGTGCTTCTACTGGTGGGAAAGCTAGCATGTGTTATATTTATTTCAGGTACAATTATGAGGATGTGATCAATGCTTCAGGTGTTCCTTTGTCCTAACAATCACCATTGTTACTGTTTTTCCTTTTTGTGTTCCCTTTTATTGGCTCCAGAACAAGATAAGGAGATCCACAATTATGAAAGAAGAATTATATTCAAATATGATGTTCTTGTGGGCTCTACATCTTTTCTTGTCATAAATTGAAAGAGAGCAGGAACTAACTTTCCTTCATGGTGCAATGTTGTTGTTGGAAATGCACTTATGCTTTTTTTAGACATGAGTAGACATAACGAGAATTAGTAGGTGAAAAGGTGGTCCAATACTGTTGATGAAGTTGTTTCAGTGACTTTGGGTACCTCTCTAAAATCGGTTTCACTAGAAGCTATCGAATATGGGTGCACTTGTTATTGTCATAGATGGAAAGCTATCACACATTATCTTTCTTTCATTTTGCAATGTTGTTGTTGCCAATGTGTGTGTTCTTTTGTTAGAAGGAAATGTAGTGTGCACTAGCTTTCCTTCACGGTGCAGTGTTATTGTTAGCAATGTGTGTGTGCTTGTACTAGAAGGAAAGCTAGCAGGTGCTAGTTTTACTTCATGTTGCAATGTTGTCATATATGTAAAGCCTTTAGGAACAATAAGAAGGTACAATAATGCTCTAGGGGTGTATTTTCTTTAACGATCTCCATGACCGTTAGTGTTCTTCCTTTGTATGTGTTGTTTTATTGGCTCTAGAACAAGATAAGAAGATCCTTAATTATGAAAAAAGAATTTTGTATTCAAATATAATGTTATCTTGGGCTCTACATTTTTTCTATCTCTCTTTCATTGTGCAATGTTCTTCTTGGCAATTTGCTTGTGCTAGAAGAAAATATAGTAGGCACTAGCTTTCCTTCATGGTGCAATGTTGTTGTTGGAAATGTTCTTGCAATTGTGTTTGAAGGAAATCTATTGGGTGCTAGTTTTCCTTCATGGTGCCATGTTGTCGTAAATGGAAAGCTAGAAGGCGCTAGCTTTCCTTTATGGTGCAATGTTGTTGTTGTTAATGTATTTTTGCTTGTTCTAGAAGGAAAACTAGTGGTCACTCGCTTTCCTTTAAGAAAAGTTAGAAGGATGCAATCAATTTTTTGGGGGTTCCTTTGTCCTAACGATTTCCATGGTTAGTGCTCTGTCTTTATGTGTGCCTTTTTATTGGCTCTACAACAAGATAATGTCATTTACAGTTTTGAAAGAATAATTGTATTCGAATATGATGTCGTCATGGGCTCTACACTTGTTCTTGTCATAGCTGAAAAGCTAGTAGTCACTAGCTTTTCTTCACGATGCAATGTTGTTGTTGGAAATGCACTTGTGCTTGTGCTAGAACGATATCTATTGGTTCATAAATTTCCTTCAAGCACAATCAAAAGGATGCAATCAATGCTCCAAGGGTGCCTTTGTCCTAAAAATCACCATGGTTAGTTCTATGCCTTTGTGTGTGTCATTTCAATGGTGCTACAACAAGATAAAAATATCCACGATTATGAAAGAAAAATTGCATTCAAATATGATGTTGTCGTGGTCTCTAGACTTGATCTTGTCATATTGGAAAGCTAGTAGGCACTAGCTTTTTTTCACGTTGCAATGTTGTTATTAGAAATGCACTTGTGCTTGTGCTAGAAGGAAAACTAGTAGATGTTAGCTTTCCTTCATGGTGGAATTGTGTTATTGGCAATGTTCTTGTGCTTGTTCTAGAAGCAAATCTAGTGGATGTTATCTTTCTTTCAAGGTGAAATATTGGTGTTGGCAATGTGTTTGTGCTTGTGCTAGAAGGAAAGCTAGTAGGTTCTAGATTTCCTTCACAGTTCTTTTGTTGGAAATGTGCTTGTGCTAGAAGGAAATTTAGTGGACAATGTTGTTGCAGAATCTACACGTGTTCTTGTCATATCTTATTACTATTGTAAGATTCAGGGAAATGTTGTTATTATATCAACTATGCTTTCCCTAATGCTAACAATGATATGTATGTGACTAATGGTGTTCATGGTGTGGTTTCATTTAATTTACAAATCCTGATCTCAATATGATACTTGTAGATTTCAACAATTTTCATTATGAAAAATATAAAATGGTGTGGTTGGTGTGTGGTGTCCTATGATTTGCAAATCCTACTCTCAATATGACACTTCTAGATTCAATCAAATCTCATTATTAAAAATATACAATCAAAGATTGGTATTTAGGATGATATAGTATTCGGAAACACTTTGGTGATAAGTGAGCGTCATATGTGTGCTCGTGTATGCATGTCCAATGCTTGCAAATTGTAAGTGGATAATAACAGTGATTTTTTTAATACTATTTTTTATAACATCCTTGTAACAATTTCTTAAATGATTACTTCGAAGACATGCATATGACCACCATGTATTTAGAATTGCCTTGTATAACATGACATGAACAAGTTAAATACCCTAGTACGAAATCAAAAGGTTGGATTGTCTTGCAATGCGTTTTGCAAGTTAATATTTACCATTTGAATATTGCCCAAGTCTTGGCATGATGAAAAAACATTTGTGGTCATTTTGAGATGTTATTACATCTATACATTCATCATGTGAATTAGCCTATCTTTGGAATGGTGACATAATGGTTTCAAGACTTGGAAGACATGGTTGATTGGCATTCCATTGTTCAGCTACAAAAGAAATCTAGTTTAACCTCACTTGAACCAAGGTACTCGAGTTTATTGCTTGGCTTTGTGAATTTTACATATGTTCAAAAATAGTATTATCTTTGAAAATTATTTATTGGGAATTTGATAAAGTTGCATGGATGCAACAAAAGAAAGTCATTGAATTTTTGAATTATGTTTAGATGTTGTATAATTTGAGTCCTCCTAAATGTTCTAAAAAAATAACATAAACTTAATGCTTAATGCTTGAAGAAACATAAACATAGTTTGATAGTCTAAATGGTTTTAGAGAAACCTAGCTCTTGTATCAATTGTCATTTTGTTAGTTCTATATGTTAAAATTGTCTAAATAAGTGGTGCCTTAGTTTTTAGCATGTATCATAGAGTGTTCAAGGGACAACCTAAAAGATGACAATCATGTTTTGGTTACATGTTATAAAGTGGTTGGGAAATCCTTTCAACTTTTTTGTTTAGTAATTTAGTCTTTGAGTTCCAGACTAGTTTGCAAATGTTTGTTGTTTGGTCAAGTGAGTTTAGTTAATGTTTTATTTTGGTTAGGTGTTGAGTTTCAATTGCATGATTAAAACCAAGTGAATCCTACAACTTCAAATTTGAAACGATTGGCTATCTCATTGTCCTGCATTCAAAAATTCAAAAGTGTGAAGTTGTTTTGACTTTAGATCTCAAGGGACAATGATAAGGGTTTGTCACCTTTGAATTTGAAGCAATTCCTTTGGTTCTGGTTGTCTTATTGGGTTCTTAGAATTAGACTTGAAGAATAGTGTTATTGTTCCATTGTATGCAATATTAATTCCTAGTTGGTCCCTCCTCCTATTCCTTTTAAGTGTTCAATGATGGGTTTCAAGATGAGTTTCAAGATTGTATTGGCTTTGGAAAGAGATATCTTAGGTCCATGATTATGAAACAATAAACATCTTCAAATCTAATGTTGATGTGAGTTGTACATTTGTTCTTGTCATAGATGGAAAGCTAACAATAACTAGCTTTCCTTTCCTTTAGGAACAAAAACATGTTCTATTTCTTAGGGTTGATTTGTCCTCACATGCCCTTTTAGCACAACCCTGTGTAGCAATGTGTAGCAATATATATGACTTGTCTAGTTTTTATTGTTTTATTTTTATTTTTATTTTTATTTTTAATTATTTTATTCTTTTATTTATTTATAAATTACTATTAGATGAGGAAGTTATTTGTACTTAGGAAAATTAAAATTACTACTTAAGTTGTGCACTTTTCCCTTTTCCCTAACGTATATTTCATATATATATTCTTATTATTTATGTATATTTCATTATATTTAAGTCAAGACATTTTATTTTTTATTTTATTTTTTATTTTTTATTTTTTATTTTTTTTCAAAAGTTTTTTTATTTTAATTTTTTTTTATGTTTTTTTTGTGGGGGGACTAAGATTTTAGATGTACTACATGTGCAAGTGTATTATTATTTAATGGGCTCTCACTATACCTCCTCTAGTTCCACACACAAACCAAGTAAARGAGCCAAAAGAAATAWATACTATTCAAACTCAAATTCCATGATGCATGTGGGATATTTCTTTTAGAGTTGAAGATCAACGGTCTAGATCTCCCCGTGAGAAAATCAATGGTTGCTAAGCGTTGAATTCAAGTAGCCATATATTGAGCTCTGGGAATCTAAATTAGGCCAATGATATCTCATTGGAAATCTATCGAGTAGGAGAACGCATTGGAGGAGGAATTCAAGCCAAACCAAAGACAAAAAGGCCTGGAAAATTCCAAGAACATAAGAGGCCCAAATTTAATTAAAAAATGGATTGTGCAATGTTCACAAGACCATAACTCATGATCCAAGAGGTCAAATCAAGTATGTAAGAGCATGCTAGAAAGTTAAAGTAGAGAAGAAGAAGATGGAAGGATCTTGTTCACCATATTGACACCAAAAACACCAAGAAAAATTCGAAGATCAGAAGAGAATACAACCGAGCAAAGTCAATGATATTTTTAAAAAATATCACTCATGAACAGACTTGGAGCGAGATTGTCTACTCAAGAGTTTGTTTAATTTTTGTTTATAATGCTTGTATACTAATTTATGAAATTGTATGGGAAATTCAAGTCATTTAATGACACAAAATAAGCAAGTTGAAGAGATAATAATTGTTGGCTTTTACAGAAGGTGAAATGTCTGCCTTGTTTTATAAAAGGAAGATCATTGAATGTAAGAAGGGACTTTTTCCCATTGTATAGACTGATAATACTATTATTTTTGGATATATAAAGAGAAGAAGGCGTTTTGAGATATAGTTGTTGTCAAATGCACGTGGGACTACTCTACATATGTGTTTTCCATTTAAGATTCTTGAATGCTTGTCATATGAACTAATTCTTTGTTTAGTATTTAAGATACTTATGTTGTCAAGATTTCTAATTACTGCAATGATGATGTTACAGGTCTTATATGGAATTTTTTGTGATTATATCTACAATATCATTGTTTTAATACATTGTTGATTGACATGAACTACTTATGTTGTCAAAAATGTTATTTTAAATTGTATTCATCTGTTAGAATTGCTACTATGGGATAGATTAGAAATAGTTAGATTAGGTAGTTGCATGTGTTTTAATTAGATTAGAGTTAGAATTAATTAGAATTCTTTGGGGAATAGTTTACTATCTTTCCTTTTTTATTTTAATTTGTAGTGAAAACCAGATCCATATATTGGTAGGAATTTGTGATCCCAAACGAGAGTGAGTCTGATTGGGACTCATCATTCATCATTTTACCTTACTTGCTTGAAAATCCATTTGGACCCATCAACAGGATGATAAATGCAAGGGCTACTTTCCAAAGAGCCATGGACATAGCTTTTGTGGGAGAAAAGGATAAATTCATAGTCATTTACTTGGATGATGTGATTTTTTTTTCAAGGTCAGATGAATATCACCTTAAACACTTAAGACAGATTTTCATGAAGTGAAAAAAAAAATGGTTTATCCCTAAATCCTAAGAAGTCCTATTTTGTAATGAATGAGGGAAAATTGTTGGGTCATATAGTATCTAAAGAAGGAGTTAGAATAGATCTTGAAAAAGTTGAAGCAATCAAATTAATTAGCTTACCAAGGAACAAAAAAGAGGTTCAATTATTTTTAGGTAAAATAAACTTTTTCAATAGATTCATTCCAAATTTTGCAGAAATCATGAAACGTATCACAGATATGCTTAAAAAAGACAGTGAAATAAAATGGATTGTTGAAGCTAGAGACTCTTATCAGCAAATCAAGAATGCTTTAGGAGAATCTCTAGTCTTGGTCAGTCCTGATTATGATAAAGAGTTCCTAATATTTTCTTTTAATTGTGAAATTACTATTGCAGTTGTCTTGTTACAA
The DNA here is from genome assembly GCA_009831015.1 of Picea engelmannii. Classification (NCBI taxonomy): domain Eukaryota; kingdom Viridiplantae; phylum Streptophyta; class Pinopsida; order Pinales; family Pinaceae; genus Picea; species Picea engelmannii. The sequence goes on from ML782030.1 coordinate 853,248, forward strand.
AAGAATGTTAAGGCCATGAGCAGCCAATAGAATTTTTTAGCAAAGCATTGAGGGATGTTGAATTAAAGTACAATATTATGGAAAAGCGAGCATATGCATCGGTTAAGTATCTTAAATCTTTTAGAGACTATGTCCTACATTCTAAGGTCCTTGTATGTGTACCTACTAGTATTGTGAAAGATATCATTTTTCAGCTTGATAGTGAAAGAAAAAGAGGAAAATGGATAGTTAAGATCCAATAATATGATTTGGAGATCAATCCTACCAAATTGGTAAAGTGGCAAGGGATATCTAAGTTACTTACAAAATCTAATTGTAGGGCTCTAGGGGTAAATATTGTTGGAAATACTAAAACAACTGAGAGGGGGGGTGAATCAGGTGTTTATAAGCTTAAGGGTAAAATCATGAAGATGGGTAACACTTTCGTGACAATCGGGTCTCAGCGGTAATTTTTCGGCCGAAAAAATGTTGATAGGAATTTTTCCGGCCGAAAATTTGCACATCGAATTGAACGACGCCCTCGAAATTCGTGTACAATGTTTTTTGGATGAATTATTTTCCTATGGTAAGAATATTTTGGCCGAAAGACTTTTCGGCTGAAAAGTTTATTTTTAACGGATTCCGTTAAAATCTAGGTTTCGAGCGAAAGATTATTTCGGCCGAAAACATGAAATTGAGACTGAAAACAAAAACCAAAGAATTGCCCCAAGCTTACCTGAACTTTGGAGGTTGCAGACTCCTACAAATACTGAGAATTTGGTTTCTAAAATGACACCAACATTTCCAAAATTGAATCTACTTTCAATTCCTATAATTTGTTTCATTTTCTTTATTTTTATCTAATTTTATTTAATTTTTTTAAAAAACCACTGCATAATATTTTTAGCAGACATTATGATTCAGTGAAATGAAATATTGGTATGTCTTAAAATATACGGTGAAAAAATTAAAAACAAATATATTCATAATCCTTAAACTGTTCTCTTCAAAAGGGTATATTTAGATTTTAGTTTTAAGTAAAAATTAAGATAGATACAAGGTGCAGAAAAACATGTGTTAAAAATCTGCAACGTTTTCAGCTTGGTCAACTTCAAAAAATTCTAGAAATTATAATGTTCATTCGTTAGATTCAAAATTATAGTCATAATAAAATAGAGTCTCTGTGTATTGTTGCAGTGTATTTCGTTTCTTAAAAACATAAGTTTAATAATAGATCATTGTTGTAGAAAAAAGTTACTCTTTATCATTCCTTTCATGTTTCAGGAACATACTGTTAAACAACTGTCAAATTGACATATCAAATAATGATAATAAAAAAATTGAAAAATAGTCATTGGAAAGCTAACAAAATTCTTCACAAGTTTTGTTTTTACTGTAAAGTGAAATTCTAAATAAAAAAAATACTTTTGTATGCTGGAAGTTGAAGAACTTGTGAAAATACAATTTTGTTTCTCATAAAACAAGCAAAAGTGTAACCCATCTTCATGATTTTACCCTTAAACAATTTTATACCTTTTAAATAATTATTAAGATTTCTTAATGTGTCATCTACCAACATACAACATATGGATAGTAAGAGTAAAGATCATCAGTCACACATAAAATACACACAGAGACAGATTTTCACGAGGAAACCCATAAAGGGAGAAAACCTCTTCTTCTTCGAAATGATAGGCAGTCTT
>ML782030.1:870473-885895 GCA_009831015.1 Picea engelmannii
ATATTAGAGATATAAATCATTTACATCACAAGTAGCCATTACAATTCGTCCCGGAGACCCAGCCGGATTTGACCTCAAGACCTCCTCCCAACACTTGGAGAAAGGTACTTGTCATTACCAACCGCGCTGTCTCACGGGACTTAGGTCGATCCTTCAACTTAAAAAAAAAAAAGTCAACCTTTCATATACTTTGCAAAAAATTGATTTATACCATGCGAATTAATTAAAGGAGATCTGCGCGCACACCAGGGATCGACGCTCCCTTCCTTATATAGGCCAACGCTGAAATTCATATGCCGAATACGTGTAAGTCTAGTATTAAAACAACGCTCTCTTCCAGTTTTCTCTTGAGCGTGCGACTCCTTCAGCGAACAAAACAACCTCAAATTTTCAGTAGCCTCCTCATCAAATTTAACTTATGCGTGGCTTCCTCAACCTTTGATACCAATTATTGTAATTGCAAATGCGGAAAACACAATCACACATAATATAAAAGGCACAGAAATTTGTGGTTCACTCAAAACATTGTACATTAGAAACTGTTCATAACCAAATTCTAACTTAGTCTAATTTGGTTACAACCAATGCTAAATTATAGAATGTAAAATCATAATCCTGAAAATTTGTTGTCACCGTTTAACATGTATATCCCATTTCTTGGAGTTACTTGCATGATAATACCTTCAGGACCATCTCTCTTATATGTGTATTTCAAAGAACTAAATTATAGTTCTTTTTAGGAATTAGAATGTGCACTTTTTATTGCAATGGTTGAATCTTCTTGTTTTCGTGCTGATTGGAGGGTCGTGTAATTTATTAGTCAATATCAGACATACAGGACAAAGCACAGTTAGGCATCAGTGGTTTGGTCTAGATTCTGAACCTGTAAACGAATGCACTCTGTTTGGGAATTGTTTTTGAGATGACAAACACTTAATTCAAGCTTAACCTTTGCATTACATTTAATTTTACTTTATCCTCCACACATATTTTGCAGCCATACCAATAGTCATTCTACAATTGAGATTGCAAGGTGTACCTTGGAGTTTCCTGTCAAGAATGTACCCAACCTACAATAAAAGTCAGCAAGCAACAAAGTATATGTGGCAAGGGACTCGCAAGAATGATTTTAGGGGCTAAATTTCGCTCATGGGCTAATTTTCCATGGTTTTTCCAAAAACGAAATTCGTTATTTTAAAAGTGATTCGCCCAAATTCTATAGGACAAAATTATTTTACCTTTAAAATCGCCAAAATTTTATAAAAACTATATAAAATACTTAGAAATTTGAATATTTAAAAAAAAATATCCCCAAACATTTATAGTTGACATATGAAGGATTGGTAATATTCACCAAGGTTTCTACATTTTAAAATAAATTTCCATCCTTAAAATCATCCCTGCAAGGGAGTGGACCAAAAACGATTAGATGAAAGCCATCAAAGATGTTAAATATAATGGTCACACAACACATCCACATATTAATTTAATGGTTTAACAGACACAAAATGCAGAGTCCCACTGAACACTTTTGCTCAAATGATGTTCATCATGTCTCTGTCCCTACTCAAAATTTTCACATATTCCTCCTACTAGATTATCTTTAAGTGGTCTTTAGAAAAGAAAAAAATCCCCTAAGAGTCCGCATTCCTCACATTTGTGAATACACATGGAGCCAAATATACAAAGTAACACATTCCAACAGTTGCACCATAGGTTGCAAGTGTTGCTGACAACTGCACCAGAGCTTTGTAGCAAGGAGTAGACCAATGTTGCCAATATTGTGAGAATATTGGCAATGTCGCGATATCTCAAGAGATTTTCAGCTGGCCAATATGTTCTCTGGAAAATATCGCGATATTTGTTTGTTTGGTCATTTTGCAAACAGATTGAAAGATTTTGAGAGCAAAGGAGGTGGAGACCATTTTTCATTGAGCCAAGGAGACTGTTTTTATTTTCCATCATCAGTTTATTGCATAGTGGAAATTGATTCCCATCAGCCGTTGGTGTATTTGCAGGTATGTGTAACAATTTCCACCTTTGTTTTTTTTGTTTTTTCAGATTTTTTTTATAGGTTTTGCAATGCCCATCAGTGCCCTCTTCCTGTTGATTTTTAATTGACTGTGGGAGATCTACCATTTATGTAGAATCTAGATTTGTTTGTTTTTATGTAAATTTTTTGTATTTTGATTCTTCGATGTTGATTTTAATTTTTTTTTAAAAACAAATTGTGCCCTAGGTTTAATCATTGCTATGTAGATTCTAAAGTTTGAACTTTGAAGATTGAAAATGCCAACAAATTTGAACCCTATGTGGGAATATGGTGAACCCGAGGGAGGCTTAATAGACAAAAGGTTGAATTGCAAGTTGTGTGGGAAGGATATGAGAGGAGGAATCACCCAATTGAAATACCACCTTGCATAAATTTCAGGACATGAAGTGGGTATCTACCCAACAACAAACCTGGAAATCATTCGTATTGCCAACGAATCACTTGTAGATATGGGTATAAGAAAAGATTACAGGGAAGTTGTGAGAGTTGAACTTGGAAAGGGCGGAATTGCAAGATCTGGGGGGAAGTGACAATGTTTATTCACCATCACCTTCCATAATGCCCTCGATATCCTCATCTTTTTTGCTCATAGAACCACAACTGGTGCACAACCTTCTATCACGTCGATGGTTAAAATAAAGGAGAAGCAATAAGCTAACAAGCTTGTGGGAAAGTGTTTTCTATGGAGTGACATTCCTTTCATCATTTCCACGAACAACACATTCTACCTATCTATGTTTGATGTTGTTGTTATTGTTGGCTAGGGGTACAAGGCCCCTACCTATGATGAGTTGAGAAAGTCTATCCTTCAAAATGAAAAGATTGATTGCACTCATAGATTGGAGGAGCTTAAGGCATCATGGGAATCTTTGGATGCACCATAATATCAGATGGTTGAACTAATCGAAAGGTCATGAACCTTCTTAACTCCTTGGTTAATTGCCCCAGAGGGGCAATGTTTATTAAATCAATTGATTCATCTGCAAATGTTAAAGATGCAACAATGTTATTTGAGTTATTGGATGGGTTCATTCAAGAGGTAGGTCCATAGAATGGTGTCCAAGTCATAACAGACAACACTGTTAATTAAGTCACTACTGGTAGGTTGCTTATGTTGGGGTATCCTATCTTGTTTTGTATTCCTTGTGTTGCACATTGTATTGATTTGATTTTAGAGGATATGGTCAAAATTCTTTATATCAAGGATATTGTTGAATCAGCTAGGAGCATCAAAAAATGTATATATAATCATGCATTTGTGTTTAGCTTGATGAGAAGATTCATAAATAACAAAGAGTTGGTACACCCTGCAATCACATGTTTTTCCACTAGCTTCATATCTCTTCAGTCTCTCTAGGCTTGTATGTGGGAGCCTGGAGGTAAAGAGAGAGTTTCTTTCAAATAAGTGACATGCTTTATCATTTAACAATAAACCAGAGGGGGAGGCCATATGAAATCTAGTGTCATACGAGGAAAGCTTTAAGTCAGGAGTGGAGGAGGTGTGTTCCATTAGTGAACCTTTGGTAAAGGTTATTCGTCTCATTCATGTTGCATGGATATACCTCAACCCCGCATTCTCTTACTCTTGTGGTTGTATATTTGATGTTGAGGTTATGGATGGATTTCTCACATATTTTATAGGATGGTGCCAAATCCACAAGAACGTGTGGAGATTTCTAAAGAAATGGAAATATATAGGATGGTCAGTGGAACATTTGGCTTTGACATGGCTATCAGGACAAGAAGAGAAAAATGCAAAGTAAGCTTCATTTTGTTTCAAATTTCAATGTCTTTTCTTACTTTGTTTCAAATTTCAAATTTCAATTTATTTTCTTGCTTTGTTTCCCTTATTTGTTGTAGATGATTGGTGTACAAACTATGGCTCAAGAGTACCCAATTTACAAAAACTTGTCATTTGGGTGCTTAGAAAAAATGTATCTCTTCAATATGCAAATGCAATTGGAGTGTATTTGTAAAAATACACAACAAGAAACACAACAGTTTAAAAAATTTCAAATTAAATTTTAAATTCATTATAAATTGTAATTTATTATTTTATGCCTCGTCACCCTTTAAATTACATATTATAATTTATTATCCTCATATAGGTTCTACATGACATGGTCTATGTCTACTACAATCTTCGATTGTGGGTGAGGCAGCTTCATAAAACCCCTGACATGGAGACCATCTCATTGGATGGGACTGACACCACTGTTGCATGGAGGGTTGAGACCGAAAGGCCTGTCATGGGATCAGCCCCTGATTGGGTACAGGAAGAGGCACAAGAGGAGGTAGAAGGGGAGAGAGAGGTAGAGTAGGAGGATGTTCTAGAGAAAACACCTTTATAAGAGGTGAATATTGACACTGGGAGTGCGCCAACACCTTCTCTCACAAAGCGAGTTGGACTTAGCAGTAGCACCAATAGAGGGCGTCACATTATAGATTTCTTCTTCTTCTTCTTCTTCTAGAGGACTTCAAAGTCCCACACCATCCCTAGGGCCTTCTTCCTCTAGAGGAAAAGCCATTACTAGAGCCATTACCTTTTCCTGTAAAAGGGGCAAAGGGAATCGCTAGTTTATTTATTTGATTTAATTATAGATGACTCATGATGATGAGATACATTTGTTATATTTTTTTATGATATTTCGAGGCTTTGCAGTCAGGATTTAAGACATTATTCAATAATATTGATGTGTGACATATCAGACATTACCTTTTCCTATAAAAGGGGCAAAGGGAATCGCTAGTTTATTTATCTGATTTCATTATAGATGACTCATGATGATGAGATACATTAGTTATATTTTTTTATGATATTTTGAGGCTTTGCAGTCAGGACTCAAGACATTATTCAATATTGATGTGTGATGTATCACTGGACATCTTATACATCATATATATCATTTCTCTTTTCATATTTATGTGGAAATGAATTTACTTGGTGTTGCGGTTGTTTTAGATGTTTAAAAATTTGAATATCTTTGTATTTTTTTATTTTTCCAATATTTTCTCCGATGTTGTCGATAAGTTGTTTTCCAGGCCCTCGACAATATTTTCCCCGACAAGATGTTAGAAATACTGGGGTAGAATTTAAATGGAAAATATCCTTTTTTTCCCAAGTTACACTACCCAAGGAAAACCCCCTAGTACTTCCCCTCATTTCAATGATGATACCCAGAGTAAACCTAGAATTTCCAGGGCACAAGGTTGATCAACGACAAGGCTTGTTACCCCTCATTTTGACAAGGGGTAACACTACTAAATTTCTTCATTGGCCCTTGTATGTTTGAGATTTGGATAGTTGGGACACTTGTTTTCATGAGTTGGAGGGTTCGGTGACATGGGGAAGGACCAAACAATGTGGCATGATACTTCTTGGGCAGTTGGCTTCACCCAATTTTTTTGGAATCTTCGTGTTTCCCCACGCATTTCATGTTTATTGAGGTCATTCATGATTCCCAAGGCATTGGTTAAAATTATTTTGAGCTATCGTTTTTGTCCCAAGGCTTCTCATGCCATGCCACATTCCATATTTTTAAAATCTCACCTTATTCACTCATTTTGAGGCATGGGTCACTTCATTTGACAAGACGTCCACCTTGGAGTTTGCATGGAGGTTTCATTTATCACATGTGGGCTTGTTAGACTAATCTTTGACTAGGAGAGAACATTGGGATAATTTAAGGATAATGATTGCACCTATGACATCATACATTGATTATGGAGCTGATTTAGAGGAGGAGGTCACCCACTTATAGATACTATTTCATTGCTTGTGGATCCCTTTCTCATTGGAAGACTTATGTGCCCACGTTGGAGGATCTTAGGGGATTTACATTACACTTTTATGGAAGGTTTTTGGCCTTGAACATGACTTATTAAGATGTTTTGGAGGTGTTTCCCCCTTTTGAGAGTTTTATGTCATGAATTTGAAGATAATTTTGCTTTGGAATCCCATACAATCACCTTGGAGGAAACTTAAATGGGTTGACTTGCACGTTTGAGGAGTTGTGGAGTATATACACACTTTGGAGGCCAACGTTGCATCTTGAAACCACTTCATTCCTCATTTAGTGGGAACATCCATCTCTTCGGGTGATTTTTCACTTGGATGATTGTACATGTGGCTTGACCAATTTATTTTTTATTGTTGTTTAGAGTAATTAGTTGTAGGAGAATTGTATTTTACTTTTCTTAGGCCTAGATCTAAGGAAACGCATGAGATAATATTACTTTATTGTAAAGGAAGACGAGCATCACTCTATAAATAGAGGTTTCATTCCTTATTTGTACTCATGGTTGGATTTTTGGAGCTGTCAATCCTTGGAGCTTGTTACCACACAATCTTGCACCAAGTGCATAGCCTTCACAAGGTATTAATACAAGCAGAACATAGAAGATGTCACCTAGGCAACTTCCCTTTCTTTAATGCAGAAATAGTATCCAACATAAGGGAGGCTTTCACAGTAGCCTCCAAGAATCCCTAGGCAAAACACAATCAACTCTAGAGCCTCGTGGAGTGACTACTAACACTACCACCAAGATAAAGATAATCCCAAGGAATAAAAGGTGGTGAGATAAGACAATTTGCAGCTTTGGAGTGTAGAGGTTTCAAGCCTAGAAGAGAGGCTTTCCTAGTCAAGTATGAGTTCAGTACAGTCCCCAAACACTAGAAAAAGAGAAAATGTCTATGGAAGAAATATATGAGGTATCAACAATAAATGAAATGATAACAACAGGAAGAAAATTATTACAACAATAAAATAAATGATCTCTAATAATATAGAAAATACTTCAGCAGTAAAACATGTAATTTTCAGCACTAGTAAATGTATAACAACATAAAACAATCATTTTTCAGCAGCAATAAATTTATGAGAACAGTAAAATAATCAATTTTCAGTAGTAAAAAAATATCCCTTTGATCATAAAATGATCCAGTAAATTATAGGACTAAATGCTAGGTTAAATTAGGGTTTTATTTTTCAACAAAAAAAAAATAGCATTGAAAATCAGCCTTAGAACCATAGATGTTTTTCCTTAGATGGTTGTAGTAACACTTCAGAAAATTAAATTAGGGTTTCAGCAGTAAAGTTTAGGTCACTAGTATGTCTAAACACCCTAGATGTCTTGGTTTTTATGGCTGAAAATGTAATTTTGCAGAAAACAAACCCTAACCCTAACCCTAAGTAGTAAATTTCAACAATAATGCCCTAACCCTAACCCTAAGTAGTAAATTTCAGCAATATTGATTGACTATTATGAAGAAAAAAAGACTAGTGCTTACTATTTTGCGCATATTGGGTTAAAAAGAAGTCCTTTGAGAGAATGAAGTGGATAATTTTAGGGTGAGGCTTAAAGGTTGTCCACTACTAACCCTACGCAATCCTCCTAAAATGTTTTGCGGATATTACAAGGAAAGGTTCCTCCACTAGTACACCATCCACGGATTTTAACAATAAGGGTTTGTTCAGAAAAGATCAAAGAATATGATAATCACCACTTGAAAACATCACCAATCTAAAAATGCATAATCGAAAAAACCACACGCTGAAAAGAGAACACTTGCTCAAAACATCTTCCATCCATCAAAACCCTAGTTTTCATGTCATCCAAGTAGTAAAAAATCCATAAGCATTAGCTCCCAAAGAAGTCGCCCTAGTTAACCATCCATATCTTTCTTCATGAAAGAGACAAGTAGTGATAAATCTCCACAAGTGGCAATGATTTGAAAATGAGAAGTGCTTATCTTATTTATTTGAGAGATATAGCACCCTTATCACACAATACAAGCCCTACAAACATAAAATATTGTCTTTATCTCTCATAAACTCTAGAGATAAGGAAAAAAATACATAAATAATCCATGATACAAGAGGGGATAGGTCTCTAAGATCCCCAACAATGCCTCTAAGATGGAGTAAACTAGATCAACAACCAAATCTTCCCACTCAAAAGTGGTCCAAAACTCACACGTGTGGCCTCAATGAGCGAAGAACTCACTCAAAAGGTGGAAGAGATGCTCCAAAAGGTGAAACGTTGCCATGAAAGGGTGCAATGTTTCATCTCCACGAGTGCCTCAAACCCTCCAAAGGGTGTGACAACATCAAAGGTGCAATGTCACCCTCAAAGAAGCCCCAACATCTCATCAAAGTGTTCAATCATCATAAAGGTGAAACGTCCATTCTCCTAGTGCAACATCTCATCATCAAAGGGTAACTTACCATATCCAAAGGGTGCCATCATGCATGGAGAGGTGCCATATCATCTCTCCAAGTAAAACGTCTTTAAAAGGTGAAACGCTCGATCAATCAATCATCCTCTACATGGAATGTCCCATCTCCAATGATCTCAAGGTCATGTCCATATGTGCTAGGGGGAACCCATGACCGGAACATGTGATCAAATCCCACAACATCCTCATAGGAGTGCCAAATGACCTCCCTTAAATGATGGGTACAACCTCCATACAAGTGGGGTAATAACCCCTCAATCATCCTCCAAAGGATCCTAGTGTCAACATCGCATGCCATCATCATCCAGGAGGGAGCTCATGTGATCCAAGAAGCATCATGAAGACCCGAAGCAAGGTACACGGTCCAAACACAACATATAAAGTGAGTCATGTCAAGACAAAATACATTAGATAGATCTCACAAAATATCTTCTTCAAACTTCACCCTAGCTTACAAAATTGTGCAATTTTCCAAATCTAGGTATGGGAGGGTCATTATTACCCCCTATTAGGTGTGCTAATACCCATACTAAGAAGAATGTCCCAGGGAAACCCATTAAGTGATATATGTAATGATAATGGTATGGATTTGGGTTTACTTGATGGATTTGATGTCATTGACATGCAAGGCCATGTATAATATTCATTCTCGTGAGCAACTTTATAGAGTGAGTGCTTAGGAAATGAGATACCCTTTCCTCGACACTGTGTTTCCTAACCCTTATTTTCTTTTTCTTTAGCTTTGACCTCTTTTGGATTTTGACATTTCAATTGCTAAGTCCTTTTATAAGATATGCACTCATTGCATAGGACTTGAGGTGATGGCCTCTAAAAGAGGGGGTAGAGCTTGTAACATCCCCGGTCATCAACTCCATTGTTGGGCAACACTAATACGTGAAACATTCTCATACATATATATATATATATATATATATATAACATGCATATTTAATGAAACTTAACCAAACAATACAGAGTAATCACAGAATTACTGCTAACATACAGAATTAATGGAATTAACAACAATTCATACATGCAATGGAATAATTGAAATTAAACACATAATGATACTTATCTTTGAAACTGGAGTAACTCCACCAACTACGTGCAGACCTTCCACGAACCTCTCAGCCTTAGACCACACTGCTCATCACGCTCAGCAGTGGATCACCCCCGAGCTGGGACTAAGCTCCACCCAAGGCAAGGGAATCCTAGACTAGGCTGAGGTTACAGGAAACTGCACAGTGCAACCGGAAGGATTCTCTCCAGGAGCCTTCTTATGCCCACTACTCACGGACTCTCATTCCCCACATGCTTGTTCCACTTGGGAGTATACACCTTCACAAGCACAGTCCATCGGTTGCTTCACCTCCCTCTCTAGGTCTCAGCAACAGGTCGGATCAAGACTTCTTAGAGCTCCATAGCTGGTGCTGGAATCTCTCTAGAAGAAAACCACTTCCCAGCAGACTCTCTCACCTGGAGAGAGTTGTTCACAGGCCTGACAACCTGCCTCTTCTACCACGGGCCTAACAACCCACTTCTTCAAATGCAACCACCTCTCTCACCTGGAGAGAGTGTTGCATACAGGCCTGAAAACCTGCTTCTTCAACTCCGTTCCTGCATAAGGAGGACAACAACAAGGCTTGGCAAGGAACAGATAATGACCACTGGTCAATACAACTCAGGAAATAGAAGGCAGAAACCCAAAATGGTCCAGGTATGGACTCAGCTCTGCAAGGGCAGATAAGTTGGGTTCACAGGACACACAGGAGACACAGATCAGTCCACGGGTTTGCCACTGGTATTTAGGGTGCGTGACAAGGAATCAACGAAGAGGTCGAATGCAAACTCTAACGGTTCGAATGGAGGATGTGTCGGCTTCTCAGGAAAACGTCATAGGTTGGCCTCACGGTTTCGGATTTTAGAGTTGCGTGAGGTATGCAGAGATCAGACGCAGAGGCAACACGATTCAAACATCGGACGCAAGAATGGAGAACGAACCCCCAACACAAGTTGACTCTTCATCTTTAACTGCATACGCCCAGGTCGACACTTGTCTTCCTGGAGTTGCATGTGTTCCCTTTTGTACACGTTGGAGTTGCATGTGTTGCCTCTCCTAAGACATAGGATTAAAACATGCCTTTCACATAGCTTTGGAATAATAATAAATTATTATTCTCGAAGACTTAAGCCCCTAAGATTAGCCCCCCTTTCCAACCTTTCAGCCCCCTTTCCCTTACCCACCTTGTGGAAGCTTAGTCCCCCATCACTCTTTCTTCATGGTCGGTCTGCACACAGCGATGTTTAATCTTTATTAATGTTCTGCATAATTACATATACAAAAACAGGCTCCTGTCCTTTAACACCTAGGCTCTCCGACGGTCGACCTAATAAACACATAAGCCCACTAGCTTATATACACTTGTCTCACCAGCCTATAAACATAATTACTATTCATAATTACAACTGGGGCTCTACCTTACAATCCCCTCCCCTTATTTTTGCACTGTCCTCGGTTCAACTCTTTACACAGCATCAGCAAGATTTTCAAAATCTTCAAAAATATGTGGGTATTGTGCCCGCATAGCATCCTCATGCTCCCATGTCGCGTCTTCAGGACCGTACCAGGTCCACTGGACCTTTACAAGTCCTATGGATCGATTACGGAGCTGTTTGTTTTTCCAGTCCAATATGCGCACAAGATGTACTTGCAAGACACCTTCTTGCTCCACCTGAATCACATTCAAATCGATAACATGATTAGCATCAGGTATATACTTCTTAAGCAATGAAACATGAAACACATTATGTACAATCATGGATGCAGGTAATTCAAGCATATATGCAACTGGTCCAATCCTTTCTAGGATTTCAAATGGCCCACAAAATCTGGCTGCCAACTTGGAACATTTTCCCAGCTTAAGGGAACTTATGTTAGCTTTCACTTTCAGGAAAACATGATCACCCACTTTAAAATCTATGTGGGTTATGTTTTTATCAGCATAACTTTTCTGCCTGTCTTGGGCAACCTTTAAATTATGCTTAATTTTCATCATTTGCTCTTCCATTTCCTTGAGCAACTCTGGCCCAACTACTGCCCTGTCAACTGGATTATCCCAGCTTACTGGAGTATTGCACTTTTTGCCATAAAGTGTTTCAAATGGGTTGATCTTCAACGATATTTGATACCCATTGTTGTAGGTGAATTCTACCAAGTGTAGGTAGTCCTCCCATTTAGATGGTTTGTCCATCACATACATCCTTAGTATGTCTTCTATCACTCGATTCACCTACTCATTCTGCCCATCAGACTCAGGATGATAAGCAGTACTGAGGTTCAGATTCATTCTGAATCCTTTGAACAACCCCTTCCAGAACTTTGAGGTAAATTTCTGGTCCCTGCCAGACACAATTGTCTTGTAAATACCGTGCAATCGTGTTACTTCCTTCATAAAGATGTCGGCAACATCTGTTGCCTTGTGAGTAGTCTTTAACGGAATGAAATGCGCAGCTTTCGTAAGCTTGTCCACCACCACCATGATTGAATCATGCTGCTTACCGATTCTGGGAAATCCTATGATGAAATCCATTGTCACCACTTCCCACTTCCACTCAGGAATGGGTAAAGGTTGCAGCAACCCTGTTGGGTGCCTGTGCTCAGTTTTAACCTTCTGTCACTCCATACATCTGGCGATGTATTCTGCAATCTCTTTCTTTATACCTGGCCAAAAGTAATGGCTCTTGACTGCTGCCACAGTTTTCTGATATCCAGGGTGCCCAGCATAAGGCACATTATGCATTTCATTCAAGTCATGTTCTTGTACAGAAGTATTCCATCAGCTTCCAATTTATAATTTTCCACTTCCTGTGGCATCTCACCTTATTGTAGCTTTGCTACCAACTCCATGTCCTGCAAATATGCATTTGCAGCTTCCAAAACTCTGCCCTTTATATCGGTTTGATACATGCTAATGGTTGTAGCATGTAATTCGTGTACTCTCCTGCTGAGTGCATCAGCCACTTTATTCTCTTCCCTTTGATATGCTTGATATCAAAATCGTACTCACAGAGAAACTCCAACCACCTACTCTGCCTAGAGTTCAAGGTTGGTTGATCAAACAAGTACTTCAGATCGATATGGTCTATCCTCAATTCAAACCTTCTTTCCATGAGGTAATGTCTCCATTTCCTTAGAGCGTGAACGATGGCCGCCAACTCCAAATCATGAGTTGCATAGTTCTTTTCATGCTCTTTCAACTTTCTGGATTCATAACATATTACAAATCCATTCTGACTGAGGACTCCTCCCAATCCTTCTTTGCATGCATCTATACACACTACAAAGTCTTCATTTGAATCTGCAATCCTCAGGATTGGAGCACTAGTTAACAGTTGCTTCAATCGTTGGAAGCTTCTCTCACATTCTTCTGTCCACTGAAATTTCTTCTCCTTCCTTTGCAAGGAAGTGATAGGGTGAGCTATCCTCAAGAACCCTGCGATAAACCTTCTATAATAACCATCTAGACCCACAAAGGATCTGACTTCCGTCACGTTCTTTGGTGCTGACCATTCTCTAGTGGCCTCAACCTTCTCAGGATCTACAGCTATCCCATCCTTCGAAATAATATGTCCCAAGTAATGGACCTGCTCCTGATAAAACGAGCACTTGCTCAACTTGGCATACAGTTGGTGCTCTCTTAGCACCTGCAACACCATCCTCAGATGTTGTTCATGCTCTTCCTTCGACTTGCAATACACAAGAATGTCATCCAGGAAAACTATGACAAACTTGTCTAGATAGTCCCTGAATACACCATTCATCAGGCACATAAAAACAGTGAGTGTGTTTGACAGCCCAAACGGCACCACTGTGAACTCGTAATGACCATACCTTGCTCTAAAGGCGGTCTTGTTGATGTCTTCATCATTTATCCTTACCTGGTGATATCCCGACCTGAGGTCTAAGAGGTCATCAATCCTTCAACTGATAGAAGAGGTCATCAATCCTCGGCAGAGGATACTTGTTCTTTACAGTTACTTTGTTCAATTGTCTGAAATCGATACACAATCTCAACGTCCCATCTTTCTTATTCACGAACAAGATCGGGGCACCCCAAGGTGACACACTTGGGTGTATATACCCCTTCCTCAGGAGCTCCTCAAGCTGCAATTGTAGTTCATTCAGCTCCAGCGTACTCATTCTGTCAGGAGCTTTCGACACTGGAACTGCTCCAGGAATCAAATTTACAGAGAAGTCAATATCTCTTTTCGGAGGTAGTCCGGGTACCTCCTGAAATATATCCTCAAACTCCTTTAGTACCGCATGGTCTTCGATCTTTGACACCTTATCCTCAGGTGTTTCCTCCACATGGACTGCAAATAATTGACATCCTTTCCTGTAGCACTTCTTCAGCTGCATTCCTGAGATTTCTCTGACAGCAATAGTTCTGGGAATTCCTTGGACTGTTTTCCAATTTCCTTCCTCATCCAGGCAAGTGAATGCCTTATTACAATAGTCCAAGATGGCATGGTGTTGGTCCAACCAATCCATCCCAATTAGAGAGTCATAAGAGCCTAAAGGCAGAATGTTCAATTCAGCCTTTGTGCTCAGTCCATTCATGTCCACTGGACAAGACTTAACTAACTCAATGACTTTTTTCTTGGTTCCTGTAGCCAGCTGCATTAACCAAGACTTTTCATGTTTGCTTCTCGACAATTGCAAACTTTCCACCACTCTAGGATCTATATAACTATGGCTAGACCCTGAATCAATTAAAATAGTAAATGCATGGTTGTTGATCTTACCTTCCACTTCAATCATGTGCGACTGATATTTTTATTTCTTGTTATCCATGGCTGCATAGATTCTTGGCATTCTACTGCCCATGTCATCAACTGTTTCAGCCTACTGAACATTATGGACAGCTCTCACTTTGCCATTTTTTTGGGGGAAATCTTTGTACTTATGGTTTCCTTGACAACCCCAACACTGAATGGGTGTTTGCCTTGGCCTTTGTCCCCCTACGTTAGCCATTCTCGACTCTCTAAATGATGGTTTTCCTTGAGGACTGTTTTTGAAAAATGGATGTTTGTTTCCCTTCTCCCTCTGCTCTTTCTTGAACTTCTTCTGGTCATCCCAAGCCTTCCGAAAAGTAGGCTTTTCTCTTTGTCGTTCATATAAGCATTTCTCCCTCCTTATCATTTCTTCCATAGTCTTAGGGTCATCATACTGAATCTTGTCACCAATGGAAGCTGGCAATCCACTTAGATACCTCTGAATCTTGACAGTCTCATCCTTGATGAATGGAACATACTTCAGCAATTCCAAAAATCTTCGCTCGTATTCATCAATGGTCATGTTGCCCAGGTTGAGTTCAAAAAACTCTTTCATCTTTCTGTCATAATATCTTCTAGTCAAATATTTCTTCTCGAAATATTTCTTGAATTCTTTCCAAGTGATATCCTTCTCCCTAATGTGTTGCACCTGCACAAGTTGATCCCACCACATGGATGCCTTTCCTTTCAATTGATACATTGCAATTCTTCCTTCTGCATGAGAGGAATAATTCTGCAGTTGGAAGTATTTCCTCATGCCAAGCAACCATGTCTCAGCATCTTCCTCCTTCCGGTGCTCTCCATCAAATGTGGGAGGCTTAATCTTGTTCATTTTTCCCTTTAGCTCATCCACTCCAAATCTCATGTGTTTTCTAGTAGGAGATGGGATTGAACTACTGCGTCCTTCCTTATTGAAATGCTTTGGAGAGCGACGTCGATGCCTTTTAACACTCGTTGATCTTCTTTTCCTCTCAGGGGTCCTACGACTCCCTGTTTTGCTTGAGTCACTCTCTTTTTCCAATTTCTTTTCGATCCTTTCCAGGAGCCGCATCAACTTCAAGTTGAATTCTCCCTGTTGATCCTTGGCTTTCATGAGCTTTCTGTTATCAGCTTGGTGAGCCTAGGCATCTTTCTGTAATCTTTCAATGATTTTCATCATATGCCCTTCCTTATCCAACTCTTCTCCATGCCCATTGGAGTTTGATCCTTCAACTCCCCACTGGACGTCCATTCCTTCTATTTCATTCTCTGAACTGGAAGAAATCTGCGCCTCTTCCATTTCTTTGCACTCAATGA
>ML782030.1:896563-910774 GCA_009831015.1 Picea engelmannii
GTAAATCTGTGTCTCTCTTGTATTGTGTGTCTTCTGTGTTTTGTTTCTGCATTTGTTTTATTTTATTGCTCCGCGGTCCTGTTTTTCTAACAAAACATACTTTGATTTCTTTTGAATCAATCTTGGATGCATTCATGTATGGCCTTGTGGTTTCTAATCCTAATTCATCCATGACCTTTAATGACATCACATTGGTGGAATCCCAAGTCTAACATACAATTATGAAGGAGAAGATTATTCACTACCAAGGTGATGAAGAAAGGTGGACCCCGCCCATTATCCCTACAATAGTCAATTGTTGGTAAAACAATAAGAGGGTCTTTAGGTTCTGCGATAAGAAACTTTCCCACTTTATCCATTTGCAAAGGGATCTTGATCAATTCATTGAGGGGTATAAGTATATGTTAAATCATTTTTCACATCAACATTCAATTGGATATCATCATTATTATGAAATGTTGATGGAGGGGTAGGGTCAATATTGAAAAGTAAATGGTCATTAATCAACTTAGGAGTAGGTTGAGAATCGTTGATTTGGGGTGCTGCAAGTGCTTTATTTCTTCTATAATATTGTATGTATTTTTGTTTCCTAATCTTCGCTTTGGATTCTTCATCCATGGCATTCAACACCTCTAACCTTGCTATCCTAGCATCATCCCTACTCTTATGATTAATTTTTTCTAATTGCTCACTTGTAATACTGTAGGTTTTCCCATGGAAAGCATAGATATGATCCATATCTTCAACAAGGTTCATACATTCACAATTATCAGGGCCTTCTCTTCCATCACGGACTTGATTTCTAGGGCATTCCCACTCTCCATGACACTCATTGCAAGGTAAGCACCAAGCGATGTTTTCTTTATTAACCATATCATAAGGGGAAAGAGTATTGGGGACTCTTATCTCAAGAGGAGGTATATTCCTATCCCATCCTTGGTTTTTTCTAGTTTACCTATTGTTTTTTAATTGAGGTCTATGTGGAGGTTCTAATTTTGACTTCTTTCCCTTTCTAAGATGCTCAACCAGTCCATGATATTAGCTTAGGAGTTCAAAATTTCGATAGTAATTTGATCAAACTTTTGTGAAAGGGAAATTATCGGATCAGAAATAGGGTTAGCATTGTTGGCTTTAGCCTTTTCCCATGAAAAGGTTCTACCTTAGATGTTGGCATGTTCTCCTCAATCTTGGAGACCCATTCTTTTTCTTTTTCAAGGTTTTAAGGGAATTTGTCTCTAAGCATAAAGCCAAATTTCCCATCAAAAGAATTAGCATATTTTAAAAGAATGGCACCATCTCTTGGCTTAAGGTCATTAAGGATTTGTTTCACAAGATCATCAAACCTTTGGTCAAATTCTTTCATGGATTAATTTTCTTTGTTCTTGATCTCATTGAATTGGTTCAACAAAAATATATCATCTTTCCTTATGTCCCATCTTTTCATAAAAGCTTCATAGAAAGCTAGCCAAGAGTTAATACTCTTCTCGGTTAAATTATTATACCATGGTCTTGTTTCTCCTTCCAAGGATATAGAGAAAAGCTTCATGACTACATCTTCAGCTTCATTAGGGAATGGATGATGTTCAAAAACACCATACGAGGATATGTGTTGTTCAACTATAATGACATTGTGATCCAGATTAATTTTCGAACGAAATGAAAGTAGAGATATGACAATGAAATACACATAAAATTGTCAAAAACAGAGAAATACAACAATACATGATTTATATTAATGAAATAAATGTACAGAGACTGTAAAAATACAGAGTCCAAGACTCGCTAGAGTGGTGGCAGCTTTATCTCTGAGAAGAGATGTGATGGCTACGTTCATTCACAAGAAGATGATTACAATGAGGCTCTGAAGGCCTTTTTATGATAAACATGAATGCCAAAACCCTAGACATCCAAAAACATAACCCTAGGAGATGAAGCGTCAAAAGTCATGTGGGCCCCGTTGGGGTAAGTTAGTACATTAACTTCCTGGGGTCGTAACTTTTGCATATGATCTTTGTTTTAGGCGTGTGATAGCCCATTGGAAAAGTCTTTTTGAGAACTACGCATTATGCAGTCAAACTCTGACTTCGTCTACAATTGGACTATGGCAAGCCAAGAAAACACCATTTAGAGCCCCAAAACGACCCTGGAAGTACAGAAAGATGTACTGACATGAAAACTTCCAAAATAAGCCAGTTGGAATAGGTGGGCGACCATCAATATCCACCTGGATGTTTTGTAGGGCTTCAGGACAGCCCCGTAAGTGCAAAACCCAAAATTACAAAGAAATGTCCCCATTACAAAGAAACGTGTTGAACTGAAAACTGTCAAGATGAGCCAGTGGGAATTTGGAACAGGTGGGTGGCCACCAATATCCACCTGGATCACATTGTTCCCAAAAAACTTGGGCAACCATTTATCAAATTTATCAGGCATGTTATGGTGGAAACCTAGAATTTTGGACATGTCTAATGCCTTATAGTCATTAGTAACCCATGTTTGTAAAGCCATTGGATTTACTACAAGAGGATTGGGAAAGAGAGTTCTTATAGAGTAGGAGTAGTTGGAGGAACTCTTCTTCTCTTATAAATCTTTAGAGGATTAGTGTACCACAAAAAATTTCTTTGGTTGGTACTTCCAACCCCTGGGTTCTCTTTCTATGGAGTCACCAAATGAGCACACTAAGTCAAGCTTTGATGTATACTCATCAAAGAAGGTTGGAGTATAGACTTCATATTTCCCAAAGAGAATGACTCAATTCTCTCCAGCAACAACGCCAAAATGTTACCACATAATCTTGCACCAAGTACAAAGCCATCACAAGGTACTAAGACAAGTGGAACGTGGAAGATGTCACCACTGCCACCTAGAAAACAAATTCCCTCTCTTTAGTGTAGGAATAGTATCCAACACAAGGGAGGCTTCCCCAATAACGTTCTTAATCCCTAGGCAAGACACGATCAAGTCTAGGGCCCCCTAGGGTGACTATGATCTGAATTATTTTCGAAACGAAATGAAAGCAAAGATATTACAATGAAATACACATAAAAATTGTCAGAAACATAGAAATACAACAATACATGATTTCTATTAATGAAATAAATGTACAGAAACTGTAAAAATACAAAACAAAATGAAAGAAAAGATATTACAATGAAATACACATAAAAATTGCCTGAAACAGAGAAATACAGCAATACATGATTTCTATTAATGAAATAAATGTACAGAGACAGTAAAAATACAGAGTGAAAGACTCGCAAGAATGGTAGCAGCTTTATCTCTGAGAAGAGATGTGAGGATTACGCTCATTCGAAAGAATATGATTACAATGAGGCTTTGAAGGCCTTTTTATGATAAACATGAATGTCAAAACTCTAGAGATCCAAAAACCTAACCCTGGGAGATGAAACGTCAAAAGTCATGTGGGCCCCATTGGGGTAAGTTAATACATTAACTTCACGATGTCGTAAATTTTGCATACAATCTTCGTTTTATGCGCGTGATGACCCGTTGGAAAGGTATTTTTGAGAACTACACATTATGCCGTCAAAACTCTGACTCTATCTACAGTTTGACAATGGCAAGTCAAGAAAACACTATTTAGAACTCCAAAACGTCCCTGGAAGTACAAAAAGATGTACTAACATGAAAACTTCCAAAATAAGCTAGTTGGAATAGGTGGGCGACCACCAATATCCACCTAGATGCTATGTAAGGCTTCAGGACAGCCTCATAAGTGCAGAACCCATAATTACAAAGAAATTTCCCCATTACAGAGAAACGTGTTGAACTGAAAACTGTCAATATGAGCTAATTGGAATTTGGAACAGGTGGGTGGCCACCAATATCCACCTAGATCAATTCTCCCCCATTAGGAAGCAATGGTCTCCATTGCGTTGAGTTCCCAGGAAAGAGGGGAAAGCATTTTTTGAATCTAAATCTTAGCGAGTTGTGTGCCTTGTTGGAGAAGTTACGTTGTTTGGTTTGTGGAAGGCTGTCACGAACCTGTTGCTGGCAAGGTTGAATCTGTTCCACCAACCTATTGTCTCTGGGCTTAACGGGGTATTGTGTAGGAACCATTGTAGGTGAAGAAACAATATCTTCTTTCTCTTCTGCAATCTGCTTTTATTGGATAGAAGGTGTTGAGGCTGCAGTGGTTGTAGTGGTCTTTTGTGCATCCTTTGAATAGACTGTGAAGAGGATGAATTTTGCAGTATGATAGATTACCTTATGGCATTGTTTTGGTGGAAGAGTAGTCGAAACTACCTCTGGTATCTTGTAAAACTGAGACTTCCCAAAGTAATAATGACACTACGGGGTCAAGACCCATAAACAACATCACGTTTCCACATATATGGTTGGCCCAAAACAACATCATAGACATCAAGAGGGGAAACATCACACACTACCTCATCCTTGAAGGGCTAGATGCCATAGGACAAAAAAAACTGTCAACTAACACGAAGATCTCGTTCCTGGTGAAGCCACCCAATGTTGTATGGTTGCGGATGTGGTGTTGTCGACAACCCCAACTTCTTGATGACCTCAACTGAGATGAGGTTCTTCTGGCTACCACTATCAACAATGAAACGCAACGGGGTCCCCTTCACCCACATCTGTGAATGGAAGAGACGCTCCCTCTCTTCAAGGTCTACTGGTTCTTCTAGTTGAATTGTTGCGGTCACGACAGTAGAATTAGGGTCTGCGTCAATGATCTGACTGTTTTCAATATTTTCTAGATCAGATTCTGAATTAGGGTTCGGCTCCTTGTCTTTTACCTCGACCACCAATGATTGTTTTGAGCAACATTCATCAATGTTGTTCCAGGGGATTTTGTGGAAGTCGCACCACTTCCCAGTGTCATTCTTCGTCTTTCCTTTCCCCTTATTTTCATGTGTCTTGGACTAGTTGTCGGAAGGATATTGGTTTAGGGTCGTCTTTACCATGATTTGGTTGTTGCGGATTTGCAGACCTAAACTCCCATTTGTTCTGGTGCCTAAATTTCTACTCGATTTTGACAGCATATCGATAGCCATCGCCTAATGATGAGATGTTTAGGAAATCCAATTCAATTTGGATGTACCTATGCAGAACCCCGCGCTATTTCAAAACCAAATGTCATTCAGAGTCTTTGATACCTAGCTTGGTGCGCAAAGTATGGAAAGCATTTTTGAACTCCGACATTACTTGGCTCTTCTCTTTCCGCAATGTGGTCCATCTCAGGTACTGGTCTTCATAGTTATCAATAGAGTAGTATTTTTCCTTGACTACATCCACAAAAAATTCTCAAGTGTGTTCGACCCCATATATTCCAGATTCCTCCGTGGAACTTTGATCCCAATAAGTTTCCCACCAATGTTTGACATGGGGGAGAGCCTTGAGGAATGTGAAGGTGATATTTTCCCTGTCAGAAAAATTGTGAACATAAAAATAACCTTCGAGCAAATTCAACCATTTTTCTAAGGAATCTACACCTATCTGATCTTGAAATATGGGAATATCAAAATTAACTTGTACCTTGAAGGGAAAGGTTCCTCCAAAGTGGTATCTTGATAAAAATGTGTTTGTTTCTGATGGTAGGCGTTGAAGGATGTGGGGAAAATTCTCCATCATTTCATCCCTATGTCGTGCGAGAGCTTGCTCAAGCAACAAGTTAATAGAATCTTTTGCTCCGTTGTTTTTCTTTTCTGCCGCCATAGAGGGTTTCTTGGGCGTGCGAGAGCGATTGTCCTCAAGAGATACAAGCTTGAGACCCAACTTGTTGTACTCGGACCTTGTTGGGGACATGCACTAAAAAATTATCAAGAGCAACCTGCTCTGATACCACTGATCTGGATTATTTTTAGAACGAAATGAAAGTAAATATATTACAATGAAATACACATAAAAATTGTCAGAAACAGAGAAATACAACAATACATGATTTCTATTAATGAAAGAAATGTACAGAAATTGTAAAAATACAGAGTGCAAAACTCGCTAGAATGGTGGCAACTTTATCTCTGAAAAAAGATGTGATGACTACGCTCATTCGCAAGAATATGATTACAATGAGGCTTTGAAGGCCTTTTTATGATAAACATGAATGCCAAAACCTTGGACATCCAAAAACCTAACCCTGGGAGATGAAACGTCAAAAGTCATGTGGGCCTCGTTGGGGTAAGTTAGTACATTAACTTCTCGGGGTCTTAACATTTGCATAGGATCTTTGTTTTAGGCGCGTGATAGCCCATTGGAAAGGTATTTTAGAGAACTACGCATTATGCCGCCAAACTTTGACTCTGTCTATGGTTTGACTACGGAAAGCCAAGAAAACATTGTTTAGAGCCCCAAAACAGCCCTGGAAGTACAAAAAGATGTATTGACTTGAAAACTTCCAAAATAAGCTAGTTGGAATAGGTGGGTGGCCACCAATATCCACTTGGATGTTGTGTAGGGCTTTAGGACAACCCCGTAAGTGCAGAACCCACAATTACAAAGAAATGTCCCCATTACAAAGAAACGTGTTGAACTGAAAACTGTCAAGATGAACCAGTTGGAATTTGGAACAGGTGGATGGCCACCAATATCCACCTGGATCAGACTACTAACATTACCACCAAGATAAAGATAAGACAATTGAAGAAAAGGAGGTGAGATCAGACAATTTCTTGATTTGGGGTGTGGAGGTTTCAAGCCTAGAAGAGAGGCTCTCCCAATCAAGTATGAGTTCAATAGAGTCCCCAAACACTAGAAAAAGAGAAAAGATCTATGGATGAAGTAATACTTAGAAGAAATATATGAGATATCAGCAGTAAATGAAGTGATAACAACAGTAAGAAAATTATTACAACAGTAAAATAAATTATTTTTAAAAGTGTAGAGATTACTTCAGCAGTAAAAGATGTAATTTTCAGCAATAGTAAATGTATAATAGCAGTAAAACAATCAATTTTTCAACAACGATAAATTTATGACAGCAATAAAATAGTCAGTTTCCTACGATACAAAGATATCTCTTTGATCATAAAATGATCCAGTAAATTATAGGGATAAATGCTAGGCTAAATTAGTGTTTTATTTTCCAACAAAACCAGAAAAAATCCTCAGTCAAAATCATTCCTAAAACCTTAGATGTTTTTCCTTATATAGTTGTAGTAACACTTCAGAAAATTAAATTAAGGTTTCAGCAATAAATTTTAGGTCAATACTACGCCTAAACACCCTAGATGTCTTGGTTTTTATGGTTGAAAATGTAATTTTGCATAAAATAAACCCTAACCCTAAGTAAGTAAATTTCAGCAATAATGATTGATTATGGAGAAAAAAGGGCTAGTGCCTACTATTTTGAGCATATGCAGTAAAAAAATAAGTCCTTTGAGAGAATGAAGAGGATAATTTTAGGGTGAGGCTTAGGGGTTGTCCACTACTAACCCTAGGCAATCCTCCTAAAATGTTTTGGGGATGATAAAAGGAAGCTTCCTCCACTAATAAACCTTCCATGGATTTTAACAAGAAGGGTTTGCTCAAAAATATCAAAGAGGATGAAGAATCACCACTTAAGAACATCGTCAATCTAAAAATTCATAATCAAACAAGCCACAAGATGAAAAGATAACACTTACTCAAAACATCTTCCATCCATCAAAACCCTAGTTTCCATGTCATCCAATTAGTAAACGATCCACAACCATTAGTTCCCAAAGAAGTCTCCCTAGTTAACCATCCATAGCATTCTTCATGAAAGAGACAAGTAGAAGTAGAAGTAGACAAGTAGTGATAAATCTCCACAAGTAGCAATGATGTGAAAGTGAGAAATGTTTCTCTTATTTATATGAAAAATCTAGCACTCATCTCACACAATACAAGCCCTAAAAACATAAAATAATGCCTTTATCTCTCATAAACCCTAGAGATAAGGCAAAAATATATCAATAATCTATAATACAAAGAGTGGATACTTCTCTAAGACCCCCAACAATGCCTCTAATATGGAGTAAACTAACTCAACAACCAAATCGTCCCACTCAAAAGTGCTCCAAGACTCACACGTGTGGCACTTGATCTCAATGAAGGGACAATTCACTTGAAAGGTGAAAGATATGCTCCAAAAGATGAAATGTTTCCATGAAAGGGTGCAACGTTTCATCTCCAAGGGTGTCTTAAACCCTCCAAAGGGTGTGAGATCATCAAAGGTGTCATATCATACTCAAGGAAGCCCAACGTCTCATCAAAGTGTCCAATCATCATAAAGGTGAAACGTCCATGCTCCTAGTGCAACTTCTCATCATCAAAGGGTAATGTCTCATCTCCAAAGAGTGCCATCATGCATGGAGAGGTTTCACATCATCTCTACACGTACAACGTCCTCAAGAAAAGGCCCAACGTCCTCAAAAGGTGAAACATCCCATTAATCAATCATCCTCTACATGGAACATCCCATCTCCAACAACCTCAAGTTCATGTCCACACATGCTAGGGGGGTCCCGTGACCAAAGCCATATGATCAAATCCTCCAACGTCCTCCTAGGAGTGCCAAATTACCTCCCTCAAACGATGGGGTCAACCTCCATACAAGTGGGGTAATAGCCCCTCAATCATTCTCCCAAGGATCCAAGTGTCATCAATCACCTGTCATCATCATCTAGGAGGGGGATCATGTGATCCAAGAGGCATCATGAAGACTGGAGGCAAGGTACACAATCCAAACACAACATATAAAGTGAGTCATGTCAATCCAAACACAACATATAAAGTGAGTCATGTCAATACAAAATCCATTAGATAGATCTTATAGAATATCCTCTTCAAACTTCACAATAGCTTATAAAATTATGGAATTTTCCAAATCTAGGTATGGGAGGGTCATTATTACCCCCTATTAGGTGTGCCAACACTCAGACCAAGAGGTATGTCCCAAGGAAACCCATCAAGGTGTATGTGTAATGATAATGGTATGGATTGAGATTTACTTCATAGGGTGGATGTCATTGACATGCAAGGCCATGTATAATATTCATCTACATGAGCACCTTTGTAGAGGGAGCGCTTAAGCAATGAGATACCCTTTCCTTGGCATTGTGTCTTTATAAACCCTTGTTTGCCTTTTTCTTTATAGCTTTGACCTTTTTTGGCTTTTGACATTTCATTTGCTATGTCTTTTTATAAGATATGCATTCATTGAATAAGACTTGGGGTGATGGCCTCTTAGCGAGGGGGGTAGAGTTCATGCTTCTTTTTCTTGGTTTTTAATACTTTTCTTTTCTTATTTGTTTATTTTCCCCGCATTTTGAATTGGGGATTTTTCTCTTTCTATGTCATTTTTTTATAAAGTTRCATCAACTTCAAGCTTTCTATGCCCTTCTTCTCATGGGATTGTGAGGCACAAACCTTTTGGGGGTACATCCGACAGATGGAATATGTGATTTATGGTGAGGGATATGGATATGTTACCCCCATTAAGGCCCCCCAAAAGTACAAATTTTCCCAAGAGTGAAAACACTTGACTAGAAAATGATAATATCCACCAAGGTGAGGCAAGGCAAAATTCATGACTCCAAAGCATCATGATTCATTATCCAAATCAACCCATGATCACTATTTTCATGCCTCAAGTATTACCATTATCACTCAATATGAAGTGTCAGAATGATTTGCATGAGTGAGTAAATGCACAATATCATATGAGTGAGTTCAGATGAGCATGGATAGGAGGCATCTACGAGCAATTGTTTGTGGAGAGTCCAAAATGACATCATTGGATCTATTGTCTGAAATGTGGATCACGGGGAAAAAAAATCTCCTCTAGTTACCCCTCGTTACGACAACCAACCTCTTAACAAGTGCAAATATTTTTGGTTTCTTTTTTTTGTGTGTGTGCGCATGTGTACCAGGATAATAAATACATTCGACTCTGCATCGCCACCCAACAACGAACATGACGCATACAACGATGAAAACAACATAACAACCTAAGATGCACATCAAGTAACTGCAAGCAAGGAACGACAATCAACCGACAAATAAATAAGACTGACTACCTGCCCATCCTAACCTGCAATGGTTAGGTCCTCCAGGACACATAAGCAACGCTCAAGCCTAGGTTCTCATCGATTTTGACCATTTAAGGTCTCAGGGCTGGCGACTATTCTGAGGAACAAGGAGGTGTCTACGTCCCGCCTGACACAAGCAGACCAAGCACACAAAGGTTTACAACCCAGTACAACATGAATTGAAATGAACAACCTCACCCTTAACAGGAAGCGCAAACTATAGATGACTTCGTCAACACCCACCATTACTCAACACTTAAAGGTCAAATTTATGATTTAATAGGCCTTCAAAATAGACCCCCTAATCAGTCTAAAATCCATTAGACATTAAATGCCAAACGAGCTTAACATGGATACGACTCAATGAGGGTGTCTGAGTTAGCGATGGGCTATAATTATAATTCCAATTAACATCAATTCACATCTAAACTAACAAGTCTATATTAATTCATAATTACCACTTTTAAAATTTATAATTCAACATTGTCTATCAACATTAATCAATATCATTATGATGGTCATCTAACTCAACGAGTCTTAAATAAATCAATAGATATAACTAGATGAACCATTTAACATCAACATCATTTTCATATCTAAACTAACCATTCTCAATTGATAAATATTACAACTCTTAAATTCACCATTCAACCTTATCTCTAATTGATAACAATATGTTAGTCATCTAATTCAACGAGTCTTAAATAATCCATAAATAAAACTAAAAGAACCATTTAACATCAACATCATTTTCATAACTAAACTAACCATTCTAAATTGATAAATAATACAACTCTTAATTTCACCATTCAACCTTATCTTTAATTGATAACAATATGTTAGTTATCTAATTCAACGAGTCTTAAATAATCGATAATATAACTGAAGGAACCATTTAACAACAACATCATTTTCATAACTAAACTAACCATTCTAAATTGATAAATAATACAACTCTGAAATTTAGCATTTGGCATTACCTATCGGCAATAATCAATATCTATTTGAAGCATAGAGCATATGAACTACTCCCGAAACCGTTCATAACACAATCATGCATATCCAACTGTCAACATAATGGAGGTTATGTCCGAGCTGTCGAACCAACCTACTGTCCAGTTCTATGGTGGGTAAAGGTCTAAGGCGGTGTCTGAAATCTAGGGGAGGGGGTTCGCTGCCAACCCAGCCATTATCGTAGCTGACACAAGACCACCACGCGTAAGGCAGACAATAAGCGAGAAGTCCGGGAAGGAGTGGGAACTACCAACTATACAAAGGCTCCTGGCTGTCAATAAAGACGGACCTGACTGTAGACGACCACAAAAACTATACTTACACTGTTATAACTCAAGCAGTAACCAATACGTCAGTCTTCAAACGAAGAGAGAGGTCTACTGGATTTAATCAAAAACCAATCAACGAAGGGCGATTTCACCTGAGCATAAAAGTGAGAACGTAAAAGGAATCCCGGCGTGAGTCGCGCCGTAACCTTCACAAGTTCCTTTTAATACGAACATTTCCAAATTTTTTTAAAAAAAGGGACATGGAAAGCATTTCATGCCTTCCTTAATATAGGAACATAGGGCATCAATTTAAAAGCATTTCGAGTCTGTAATTGTTAATTTTTTAGAAGGTAAACAACGCCGAGGAAAATTGAGGGATAAATTTTATCCTTGCATACTTAAAAAATTCCATTTTTCAGAGGAGTAACTGTACAATCATTACCTAACACAAATCGCAGAGGTATTATTATTATGTCGCCAATACACAGTCACTAAATTGTAGAGCAAGATTACACAGTCGGATGTGACGCGTCTGGCAGAGGTAAGGACGCAGACAGCCAAAATATACGGCCCGCAGAGGGAGGGTGGAAACGACAATGCAGAGAAGCGATTTTATATAAATGCAGGGGCGAATGATACGGTTTCAACAATTGTAGGGGCGAAATGATACAATCTCAGGCAGGGGCGAAATGATCAGAGTTGTGTGGTACGGGATCATGCTAAAATCGAGCTACAAACATTTCGTTGGAAGATACAAGCTTAGTTGTCGATCATATATGCGCCTTGTTCATCACTTGCATCCATTAGAAAGGTGGAAGGTTGGAATGAGTTAGAAGGTTCTAAGAGGCAAACTAAGTAAGAAGTTGTGAATTACAGAAACGGAATTTCCCTCCTTCCTGACAATGCTTCGGACCACATCTTGTGCATTGTTGTCTAAACCATTGCACGGCTTCAAGAGTTCAAACATTTCTAATCATAGATTGCATGCACAGTTGATCTAGAGTGATGATTTGCATAGAATAGGTTACTAAATCTAATTCTCAAATTTTATCAACTTCTAAACCACATTTAGCGAAGTTGTTAGACTATGTAATGCAGAAGCGTTAGACAACGGAATCATTTGTTCCCTCAACTTGCACTGTGTAAGGTGGTAAAAGAATACCGCTTATGGTGTTCACTCCCAACCTATTTATTCAGACCTATAAAATCCGACTTATAAATGCAGACATATAAATTCAGTGAAAAGAAATTCAGACATATAAATCCAGGATTGAATCAGACATATAAAGTTGGTCTTAAAAAAAATCCAGACATAATAATTCAGGAATTAAAGCAGACATGTAAATTAAGTCCCAAAAATCAAGCATTCGAGAAGCAAATGGAGTCATATATGTCCGGACTGTTATGATGGTAAGTGAGTACTACTATCGTGTTCGTTCAACCCATTTATTCAGATATACAAATTCAGACTTAGAAATTTAAACATAAATTTCAGAAATCGATTCCAACATAAAAATTCAGTCTTAAAATTCAAACATATAATTTCAGTCATAAAAAATTTCAGACACAAAATTTCAGGAAAATGTTCGAACAAATAAATTTAGTCAAAATCGAGCAGGTTAGAGGGACGGGTTTCCTGCACAATGAAACCAATTACAACCACAAATAATACACCTACAGATCTAAATCATACATCCTACACAGTCTATCATTCAACCGAAAGGGCGTACCTTGGCCTGTTCGCCTGCTCCGAGTGTCGTCCGCATGCTCCGTGCAAATCCTGCTCGTCGACCGTCGAGACTACACCGGTACCTCCCAGCCAACGCTAGGGGTACTCTGCTTCCCCCTTAGCCCCCCGAGCCGCAAAGGGGCCACACACTATCCAAAGGGTACGTCTAGCTCCCAGCTCGCTTCGCAAGGCCCATCTACCACTTCTCTCCGAGCTGGGAAATCCCAACTCCCACAAGTAAATCAGTCAAGTCACTATTCTGACAACGTAACGTTACGCTAACAACCCCTCATTCTTCCTTCTCCTCCCTCTCTTTTATAGAGTTTTTGAACTTCCATTATTTTCCTAAATCTCATTTGATTTAAGTTCTAATACAAATTTCCTAAAAATTCTCCTTCGTACAAGTGCCACCCATCCCCCACATTCCTCCACAAAATATTGTCTTTAATTTATTAATTGTCTCATTTTTCTCACCCACCTATAGTTACTCCTAAATTTACTCCTAGGTGTCCCTAGATTCCCTTACCAGTTTTAAAGGCTTTCCCTATTATGAAGTTGTTATTTTAGTTCAATTTAGAAGGTTCTTAAATGCAGATTCTTTACTAAGTTGACCTCCCGCTTTTTACCATAAGTTCCCCTCTTTCCCTTTTTATGTTACCTCCTTTCCCTAGTTTCCTAAATTTTATAATTTAACATATTTTTACATTTTCACTAGTTAAATAATTAATTTCTCCTTTACCTTTTATATCCACAAATTTTATTTAAGTTCTTACTCTCTTCATTTTACCCAAAAATTTATGAAAACCACAATTATTACTTAAGTGGTTTTTACTTTAAACTTTATTATTTTATTTTTAAAGAGATATTTTCTTAAGGGTAGACAAAATTTTACCCCTGGCGAAGTTTTAGACTTAGAACTTAGATTATGGACTGGGCGACATTTAATTAGGGGAGTGGTTTTAAAATTTCTTAATGTGTTAATTGTCTTAAGGCCATCTAGGTTCGTTCATTTATCATCATCAACGCGACGTGTCCTTCAGGACGCACTACGTGCTCCAAGGGTGCCACTCGCCTCTTTTGTTTCTTTGAGCGACGTGCCCTTCAGGATGCACTACGTGCTCCAAGGGTGCCACTCGCCTGTTTTGTTTCTTTGAGCGGTGTGCCCTTC
>ML782030.1:910994-947401 GCA_009831015.1 Picea engelmannii
TGAGTCAATAACACATGTCTATGTCAATGTAGTACAACAACATGTCATCTACCCATAATGCATCATAATCAAAGTCAAATGTTTTAATAGCATAATAATCTGGATCACTTGCAAGCAAGTGTCCTCAAAGAATAAGTTCGCTCAGTGCGACAGAGCGGGATGTTACACAACACTTGACTAGAAAATGATAATATCCGCCAAGGTGAGGCAAGGCAAAAGTCATGACTCCAAAGCATCATGATTCATTATCCAAATCAACCCATGATCACTATTTTCATGCCTCAAGTATTACCATTATCACTCAATATGAAGTGTCAGAATGATGTGCATGAGTGAGTAAATGCATAATATCATATGAGTGAGTTGATATGAGCATGAATAGGAGGCATCTACGAGCAATTGTTTGTGGAGAGTCCAAAATGACATTATTGGATCTATTATCTGAAATGTGGATCATGGAGAAAACATTTCTCCTCTAGTTACCCCTAGAAGTTGGGGAGGGGTAACAAATTTTAATTGACATATATTTCTTGGAGCATTTATGGTGTAAAGGGTTCTTTCTTTGTGGATGAATGTTGTCAATTCTTGAAGCTTCTCTATCTTGGTTACTATTTGGTGCTTAAGGATTAATGGTGAAAAGTTCAAGTCTTCTACAAACCTTCATGATCAATCCATTTGAGGGGTAAGTTTACCACTTGGAAGAAAGATGTTCTAGGGTTTCCTTCCTTCTTCCTTTGTTGGCTTGGTAATTACTTCCTACCATGCTTGGCTTTTCCTTTGGTTCCCTAGAAAAAGTATCAAGTAAGTTCATCAAATCATAGTTGATCTTGTTGGTGAAGATTTTTCCACTGAGGCTCCCTTCTTGTAGACCTTGATATTCATTATTAATCTTGATTGGGTGAAGGATTATTCTTCCTATTGGTTCTAATCCCCAAGCCCTAATCCTTGAATGAAATAAGCCAACTCTTTGGAGGTTTATTCTTGACCTCATTGCCATTTGATTCACCTTGACTCCATTTCCCTAGTTGGATTTGACACTAATCTCTATTTCATTCTATTATTTATTCTAAAACCCTAAAAAACCCAAAACTTTGTTTTACTAAGGCTACTCTCAACTTCACCTTGTGCCTCATTGCTTGGTCTTAGTAATCCTACTAGGGATACCCCCATTGAGCCAAAGGAGAGCCGACCTAAAGTGCAAAGGATAGATTACTAAGGTGACAATGGTGATTGTCATAACAATTGCCCTTGAGTTGTACCTTGTGGATTAGGGCTCTTATCATTAAGTAAAATTTGAGCGACAACATTTTTGGTATCGTTGCTAGGGATAAAGTCCATTCACCTGGGATAGTTGTAGACAACATATTTGTGAGTGTGTTATTGAAGACCTCCTTCTCACATGGCAACTCCATGAAGAGACAAAGCCCTTGTCCCTTATAGCTTTCGAAAACTTTGCTCGATGTAGAGGTGAGCACATCCATCAATATGAAGGCTCTTGAAGAAAAACTCATCTTGGCAACTCCACCCTCGGTAATTGTATAAGGTATGATCATTGTTCACTTTATATTTCCATTTTCAGCCTTATATTGAAGACCTAGAAGAAAATAAGAAATGGAATTAACTCCATGGCTAGCCAGTTGGTATGCTCCTTTTGATTTTTCAATATCTAGGGTTTTCCTCCTGAGACTCAGGCTTTCATGGATGTGGTAATTCAGTCATATAACATATATCTTCTTCAATGAATTCAGTTTGAACATTGGCATCTTTCTTAAAGATGATATGATGAAGATTTATTCGTCAAGTCTCAAAGGTGATACAAGGATGTGGTTTGAAATCCTTATCAAGGGAGAAATTTCATCTTGCAAGAAATTTCATCTTTTGCAAGTTTGGTTGAGGTGTTTTGCGGACAATGGGGACCTGATGGTCATAACCACTGGATGGTTAGTGTTGAAAATTTCAAGCTATGGTGCACAAACCACCACTTAAGAAGCCCCAGCCTTCCACTTGAAGATGATGAAACCCTTGTCAAACAAGATACCAAAGATTCAAAGACCAATCAATTCTGGACTGCAAATTCCAGCACTAAGATAGATGAGATAGCGTGTTAGCAGCCCTTGATCACTCCCAGCTCTACAATAGAACAAATCTCTACCCAAGAAAAGGCCCATAATAAGTGCGAAAAGAGACAATCGCATGATGGAAATTGAAGATTTTCTTGATGAAAAGGAAGTCTCTTTCTATAATTCTATATAGGTAGAAAATAAGGATGACCGAACCATTTATGATTCCGAGCAGGACTATGACAGGGCTTTGGCGCTAAGTTTCGATGGTCATCCTATATCCAAAACTGGAGATGGTTGTAACAATAATCGTCTTGAAGATGGTGTTACTGGCCGTATTTTTTAAGAATATGATATAGGTTTAATCCTATGATTGGTCCTATAATGATGAAGAACATTCAGCCTGCAGATATGATGAAGAGAATCAAGGTTTTTCTGAAGATATGGATGTCAATATTCCCCTGGAAATGCAAACAGATAAATACATACATCTCTCTACAAATGTTGACCGGCCTGATCACCAGAGGATCGACGAAACGAGGGTTAAAACCATGAATATTGATGACTGTTTCTGGGGATAACGAAGGTGCACAGAAAAAGAAGGTTTCTCCGTCGCATGTTAATCAAAATAAGGGTGTGGGAGGTTAGCAGCATCATTGAACAAATTATCGCTTAGTGCATGAGTTCCACCTTTAAGCTCATCCCGAGAATCCGTGGCCGATTTGATACAGATGGATCCCCATATCAGCGCAACGATCATGCAGATTTGTCCCATCTGTTCAATGTATCTCATAATCCAGCAATTGTCTGCTGGGATAAAACCTCTGTGCACTCAAGATCGAGCTGTGGGAAGTCGCATGGTATAGGAATACACCCCCGATCTTGTGATAGAGGATGATAATACTTTAAATTGTTACAAATCCCTAAGCCCGCAATAGTTATGTATGTCGTCGATCTAGAACAGTGTGGTCACAAGCAAGGAGGAATCTGCTACGGAGCATCCATGGACTGTTCTCAGTGCACAACCCGAAATGAGGTTGAGGTCAATGAGCAAGCATTCATGGAAAGCGTAAGTATCAAAGGAATGTCTCTATTGCAAGCCTCTGACCTTGACACAATTGATACCCTTGTAATGAAGAGCTATGTTGATAAACCTCTTATGCTTACACGCCACGAGCCCGAGGATATAGAAGTACAAAATTTATCCTTTATGCGCCACTATCCTTTTATTATCTTGCTCGGGCAATCGTTGGTGTTTTGACGCATACCACTGAGGTCGAGTTAGCCCCTTCACAACCGACTGAGTCAGAAAGACACAGAGAAATGAGTTCTAAGGGTCATGAGATACCATTGCCTCACTACACTGGAGCGTATGGTGAGCCTTGGTGCATAATGACCAGAAACATCAACAATAAAAGCAGGCTCGAAATTCCAGGAAAGGTAGAAAGCAAGGAAATTGTCTCTAGGCTTTTAAGGGCAGAAGAAAAGACTCAAGGCAAAAATAATAATCCTAATGGTGTATTTTGGCGAAGATTCAGGTACATTATAATCAAACCCTTTGAAGAAATTGTTCATCCTGGTCACAATCAGACAGTTTTTGGGAATGTAGAGCAGTATTATCTTGTTGAGGGCCAGAGTAAAAACAATGAGAATCTTGCGTCTTTTTACCTATGTTTTGAGACCTGGATGCAGGGAAGGAACACTCACCAAGAGAAGATAATGATATGCAAAAATCCAGTAGGAGCCTGCTAGACAAAGGCAGAATTTTTTCAGTTCACCTATGTTATGTGATGACTGCCTCGTTGACATGAAACGGAGGTCATTAAGATTGCAAAGGGACACAGGAAATTCTCAATCTTGTGTTCATGATCCAGACGTCCTCATACAGCATCTTAATACTGTTTCACTTGAAGAATTCAACTGTGGTATCATGTTCCCAAAACTCATTCAAATAGAGAAGCATTATCCCGGATGGACAGTGGATGAAAACCAACTTTGTGTGCTCACTGGAACACTAGAGAATGCAACAATGGGCCTTGACGATGTGTATACTTTTGATGAGTATATCGACCCTTCGTATTGCAAAAAGGTTAAGTAGAGTCATTGCAGGGTTTAGGGGGCAATACATGTTGTTTACAGGCACCCTGTGGAATAAACATGGCATTTTTCCTATGTCAAAAACCCAATCACTCTTCAAACCAGATTTTCAGACCTCCCATATAGCTCTCAAACGAAATTTACAACAGCAAGTATGTGAACAGCATCATGTGATCCCAGGTGGCAACGAAGAAAAAATTTCAAAACTGGGAGGTATGTCAATGTTTAGAAACAATTACAGCAGTCCTCTTCAAGAGTAGGTAGACAGATTATGTAGCAAAGCATGTCCGATGTTGCATCCACTTGATGAAAAATTTGATTTGCAGTTACTCAGGTTCTTGTTCAGCCCAGCAGTGAGATATTCCAGCTGACGAACATTCATATTTTAATGTATCCCTGTTTTGCACATTGACTAAGCACAGGGGAAGAAGCCATTGTACTAGTGAAGTGCTGAGATGGCTGCATTGCATCACAAATTTCACCTAGCAGCTCCACCGTCTATATGCTACAGTAGGGTAGGGAACTGAATAATCTTGGTTGAGTAGTAGCTCTCTTGAGCACTAGACTTGATTTCGTGGATGGACTATTTTTTGCATTAGCCAGTTTTGTGTGTTTGTTGATGAAGAGGTCATTCCCATTGTACATAATGAGATTATGAGGTTCTCATGCACTCCTAAGAAGAGCACATGTCCCCCAGTTGAATCCTATGTTACCCCTCATTTTGACAAGGTATAACCCTGTGAAAGTTCCCAAACCCGAGGTGACTAAAGTCCTTATGATCTCAATCAAACAAGTAGATTGTTGAATTTAATTATTGCAGAGATAGATTTCAGACCATAGCATTAATCACACAATAGCTGAAAATCAAATAGCGGAAGCATAAAACTTAATTTCACACAACACAAGTAATTACTCCTTCAATAACTACTTTTCATTCCTTCAAAAAATTTACAAGGAAACCTCCACGAACTGCCCAAAAAATAGCACTGAACGGATACCAAAAAACACTTCACGTTGAGAGGAACAACCTGCTGGGAGAGTACGGTCTGTTGTACGGCTTATCCATAGGGCCTGTAAAGACATCGGTACAGCCTTGTCTGTACGAATGTAGGGTATTGTTCGTACAACTGTACGAACTTCCATATGGCTGCATGGAACTGTTCCGTACGTTGTATGGACTGCTGCACAGGACTGCATGCTACCGGAAACTGGTTTCCTACTCTCTCTCTCTCTCTCTCAACCTACTCAACTGCTTAAGTGTTCTCTTGTGTGTTTGAACTCTCTATCTTGACCTGTCTTTATAGTTTTAGTTGAGACCAAAACCCTCATTTATTTTTGAGATTACTCCTAGTCTAAGTCATGCATGCATGAAATATACTTTTTAGACTCAACTGCTAAAAATAAGACTCACTTGTTAACTAAAGTGAATTAAAAAATAGAATTACTTTTTCAAACATAGAATTACTTTTCGAAAACATCTCAAATTAATTCCTATCCGAGCTAAATTCTCAACACTCCCCTTCGCAAGGAAGGAATTCTGCACCAATCCAAGTTTGTCTCTAAATGTCTCAAACTTCCCTTTTTCCTAGGGTTTGGCCAGAATATCAGCTACCTGTTGATACGTGGGAATATGCCGGAGCTTCACTGCTCCCTTTTGAACCCTATCTCGTATGAAGTGATATGTGATCTCTGTATGCTTGGACCTATCATTAAACATTGGATTCTTAGAGAGTTTGATACAACTCTGATTATCACAATAAATGATCGTGGGATCCAACTCTTGATCAAACAATCTTGCAAGTAACTTGTGGATCTAGATGGCCTCACAACTAGCCATACTGGCTTCCATGTATTTTGCCTCTGTTGAGCTAAAGAGCCACGAAAGCCTGCTTCCTACTTCCTACTGAACCAGGATATTATCGTTGATCCCAAACTAAAGCAATACCTTGAGGTGCTCTTCCTATCTGTTGCACTGCTTGCCCAATATGAGTTTGTATACCCTTGCAACCTCACTTTACCATCTCCTCCATCCGAAACCTCTTCAGGATCTGAACTACATAGTTACCCTGCCTAAGGAAAATCTCCCCAAGTCTATGCCAAACCTCCAATCCCCAGATATAATGCATCATACGGATGTCTTTTATCTCGAACTCGACTGCCATGTCTGCTTTGCACTCTGCAATGAGCTTCTCTACACCTGTCGGAAACAAGTCATCTACATACAACACCAAAATGAGAAAATCATTCTGAACAAATATATAATACAATTTAGGATCTACTTCACTTTTGGTGAATCCCATACTCTGCAGATATCCATCGATCCTAGAATACTATGCTCTCGGTGTCTGCTTGAGTCCATACAAGGATTTCTTAAGCCTGCACACATGGGACTCCTTCCCACTTACCTCAAATCCTTGAGGCTGCTCTATATACACTTCTTCCTCAATGATCCCATTAAGGAAAGTTGTCTTGACATCCATCTAATGCATCCTCTATCCCATAAACAAAGCGAAGGATGTAACTTCTCTAATGGAAGTGTACCTAGTGACTGGAGCAAATGTCTCCTCATAGTCCACTCCCTCTCTCTAGGAGAACCCTGTCACCACAAACCTCGCTTTGAACTTCTCAATGCTACCATCTGTGACATGCTTGATCTTGCAGAACCACCTTGAACTCACAACTAACTTCCCCTCTTGTCTTGGCACAATGTCCTAAACATCATTCTTCATGATGGAGCTGTACTCCTCCGCCATGACATTTTTTATATTATGGTAGCTGCAGGAGGTATTAACCTCTACATATAACCTTTGACGAGTCTAGAATATTCCAGGAAGTAAGAGAAATCCTAAAAGGTTAAGAAATAACCTTAGAAGACAAGTTGACTCATTATAATAATTTATATTAAATTATTATCCTCCAGAAGTAGAAGTCGGCCCATTTAGGTCACTTGGAGGACTATAAATAAGAGGGCACTAGAGCTCATTTCTCACACTCAATCTCACAACTGCATACAGACAAGTGGTGCGCTTGTCTGGAGGAGAGTTGCAGTTGTTGTAGTGGTGACTTGGTCTTTGGTTATGGTTGGAATTTCTGCTTAGTTATGGTTTCGACTTTCTGCTTGGTATGCTAACTTTGGAGAGAGGTATGCTACCTTGGTTGGCTATTGGTTCTAGGGTTTGCTTCCGGAATTATTCTATCTGTCAAGGTTAAGGTGCTCGCGGTGGCCTTTGTGCCTATGGTTGGGTGACAATATTGTTATAAAGTCTACGGTGAAACAAGCACACCTATTTTTCTAACAGGTTATGGGCCCACACTATCTTCGGACAATCTAACCACTGGAAGGTAGATTGAGAGGATTTGCTCAGTTGCAGTCAAAGTTTCGCTGCAACAACGAAACCCTAACCCTCGTGTTGAGGCACCTTAAGTGAAGCGCTTGACATAATTCCTGGATAACCTAGTGCACCCTAGCCTAGCACACCTCCTGGTATTCTCAGCAAGCCAAGGCGTCAAGTTTGAGTTTTTGGTCAAAGTCAAAGGTTGACCAAGTCAAAGTGGTCATGACTTACTCTATGAAGTAAAAAAACAAGTTAGAAGGGGCTTCTAACTTCAAAGCATGGAAGACAAGGATTGACCTCATCCTTGTCAAGAATAAAGTGTTGGATATTGTGAAAGGAAAGATCATGGAACCACAGTTTGAAGCGGGAAAAGAGAAGGAACCTCAAAACATTGCAGTTATGGAGAAGTTCAAAGACAATGACATCAATGTTATGAGCATCATAGTGGACTCTGTAAAGGACCATTTGATACCCTACATTTCTCATCTTGACTCATCCAAGAAGATGTATGATGCCCTAACTAACCTCTTTTCAGTCAGAAATATTGGACAAGTGATGAGTCTGAAGAATGAGCTCTGTGACATGAAAATGAATGATGATGACAGCATAACATCATACTTTGTCTCAGTTAAGAGATCAACTACAAGCTATTAAGGAATTCATTTTAGAAAAAGAACTAGTAAATATAGTACATAATGGCCTTCCAAAGACATGGGATGCATTTGCCTCTAGCATCAACACAAGAAATGAGTATCCTACATTTGAATAACTTTGGACTTGTTGTGCACAAGAAGAATCGAGGATTAGCACAAAAGAGAAATCCCAAAAGAAAGATGATGATCAAGTCTACACAGAAAAGTTTAAGAAATTCAGGAATAAGAAGAAGTTTGGCTCAAGGAAGAAACCAAATCAAGAAAATGATATGTCAAAAATACAATGCTTCAACCGTCGAAAATATGGTCACTACAGGAACCAATGTCCCGAGTTAAAGAAAAGGAAGGAAACACATGAAGCAATAGTTTCCAAAGAAAATGAACCCTCAAAGAAAATTAAGCAGGATGAAGCAGACTTTTTCTACTAGTCAAGATACCTATGGGAGAATAACAAGATAAGAATTGTCATTACAATGACTACTAGTCAAGCAAAGTATCTGAAAAAGGATGAAGTACGTTGACAACCTTTGGTGACAATTCCTGTGGAAGCTATTACATAAGTAACAACTGCCAGATGGGCTGCAATGGATACCCGAAAGGAGTCGGACCAGAAAGAAGTTAGTGATCAAGAGGAAACTAGAACAAACTTGTGACACTTTACAAAAAGCAAGAAGGATGCAGACGGAAGCATGGACTCTCTCAGATGGAGGGAGCTGATTGTAGAATTCCAAAAGAAGAGCATGCATATTTCTCATTCAGGCATGAAGTTGGGATTAGGAGGGAGCTAATCCTCAATGATGTGATCCATTAAAGAACCTGTGAAGACTATGAAGTATTTGTCCATATTCTTCATTACAAGTAACAACCATGATAAGCAACACGTGTTCAGTTTGACTCTAGAAGAAGTCTTCTTCGAAAAGAATCCCTGAATATCCTTGGTTTTCCATCTACATTTATGTTTCTATGACGAAAAGAAGAAGTTGGAACCTTCAGAAAGGAAGGACATGGAATCTATAGAAGATTCCATGGACTCCAACATTGAAGAGAAACACGAGGAAGAACATGAAGATTCCAAGATAGAAAGAAAAGTCATAACAACCAATTGAACCAGTTATTATACAGAAAATCATAAGACTACCAACATGGTTTGAACCCGCTAGAAGCAATTCAAACAGAAGGAATGGAAGGAAGTTGTGATGAAGAACAATGTATGTGAGAAATTATGAATGGAAGCATTGATAGATACAAGGCGAGTTTCGGAACTAGAGGGTTCTCCCAAAAGGAGGGAGAAGACTATGATGATAGCTTGTTTCAGTAACCAAATACACCTCTAGCTAAGCCACTATATCTCTTGGAAAATCCATGGGTTGGAGTTTACATCAGATGGATGTAAAGATTGTTCTTCTCAACAGAATAATTGAAGGAGAAGCATATGTAGAGAAACCTCAAGGTTTTGAGGTATACTAGAAAGAGACCCATATATGTAGATAGAAGAAGACCTTGTATGGATTCAAGCAACCTGGTGCAGAGCCTCTCATGTACAGCAGAAGCGTGGTGAAAAATTCCTATGACAGAGGAAGTGTATCGAAATGGTTCTTCAGAAGTCCGAGATGATGGATTAAAAATCCATGGAAAACTCCCATGATGACAGATCTGAAGAAGTTGACAGACTCTGATCCAGTAGACTCATCCCTGTATCGATAATTGATTGGCCCCTTGATGTATTCGATGAATACTAGGTCGGACATTTGCTTTGTTGTGAACATGTTGAGCCAGTTCCAGGTGGAACCTAGCCATGAGAATTGAATAATTGCAAAGCATGCCTTGGAATATCTTCATGGACGTTTGAGTTATGATATACAACTACATGGATTTATCGATTCAGATTGGGCAAGGAGTGCAAATAACAGAAGAAGTACTTCTTGGATATGTTTCAGTTTGAGCTTTGCCATGATATCATGGGCTAGAGGAAACAAAAGTCTGTTGCACTTAACACTGTAGAAGCAAAATATATTGCAGCTTGTGATGCTTGTACGGAAGCAGTGTGGCTCCGTAAAATGGTTTCTGGACTATTTGATCAGGTGTTGGATTTGACCGTGATATATTGTAATAACCAGAGCTATGTGAAGCTCTTAGTGAACCCAATATTCCATGACAGGTCAAAGCACATTGAGATCAAGTACTATTTTCTCCGTGATAAAGTCCAGAGGGGAGAAGTGGTTCTCCAGTATATCTCCAATGATGAGCAGATAACAGATATTTTTGTAAAGCCTCTGTCCAGATGAAAAGTTTGCGTACTTAAGGGACAAGTTGGACTCGTGGAGATGATTTCCCTATTGTAAAGGGAAGTGATTACTCCCCAAGTTGGGAGGGAGCACTGATATGCTATTGGCATATGGACAATCTTTTTCCAATTTGGAAAATTGTCTAGGTTAGGCAGTCACTTTCCAGTCTGGAAAGTGGTCCAAGATTCTTAATGGCCAGTCATTTTCTAGTTTGGAAAATGGTCCAGGTTGGGCAGTCACTTTCCAATCGGGTAAGTGGTCCAAGATCTTTGATGGACAGTCATTTTCCAGTTCAGAAAATGGTCCAGAACGGACAGTCGTGGTCCGACGGATTGTTGATGTACCATAGACAGTGATGCCCCTTGTGGCCAGTGTGGGGGAATGGTCTAGGACATTCATTCTCCTTGGCAATCACTCTGAGAAGTGGTCAAGCAGAATGGTCGTCCTTTCCGAGAAGTCATTCTTTCGAAGTTCACAATTGTGAGCAATTTCGAAGAATGGTCCGATGGAGGAGGTTGGTGCAGGACAGCCATTCCCTAGAGAAGACTCATTCTCTCCAAATTGCACTATGATTAGTGTCGGAAGAATGGCCCAATTAGGTTGAATGGTCCAGGTTCAACAATCATGGACAGTCATTCCCTGGGGCAGACTCATTCTCTCCAAGTTGCACTGTGAATCATGCCAAAGGAATGGTCCAAGTTCAAAAATCAAGGACAATTATTCTTCTATGCTTGGGAAGAATAGTCCAAATAGCCCAAGGCTGATATTTAACTTTACAAGGGCAGATGCTCTTCCAGATCTCACAGATGTGAGTGGAAGAATGGCCCAGATGACTCAGTTTGTATCATGATATTGTTTATGCAGGTTGATATCAGATGATATGATTGTTGTAGAGACTGTATGTCTCTGGACAATAGTTGTATGTTACTGTGGTGGATGTGATCCACTAGTAGTGACTATGTGTCACTGTTTAGTAGCAGTGTGCTACTAGGAGTGGTTGTGTGCCACTGGATAGTAGTTGTATACTACTATGAATAAACACAGTTGTGTTCTATTGGATGGCATTGTCCTGATTGTCATGGAGACTATCTAGTTGGATAGTGATGATGGTGCTCGTGATTTGATCATGAGATAGCATGTGTGGCTATGATGATGCTACCGGTTGAATGGTTTGTTTGTGCTCAAGACCATTTTCTTTAATACCTCCCTAGCTAGGAAGGAGTGTTGATATTATGGTAGTTGCAAGAGGTATTAACCTCTACATGTAACCTTTGACGAGTCTATAATATTCTGGGAAGCAAGAGAAACCCTAAAAGGTTAGGAAATAACCTCAGAAGACAAGTAGGCTCAAGATAATAATTTATATTAAATTATTATCCTCCAGAAGTAGAAGTCGGCCCAGTTAGGTCACTTGGAGGACTATAAATAAGAGGGCATTAGAGCTCATTTGTCACACTCACTCTCACAACTGCGTAAGGACAAGTGGTGCGCTTGGCTGGAGGAGGGATGCAACTGCTACAGTGGTGACTTGGTCTTTGGTTATGGTTGGACTTTCTTCTTGGTTATGGTTTGGACTTTTTTCTTGGTATGCTAGCTTTGGAGAGAGGTACGCTACCTTGGTTGGCTATTGGTTCTAAGATTTGCTTCTGGAATTATTCTATGTTTCAAGGTTAAGGTGGTCAGGGTGGCTTTTGTGCCTATGGTTGGGTGACAATATTGTTATATTGTCTACGGTGAAACGAGCACACCTATTTTTCTAACAGGCATCCCTCCATACCTGTTGGTCTGCTGCCTCCTGAAAAGTGGAAGGATCAAAATATAGAATGTTGCTCATCAATGCAATATAGTCTGGAAACTTCTTCGAAGGCCTCTTCTTTCTAAATTTTCTCCTAAGAATCTCAACATGATCCTATGCATCCCTCAATTTCTGACTAAACCATCGAGGTCTCCTGACAAAAGTGGAAGGGGCTCCTCTCTCCCCGTATTCACCTGAAGGTTGTTATACTTCCCTGGAAATCACTAGTGACCTCGGCTCAACCTTTGGAGGTTCCTGCTCCTCATCCTCTACCATTAGAGTAGGCTCGTGAGACTTCCTGGATGAAAAATCTTCCTCAAACTTAAAATCCCTACTTACTACTATCTTCTTGTGCTCTGGAATATATACCGTGTAAGCCTTTGAAGTCTCTCACTATAACCCACAAACAAACCCTTCCAGCTGGAGGGATCCAACTTGGTTCTATTCTCTACTTGTACA
The DNA here is from genome assembly GCA_009831015.1 of Picea engelmannii. NCBI lineage: Eukaryota > Viridiplantae > Streptophyta > Pinopsida > Pinales > Pinaceae > Picea > Picea engelmannii. Next base: position 923,679 of record ML782030.1, read on the forward strand.
TGGATATAAATTGGACAACCAAAGATGCCGAAATGACTCACTTTTGGCTTCACACCAATGATTGCCTCATCTGGTGTCATGTCCTCCAAGATCTTATGAGGAAATTAGTTCTAGATGTAGACTACTGTGTCACATTCCTTTGCCCGAAGAAACATTGTCAAGTCCTGGTCATGTATCATGGCCTTAGCAGACCCTATGATGGATCGATTATTCTTCTTTGTAACACCATTCTGCTGTGGGTTGTACAAAATTATCAGTTCCCTCTTGATTCTTTCCTTCCTCCTTGTAGAAACCCTTAAACTCCTTGGAGGTGTACTCTCCCCGAGATGTCATGATAATCACAGAGACCATTTGGTCGTGTCAAAGATGAAGGGACAAAGAACACAAAGAAGTTACTCGGGCTAACATTCATACATTCAATCATACTCCATTAACAGTCTAACAGCATAAACAATTAACACACTCATTCATTAAACTCGAAATAGACACATCCATTGACAGAGAGAACTGCAGCGTTATATTATCTCGATTAACAGGTAGAATGCATACATCAACAAATCCACATTGGAAAAAGAATAGCGCTCTACACTCTAACACATTCTACAACTCATGCATTACAATGCACTATGCAGTCTCTGCTTAGATTCTGCACACCACTAGACTGAATCCATTACAGAAGTCTATACAAGATTGTTCCAAACTCATACAAAATTGTTACCAAAAACTCAGAATAGGACTCATCCAAAACTCATATTGCTTTCATTTTCTCTTCTCTCTTCTTTCTGCTCTAGTGCTATGTCCCTTTCTCCAATGCTCCACTCATTCTAGTAATCGCCAATTCCGCACGCTTTTGCCATCCGCATGTAGCCCAGATAACCTCTTTGGTGTGGCAACCCTACCGAACTTGCCAGCTCATCCATCACCTGCCTCATGATCTCTTGTGCTTTCTAGGTTCATTATTTGGGAAGATTCTCGAAGATCTTCTTCTGACTCGATGTGCATGCGATATATTTCAGAACTTTAGTGCACAGTACAGAATATCGATTGGCGCGTGCACCTTATTCCATCCATCGCATAATTTTGATGTGCGCACAAAACTGATGTGCGCAAATGGTTGATCTGTGCGTGTACGCAACCTACCCAAAATTTTGGATGCCAACATGCCCCCAACACTATTATTTCACTCGTCCTCGATCCAATGGCCTTGTGCATGGTGGGACTTTTGGGTGGAATTGATATTGTACCAAGGAAAACTGACCAATATGTTCGTGCGCAGCTTGATTAAGAGCAAATCATCAATGTTGTAACTTGTATGACAAAAGAATCAAACCAAGATATGGTTGCAACTAGGTTTGAGTAAGAACAAATCATCTATCTAGGTTGTAGTTGCAGCTGGGTTTGAGTAAGAACAAATCATCTATCTAGGTTGTAGTTGTAGCCTAACACAAGTCTTGGAATGAGTCGAGCAGTCCCCAAGGTAAAAGATGGCTTCGAGATTCATTCATCTAGGCTCTCGAACACTCTATTTCCGAGCTCTTTCTGGATGGGTGAGAGAGATATTTTACAGCCTGCCTTCCAGAAAGTCGAGCTCGAACCAGGCCAAGCCCTACAGCTTATCTTGGCCCAATTACTCGATGACCTACAAGAAGTGGGCCCCGAGTGAAGACTCCATCGACTTATACCGTCGTCATCCTCCTATCTCATTTAGTTAGATGTACAAGACAGAAGATGTGGACCTCTTTGACTGATGGAGCGAGAAACCTGCAAAATTGGGCTTCCAGACTCAGCAAAGGTGATCATCCATGGCAGCAGGATCACCAACTCCTGGCTAAGAGAGTCAGTGTACTACCGCAACTTCGAAGCACAATTCAAGGAACTGTGTGGCGGCCAAGTTTGTTGGTGAATAAGAAGCTAGGGCCCCTGCCTAATAATTGTATTCGAATCATCAACTGCCACAAGAAAGAGACTGTTGGATCCTGGGCCATCTACTTGGGCTGAGAGTTGTAGGAAACCAAGCGTGTGCTGGAAACGACCATGACTTGGGCATGTCGTTGAGAGACTAGAATTTGAGCCAGAACTAGAACTGTTGGCGAAAGCACTAATGGTACTACTCAACCGGGAACTGATGGGGACTCTAATTATAGAGACATGGAGGATACCACCAACGGAACTAATGTTGGCAGGGTGTATAAATAGTGAGGGTGACGATCGGGAAAAAGTGGTGGGAAATTGCAAGTGGTCGATCGACACTGAACATCAAAAGAGTAGGACTGACTCGCTATGGATTCCCATGAGGTGTTTGATAATGGTAACTATCTGTCGTACTGATGATGTGCCTTTTGAAATGTGGCGTCATAACTGATTGTGTACCCGGACCTTGTGTGATCTTGCCGAATCAGATTGCTTGACCCTTCAGTGATGTATAGCGCCATGTAGCTCGTGCCACTCCTATGTGAGCCCCCTATATTATTTGTACGCTGCTAATAACTTCACTCGCAAATGAAAATCTTGGGAATCGACAGACATGTCATATTGTCCTATCCACCTGTGTGATCGAAACGTGTCCTGTGCTACTGGAAAATTTCAATTATGCCAGCTTTGTACCTACCTATCTACTTCCTACGCTACACTATGCCTAGACTATGCTAACTTTTTCCTTGATTGATGCCTTCAAGTTGCTTTCAACCCTAGCGAGCCATAATACACCTTCAACCGGCTTCCATTGACAAGTGCCTTGAGTGGCTAAACCTGCAATGTGGCCAACTTTGTTGTGTTGGCCTCACTGATGTAGATCAGGAGAAATGGACCCAACCTGTGCATATGTAACTTGCCAAGGTGTTTGAAGAATTTTCTATCTTATAACAGCACTGAAGAACCCGACTACAAAAAATTGTGGCGAATATTGTTGTTGTGCCATTATTTCTTTCTCTGCTTCTCGACCATTTCGCTGAATCCTGCCATAAGAGGATCTTCTTCAAACTCCATGATCTCATCTAACCATTGTTGAAGTCAATATTCATCAGACATCTGGGTGGCTATGGCGATGTGAAAACTAGGAACAATAAACTCTAGCGGCATGTCGGCCTACTTTTTGTAGACCAACCTGAAGGGAGTATGCTTTGTAAACCGCTTACAAGTTGTTCTATATGCCCATAGTACTGCTAGAATACGTTGATCCCAATCAGCATGTTACACATTAAAAACTTTTGTTAGTGGGTGTTCTAAAATTTGATTGAATGCTTCAACCATACCATTAGCTTGTGGATGATATGGGGTGCTCTTCTGATGATGGATCATGAATTATTGAGTGAGATGACGGATAATATCATTCAAAAAGTGCACACCTTGATTGCTCATCAACACTTTCGGGCACCCAAGCCTGGTAATCACATTCTCAAATATGAAGCTTACAATCATTTATGTAGTACAATCCTTGACAGGCGCTGCTTCTGACCATCATGTCAAATATTTTGTGGCCATGATAATGTAGCGTGCACCTGTCCGATGCACCAGAGGACTAATTGGTCCCACAAATTTTATGGACCACTTATCGAATGGATCTAATGTTCTAATGGGAAAAAAGGCAATTCATCCCTACGATAAGGATTTCCAATGCGCTAGTAGACATCGTATCGTTTACAATATTCTTTGGCATCCGCAAACATGGACGACCACCATAAGTCCATCTGCAGCACCTTATGCATCACAGCTTTGTCGACATTGTGACCACCGACAATGCCCTCATGAGCTTCATACAAGATCGAGTCTCGTTCATGGTTTAATACACACCTACGCAAAATACCATCTGCCCTGAGCTTATATAGTTGTCCAACAATTAACTAATAATTACTACTACGAGTCACCAATTGACAACGTTGGCCCGGTGTGTACTCAACCGGTGCTTGTCCAATGGTGAGAAATTAAGTGATCTCGGCAAGTTGATCGAGAACTGCCTCCACCCAAAAGAGTTGTGCATCCAGGAGTTCATCATCTAAGCTACGACCTACTTCCCCAGACTCGATTCTCTATAGGAGGTCCGGTCCTGCATTATATTTTCCCGATTTTACAACTAATTCGAATTCAAATGCTTCGAAGAGCAAAATCCATCGAAAAATTCACCCCCCCCAACACTGGCTTGTTGGCCAAATATTTGAGCGTCGAATGATCAATAAAGAACTTGAAAGGGGTGCCAAGCAAATAGTGCCAAAACTTCTTCAAGGCATAGACCATAGCCAAACCCTCGCGCTCCGCTCCGTTGTCATGTAATTCTTCTCGGAATCAAAGAGATTTCAATTGACAAAGTAAATTGGATCATCAATATTCCCCTCACCAGGTTGTGCGAAGATTTCTCCCAGCACAATGGAGGAGGCATCAACATGAACATGGAAAATCTTGGACCAATCTAGAAAGACCAAGATCAACACAATGACCAACTTCTCTTTCAGTGTATCCAATGCTTCTTTAAGTTTCTCCACAAACTTATGATAGGGCCAGTGTTCCACGGGGACACGTCCCCCAGGGTGGGGGTCGTGGGGGACGCGTCCCCCACGTCCCCGGGACGGGGGGACGTTTCCCCACGTCCCCTTTTGGGGAGACGCGGGGGGACTTGGGGGGACGCGACTCCCCAAGGTGGGGGACGAGACTCCCCAAAAAGGGGACTCCTGGACGTCCCCCCCCTTGAAAAGGGGGACTTTTGGACGTCCCCCCCGAAAAGGGGGACTCCTGGAAGCCCCCCCCAAAAATTTTTTGCCCAGTAAGACTTAAAAAAGAAAAAATTAAATTTAAAAAAAAAAAATTTAAAACAAATATATATAAAATTAATTTATGTTATTGAGATTTATCATATTATCATTATTATTTTTATTTTCAAAATTTTATTTTTTATATTTTTTTATATTATATATGTGACGTCCCCCCGTCCCCCATTTTCCAAAAATCCCTAAAATTTGGGGGTACTTCCACACGTCCCCCTTGTGCGTCTCCCCACACCCGCGTCCCCTCGTCCCAGAGTCTTGGTGGAACATTGGATAGGACAAGATACTTTTTAGCATGGCCTCCTTCGGTTGACAATGAGAGATGAAATCTTTGATTCGCAGGAGAGCCTCTTTTAGTGCGGAGGCTTCGGCCGTGAAACTGAAATTCGTACAAAACCATGCATTTACACTTCCCCAGTCCATTGTTTTCCTCCTAGTCTCCTCCTAAATGTACCAGTCTCTAGGGACCATGTCCATTGTGTGGAAAAACTGATGGACCCATTGTGTGCGAGGGATGTTCTTGGTTGTCTAGCTTTGCTCACAGTAGAAAATATGCTCTTGGGGGTCTTCGGTAACCTTAAATCTATTAGCCAATTCAAAATCAAATATGGGATGGAATCTGACCTTTATGTACTCAACCATCTGCGCCTAGTCCTGTATGGTCCCGCGGTGGCCCACCAATGTGTAGGTGTTCCCAAGACTACTACTTCCATGGCTTGTACCCTTTGATCCTCCGGAACCACTTTCTCTAGTTGTGATAAGAAGGTATCCACATGACCTATTCCATTGAATCTCGATGCATCACATAATTCAGAACCAATCCAACATATCTGTTGATTTTTCAATAGTCAAGGTTAAGCATGAAGTTCATTCCATTTTTATTATTTAATCATAACCATAAATGTTGCAACAACCAAGATCACAAGAAGAAGCACCATGCACAAGAACACCAGAAGTATCCTAGGAAACCCTTCTCAACAAGGGTAGAAAACCCATCCAAATCCTTTGCTATATTCTTCAAGAGAAAGACCTTCACCACCAAGAAAACCTAGCACACAAGAGGGTGCTCAAACCCTAGAAGACTAGTGCCCAAGAGAGTTGTGCACTTTTCCCAAGAAGGTGTACTTGCTGAAATTTCCAAACTTACTTGAAAGATATGATTCCTCAATGGGGAATTTACCTTTACTTATACTAACCTAATCCTATCAACAGAAGTGTCTATTGGCACAACATGGTCAACCTCACTAGCTTATAATATAATTAATATTATCCAAATTAATTATCTTTACATTAATTGCCAGTCACATTAAGGTGGGGCCGACCTATACCCTTTACATTATAATTAGGGTTACAGGTAGGTCTGACTCTTGAACAATATAGCAAGGGACATGATACACCCACTAGTGCTCATCCACTAGGGGCACATCCATAGGGATGTCCATATCTCTGGCTCACTGCATTACACAAAAGAACCAGATCTTCACATGTTCACCTGTGCTCGTCCACAGGCACGTCCACTCTACATATCTTCTTTCCCACTGCCTCACAAAGGAGAATCATATGGAGTTTCTCGTCAACTCTTCTGCTCAGAGGAGGCTAATACATCATCTTCATTTATGTTCACATGACGATGCACCCAGCACTTTGGGATTTCACACGTTCACCTTGTGATCAGCCAGAGGCACATCTAACTCAACAGATCGCCTTTCCCACTGGATAATCATCTGGAGTTCTTCTCAACTCTCTAAATGGAGGAGGTCATCTCTACGTTCCATCTCTGTCTCAGGTAGGAACCGAGTAACCTTCTTAGGGGCTTTTTCTTAGGTTTGTAAGCTGGAGAAAGACTCACATAGATGCAATGATCCACATCTCACAGGTTTGTAAGCTGGAGAATGTCTCACATAGTTGCAATCATCAACACTCCATCTCAGCTAGGGAGGCATTCTTCATCATGCCAAGTCTCACATGGATGTATCCTGAATTTTGTCTTGGTTGGAGTCATCAAAACTCCCTCTCAACTAGGAAGGCATTCTTCACGAAGTTAGTTTGGTGAATATGTCTGCACTCTGTTCATGTGTAGGAAGGCACTACATGTGTACGATTTTCCTTTGCATCATATCTCTGATATAAGAATATTTCATCTCATTGTGTTTCGATCTATCAGGAAACACTAGGTTCTCAAGGAGCTTTATAGATGGCTCTTGGTTATCATCATAGGATCCATCTCATGATCAGGTAAATCTATCAGAAGTTTCTGAAGCCATACTACTTCGCACAGTCAATGGTACATACTCTGCTTCTGTGGTATTCAAGGCCACAAAGATTTTGTTTCTTGCTGCATCAAGAAACCATGGAAAACTTCATGGTAAAACATCAACCGGATGTGCTCTTCCGGGCCATTGTACTTTCTGCTCAATCTGAATCGGCATATCCTGCAAACTGAAGTTCACACTGGAGGCATATCTCAGGCAATATCCAATTGTGCCTCATATATATCTCAATACATGCTTTACTGCTATCCAGTGAGTCTGTCTCGGCTGACTCATGGATTGACTAAGTACATTGACTACATAGCATGAATTTGATCTGGTGTTAACCAGATACATCAATGATCCAATCAACTATGGATCAATCGCGTCTGAATCATCATCATTCATTTTCTTCAAATCCATCATGGTGGTTTTGCATGCTGTCATACTGAACTTCTTTAATATTCCCACTATATATTTTCCTTGACTCAGGAAAATCTCACTGGTCCTCTGTCATACTTCTTGTCCAAGAAGTAGTGCATCATACTCATATCCTTCATCTCGAAATCAGAAATCAAAGCTAACTTGTATCCAACAAGGTTTTCTGAATAAGTCATCAAAATCAGGCTCTCGTCACCAACATTGTAATGATATAGGTTTGAATCAGCAATACTCTTGTTGAAACCCAAACTCATCAAGAATCCATCCATCTGATATAGTTTCCAACTCATGGATGGTAGCACGGATGGAAGTGTATTAGGCTTACTGGATCAAGTGTCTCATCATAGACAACTCCCTCTGTTTGTGAGAAAACTCTGGCTATAGATCTCACTTTGTATTTCTCAACACTTCTATCAGTTGCATGCTTGATCTTATAGGTCCACTTGGAAGTCATTATAGACTTCCCTTCTGATCTCTGAACAATATATTATACATCATTCTTTTAAGATATACTAGTATTCTTTTGTTATGGCATCTTGCCATACTTGTTCTCATGTTGCTTCTCTATGACAAGAAGGCTCAGAATCAATGATGTGGCTCATGACTGAAGAGTAGCTCAAAAAAAATCTCTTTGTTCTCTCGGGATGTGCATTGAGAGGCTTGTATGTTTCTCTGCCTCCAATAGAGTGATCCTAGGCAACCCTTTTATGCCCTACTGCAATATCTCTGAACATATCAACTGGAGCAACTCGATCAGCTGGAATAATGTCTGTCTCCCTCTGAACTACTTGGAGGAGAAGGCATTGTCTCACGGTCAATATCTATCTGAGATTCTCTAGATTTTGAAAGGCTATCTCTTCTTCAAGGACAACGTCTCTGCTTGTCTCAATTTGTCTCTGACCAAGAATGTCAATCTAGAATGTCTTCGAAGATCCATTGTTATCCCATAAACGTCTCCTTTCTCCCTGAAGGATTTGGCTTGGACTTCTTCTCTTTGGGTACATGAAAAATACACTAGGCACCCAAATATCCTGAAGTGTTCAATCTCAAGCTTCACTCCGATGAAGGCTTCTTTGGGAGTTGTGTTTTTCAAAGTCTGGGGAGGACTCTTGTTCTAAACATATACTGCATCATGCATGCTTCTGCCCATAGAATCACAGAAGGATTGTGATCATGCATTATTGCATTGGTTTCCTCGATGATAGTTCTATTCTTCTTCTTTCTTTAAATAGTTTTGACCGATGATAGTTCTATTCTTCTTCTTTCTTTAAATAGTTTTGACTCCCTCTGAGTCAAGTGGATCCCTTTGAAGGATAAACATCTTCCTTTGTTGTTAACCTGTCTGGAATAAGTGCACAAGAGGAACCAAAACAAGAATATCTCCTAAAGGATAAAATGAGTACATCTCTAGAATCAATATAAATTAAGGATTGTTGTCACAGCTACAACACCTACTTGTAATGTAGCAAACTTTAGATATATAGGTTAGAGGAATGAAAAATACAACAATCAAACCTGGGGTCTTCACTTCCAGTGTGTTGTTCTTCTGAATGCACTGAGATCCTTCTGGATCCATGGCTTTAGCAAGAAAGTTCCTTCCTCCTACAATTTTTCTCATGATAATGATACAAATAATATATATACAAATCCATTACTGAGGGTGCTAATATGATTTCTCCAATGGCACCTGGCTGATCTCTGTCCTCTGACATCTTCATGAAGAAGGTAGTCACAGTGTCACACTTTTGTATTACCCAAAATAAGCCTTCCTCCGAAGTCTTGTCTTCCAGGAACTTGAAGTTGCTTGATCCATCAAGTTTATCTTCCATCATAGTTCTTGTTCATCATAATTTTAGATTCTTCACAAACCCCTGTCAACTGGGCTAGAAAACCTAACGGCTAGGATAGGCTAGCACTTTTAGGTTTTCTTGGACTTATGACTACCAACAATAAGCCTTTTAAATATAGGAGAACACTGGTGAGATGAAGAGCTCCTTCAATGAGTTGCAAAAACCCTAATTCTAAAATTTCTCCAGAAATTAGTGAAACCCTAGAAACCCTAGGGCCAAAAAGTCAAAATGCTCAGAAATGCAATCTGAAGCTTGCTAGAGGTGCGCTGAAGGAGGCCATACACTCTTATGCACTTTTTAGCCCCAATATCCGAGTGACAAGTGCTAAAACTCCTCAAAGAGGTAGGCCGTACGGAATTTCTGGAAACCCTAGGAGAGCCATACGGTTTTCCAGAAGAGAAAGAGGAGACTTGGTAGATGTTTGTGCAATGGGTTCTTTCAAGACCTATGCTCTAATACCATGTTGATTTTTCAATATTCAAGGTTAAGCATGAAGTTCATTCCATTTTTATTATTTAACCACAACCATAAATGTTGCAGCAACCAAGATCACAAGAAGAAGCACCATGCACAAGAACACAAGAAGTATCATGAGAAACCCTTCTCAACAAGGGTAGAAAACCCAGCCAGAACCTTTGCTATATTCTTCAAGAGAAATACCTTCACCACCAAGAAAACCTAGCACACAAGAGGGTGCTCAAACCCTAGAAGACTAGCACCCAAGAGAGCTATGCACTTTTCCCAAGAAGGTGTACTTGCTGAAATTTCCAAACTTGAAAGATATTATTCCTCAATGGGGAGTTTACCTTTACTTATACTAACCTGATCCTGTCAACAGAAGTGTTTATTGGCACAACAAGGCCGACCTCACTAGCTTATAATATAATTAATATTATCTAGATTAATTATCTTTACATTAATTACCAGTCACATTAAGGTGGGGCCGACCTGTACCCTTTACATTACAATCAAGGTTACAGGTAGGTTTGACTCTTGAACAATATAGCAAGGGATATGATACACCCACTAGTGCTCATCCACTAGGGGCACATCCATAGGGATGTCCATATCTTTAGCTCACTGCATTACACAGAAGAACCAGATCTTCACACGTTCACCTGTGCTCGTCCACAGGCACGTCCACTCTACAGATCTTCTTTCCCACTGCCTCACACAGGAGAATCATCTAGAGTTTCTCGTCAACTCTGCTGCTCAGAGGAGGCTAATACATCATCTTCATTTCTGTTCACATGACGATGCACCCAACACTTTGGGATTTCACACGTTCACCTTGTGATCAGCCAGAGGCACGTCTAACTCAACAGATCGCCTTTCCCACTAGATAATCATCTGGAGTTCTTCTCAACTCTCTGAATGGAGGAGGTCATCTCTACGTTCCAGCTCTGTCTTAGGTAGGAACCACGTACCCTTCTTAGGGGCTTTCTCTCAGGTTTGGAAGTTGGAGAAAGACTCACATAGCTACAATGATCCACATCTCACAGGTTTGTAAGCTGGAGAATGTCTCACATAGTTTCAATCATCAACAATATCGCTTTGGTAATCCATGCACATCTCCTAGTAGAGACTTCATATAGATTATTCTATTACCGTTCGATAACATCCTTTGAATTAGTATTATATGATTTCACACTTCTCCAACTCAACTCCCCATCTATTATGGAATTGATGTAATCCTCTCGACGCCCTGTGATTTGATAGATGTTTTCAATAATGGAGCTTTGCACATCCTCATTCACAATCTCGTTGTATCTGACACTTTCATTCAGATATAATGGTGGGATCATGCATAAAATGTCTATCTCAAACGACATATGTCTTTTCTTCAAATTCAACACAACATTGTTGTCAAACGCCTAGTCAATACCAAGTAGTGCAGGGTAGGGATCTTAGTCATCCTTGATCTCGATCACCTCAAAATTTGCCTTAGTTTTCACCCCTTCAATGTTCAGTTCAACCTCTTTCACTCGACCTATAGGATAGATTATGTATTGATTAGCCAACCTGAGTTGAATGGGAGACCATACCAAGTTTGGTCTACCCATTAACACCCATGATTTCTTAGCAAAATGTTCACATTGAATCCCAAAACCAACATGACTCCATACATCTCATAACATACGAGTTCAACTGTCATCTTGAATTCTCTTCGTATACACTTCTACTTGTTGACTTGGCACACACCCCTTTCTAGTAGTGGGGAAAATATAGCTACAGTCGTTCCTTCTTCCCCCATACAATTTGTTAACATGTGCACCAACTTTCTCGTAGCATCAGGATCAATTAACAACTTCAAACAACTCAAGAAGTTACTTACTTGATCTTTTACTTTCTCTTCACGACCAATATCGCACAATCCTTCTTCTCGGGTTGTGTGGCTCAGTTCTTCGCACACATGATCCTCTAGTTCCTTTTGTTAGACCTATCTCACTTCTTCCTACTTGAGGGATTCTTCTAGCAAACTCTGTGTCGCGCAGTGTATCTCTTTTCACACACAATCTTCCTTCAAAGACTTATGTGTGGCACGCTTCAATTCTTCACAGGCTCAGACTTCTTCCAACGATCTCAGTGTAGTGCACTGTACTTCCTTGCGTTCTTGGGATTCCTATAGCAACCTTTGTGTCGCACGCTATAGTTCTTCATGTGCTCTCTCTTCTTTTAGAGCCCTTTATGCATTGCGCAAAAACTACTTTTGCTACACAGTCTCAAACTTGAGAAGGGCTTGCACCCCTTTTCTAATCTTCCCTTTCGGGCTTTGGCCCAAGCTTTTTCCATGCTCCAAGTCCATTCTTATTTTGGCTCGGCCTCGTGTTATAACCTGCACATCAGCTTCTTCATCCTTCTTTTGGTTCTCGCACGGTTCAACAGTTACCATGTTGCAATGTGCCTTCTTCTCTTCCCATTTCTTCAACAAGTCAAGATAGTCCACTGTGGCATGCTCGGTGCTATAGTAGTACCCACAAAGAGCACGCGGTTTGGTATAGAATCTTGACACATGGCCTATCTCACCACAATTGAAACAAGTGGGTGGTCTTCCTCCACCTCTACCATATCCACGTCCACAATCGCATCTGTATCCACCTCTAGGACCTCCTTGGTATCCTCTTCTTACTGCGTCTTCGCGGTCATCGTGTTTCTTTTCTTCTTTAACTCGAAATGCATCATGGGTGTGGTCCTACATGAATTGAAGTGATCAACAATTGTTCACGTTGTGCCCCACGGATTTGTAGAACTCACAAAACAGAGTATGGTGAGTCTTTTCGTATTTCTCCAATGTTGGGCAATGGGGTAGGATATGTCCCCATTATCTGCAAATATCACACAATTTAGTCTGAGGCCTAGTCGAAAATGGATTCGACGCATCAGTCGCCAAATAATTTCCCAACGTGGGACATTCACCGGCACGTGGTACACCACACATGCTCGTGCACCACCTTCGTCTTTGCTATCTCTTCCAATTGCATTGTCAGATTTGCAAGTTGGGGCTATACTTGCGCCAATCCTATTGATGTCTCTCCACCTCCTGGCGTGGCTTCCAGGCGCACCGCAATCTCCAACACCTTTTCCTGAGTAGTCACCTTCTGTTGGGTGAGCAGAACTCAAATATGGGACAACAGTCCTGCAATGAACCATTCCCTATGCTACACGTATTGGATCTGGAATGCTATCCTATCTAGCAGTACCTTGAACCATTGGTCATAATCCCATATGGTCTCTCCATTTTGTTGCTTGATTTCTTTGATTTTAGTAATGCACTGCAATTCTGACTTAGGTTTTTGAAACTCCCTAAGCAGATCTCTCTTACTTTCTATCAGGGACCTTGTCTGTCCCGCTGGCACAATCACCTTGTACTTCATATACCACGTCAAAGCTATGTCTCTAAAAGTGGTCTCTAGCTACGCAATCTTTGATGCTTCGTATGTGATCCTCTTCACAGACCAGATAGCCTCGCACGTGAACCAATGTTTCTCTGCATCGTCCTTACCCATCCCATGGAACATAGGTAGCCTCAATGTTGAATCTTGATTCGCCATTCTCAATCTAGGATTGGGTCCTCTCAACTGACTGCTCATTGTTTGTGATCTAGGTACCGATACTCTTCCTTGCGAAGTATTCCTAACTTCATCTTCTTCTTCACTTGTATCCTCTCTTCTTTCTTCTACTACTCTTTCTTCCTCTACTCATATCGTCGCATTGTTTGTTGTTCTTTCTTCTTGGTTACAAATGCGCAGGAGGGGTAGTTTAAAGAAGGGGTGCCTCCATCTGCTCTCATAATTTCTTTTGAAAGATCCCGAAGATTTTCCTACCTGCAGCCGCACAAGACCATCCACTATAGTTAATGCCTCTTCCCTTATCGTAGGAGTTCTTCACCATCCTCACCTACTTCAATGCCTCTACTCTGTGCCTCATCTTCCTTTAAGGTTGTGGCATCTCTCAACATCCAAGGGGATTATACTTCGTCTTCTCGAACCCTACTACTACTACTTCTGGTATCTTCACTAGATACCCTACTCCTAACCTTGCACCTCTTTGATGACCTATCTCCTTTTGTGCTCCTCTCAAGCACAACATTCTCCCCCACACTTCCTCCTGGTGCGGTCTCCTTCCTCTTCATTATGGATCTGACCCCTCGTCTCTCAACCCTTGCTACCTTCTTTCCGCTCCTCTTTTCTGCTTTCCTCCTTGGCTCAACTCGTCTTGCGTATCTTTCGGCCCTTTCTCTCTTATACTCTTCTGGGTCCATTCTCTCCTCACCTCATCTCAACATCTTTTGGAGCCTCTCAACAAATCCATCTCCTCTCTCTCTTTTCCCCCTTCTTTTCATGCCCCCAACGCTAGGGGGCTTACTCATCTATCCTGTCTAGTTCCATGTGCATTAATCCCTTCTCAACAAATAACATCTTGATCCACAATGAGATTTCTTCTAGAAACCTTCTTCGAGTACCTTCATCAAACTTTCTTTCATCCTTGTTGAAAGAATCATTGTATTCTACGAAAAACTCAATAATATAACCTTCCTTCATTCGAGCAAACTAGAAGTCGATTTCTCGAGCCCATTTGTTTTTCAACACCTTCAGTCTATCGACTGTAGACTGGTCCCAGTGGTTCTTGGGGTATTAAGGCAGTGTTAGTAGTGATTTTCCTCTTCAACCATTCATACAGCAAACATGGAAACTTCGCAAAGAAAAAATCATGCAAATCAATGTAAATATACCTATCCTTCCAACATTCCATGTTGGTTATTAGACCCCGAGTTTCTCGTCGAGAAAACTCATCTTCCTTCACAGTTAACCAGCCTTGTATTTCCTCCTAAGATGGATTCCACCTCATTCTCTCCCTTCATCACGCAATACAAAACCTTCAGATCCCAACAACAAAACCATTTGTTGGATCGCTTATGTGAATCCTTCCTAACACTTGGGAGTTGATGACATGGGGTTCTTCCATAGTTGACCAACAAAACCCCAAGGCATTGGCATATCAATCCTCAGTCTAGGACCAAAGAAGGTCTCACCCGAGATGCCATAAGAATCATAGAGATCATTTGGTCTTGTGTCTGAGATGAAGGGACAAAGCATACAAGGAAGCCACTCGGGTTAACATTCATACATTCAATCATACTCCATTAAAAAACTAAGATCATAAACTATTAACACACTCATCCATTAAACTCTGAATAGACATATCCATTAACAAAGAGAACTACAGCTTTATATTATATCCATTAACAGGAGGAATGCATACATCAACAGATCCACATTGCAAGAAGAATAACGCTCTGCTCTCTGATACATTCTACAACTCATGCATTATAATGCGCCATGGGCTCTCTGTTTAGATTCTGCAAACTACTAGACTGACTCCATTACAAACTCTATACAAGATTGTTCCAAACTCATACAAAACCGTTACCAAAAACTCAAAATAGGACTCGTCCAAAACTTGGATTGATTTCTTTTCTCTTCTCTCTAATTTCTTCGCTGGTGCTCTGTCCCTTTCTCCTCTGATCCACTCACTCTAGCGATCGCCAATTCCACATGATTCTTCCATCCATATGCAGCCCACGTAACCTCTTTGGATCATGGAAACCCTAACAAACTTGTCAACTCATCCATCGCCTGCCCCACGGTCTCTTGTGTTGTTTGGGTTCATTATTCAAGAAGATTCCCGAAGATCTTCTTCTGACTCAGCATGCATGCGGTATCTTTCCAATATTTAGCATGCAGTATAGAACTTTGATTGGTGTGCGCGTCTTATTCCATCCGTCATGCAGTTGTTGATGTGCATGCAAAACTGATGTGCGCACATGGTTGATTTGTGCACACGCACAACCTACCCAAAACTTTGGGTGCCAACAAATAATTGCTTCCCGTTATTGACACTACTGACATCGGTCCACAAATATTCAAATGTACTAGGTCTAGAATCCCCTTACACCTATGCTAATTGCTTGTCAAAGAAACCTTAGCATGCTTTCCAAGCGTGCACCCTCTGCATACACCATGATGGTCAATACTAAACTCTGGAATACCTATGACTATCTCCCTTGGAATAGGCAATGCTCTGTGATGCAGGTTCCCCATCCTCTTGTGCCACAACTCACACAACTTGTCACTGTTATGCACCAGGGCTTGAACCGGTTCAACCTAGAACTTGTACAAATTACCTTCTCTAACCCCTATTACTTGAGTTGTATCTACGATAGAATACTTCAACCTAATGAGCACTTGCTAGTTCTTAACCTCCACTACAAAGCCCTTATCTTCCATAACCGAAACTAAAAGAAAATTATTTCCGAGACTTCGTACAAACAAAGCATCGTCAAAATCTAAAGAATCACCTGACTCAAGTTGGAATGGAATAGTACCAACTCTTGCTATTGGTTACTTGGCATCATCACCAAGCTCAACCTATACTCCCGAGTCCTGCTTCTTCAAACTAGAAAACAATTTCGATGCTGATGTCATATGTCGAGAATCCCCACTGTCCACATACCATGCATTCCTCAGAATCACATTGGTAGAAAGGAAAGATACCAACGAGAAATCCTTCTCGAACTTGGCAACAAACTTAGTCATCTAAGTTTCTACAAAGGTTGCTACCTTCTTATGCTACATCTTCCCTTTACCCTTCTTCTTATCTGGAAAATGTGATGCATAATGACCGTGCATATGACAACTGAAGCACTTGTTTTTACTCAAGTCATTCTTTCCTGGCTGTGTGGTTGACTCCTCATTCTTTCCCTTACCCTTGTTGGGTCCTTTACCTCTGCTCTTATTTGACTTACCAAATAGAGCTAGGTTCCCTTCATCATCCTCCTTGTTGTCCTTTCACTCCATCTGAGTCTCCTCCTGGATATAATTATCCCAAATCCTCTCAAAGTCAAGAAGGTATTCCCAAGTGCAAATACCTTTGACAAATGGTTCCCATGAAGCTACGAATCCATTCAGTTCCATGTTCATTAACTCTGCATCTTCAAACTTTTCCCCAACTACTGCAAGTTGATCATGATTTTGTGTGATCTTCATAAGGTAACTGGTGACTGTGTCTGATCTAGTCATCACTATGGATCTAAATTTTCTCTGCAATGTTTTCTTCTTGTTTATGTTATGAATCTGGTAGAGAATAACTAGGGCATCAAACATCTCCTTTGTTGTCTTCTCAAATACATTAGGGATTAGATGATCCTTTATGGCATCCAAGATCATCCGCTTGGCCTTCACTACCCTCTTGTTGTGAGCTACCAACTCCTATGGATCTGTAGGCGAAGTAGAAATGTTCTTGACAATATCCGAGAGATCATTTTCTTCTAGTAAGAGTGTAACCCTCACCTTCCATGATAAGAAATCCAAGCCACCATCCAATCTATCCTTAAACCTAAGGCTATTTGATGCCATTTTTTAGATCTACTGCACAAACTCGCAAATCTAAGAATCAGTTTTGAAACCCTCTCACTGCTGGTCCTTTTTCCTTGCAGTTGATTTACCGCTGCAAATCCTATAGAATCTCAATCAACAAAATTTCCTCTGATACCATGCGAAAGTTCCCAAGCCTTAGGTGACTAAATTCCTTATGATCTCAATCAAACAAGTAGATTGTTGAATTTAATTATTGTTGAAACAAATTTCAGACCATAGCAGTAATCACATAATAGCTGGAAAATAGAAAAGAATAAAAATTAATTTCACACAACACATGTAATTACTCCTTCAATAACTATTTTTCATTCCTTCAAAAAAATTACAAGGAAACCTCCACAAGCTGCCCAAAAAATAACACTGAAAAGATACCAAAAAACACATCAAACTGAGTGGAACAACTTGTGGGAGAGTACGGCCTGTTGTACAACTGATTCATATGGATGTCGATACGACATTGTTCGTACAACTGTATGAATTTGTATGGTATTGTATGGACTTCTGTATGACTACACAGAATTGTTTTGTATAGTGTACAAACTACTGCATGGGACTACGTGCTGTCAAAAACTCGCTGCTTTCTCTCTCTCCCTCTCTCTCGCTCACCTTGCTCAACTGATCAAGTGTTCTCTTGTGTGTTTGAACTCTCTATCTTGACATATCTTTATAGTTTTAGTTGAGACCAAAACCCTAATCTATTTTTGAGATTACTCTTAGTCTAAGTCATGCAAGCATGAAATACACTTTTTAGACTCAACTGCTAAAAATAACACTCACTTTTTAACTAAAGTGAATTACTAAATAGAATTACTTTTTCAAACATAGAATTACATTTCGAAAATATCTCAAACTAATTCCTATTCGGGCTATAATTCTCAACAAACCCTAGTGAATTTCTTCACTAGCTCTTGTATGTTAGAGCTTCGAACAACTTGGACACTTACTTGTTTTCATGAGTTGGAGGGTTCGATGACATGGTGAAGGGCTATCTGATGTGGCATGATACTTCTTGGGAAATTATCTTCACCCAGATTTTTGGGCATCTTCACATTTCCCCATGCATTTCATGTTTATTGTGGCAATTCATGATTCCCATGGCATTGGTTAAAATTATTTTGAGCTATTTTTTGTGGGCCAAGGCTTTTCATGCCATACCACATTCCAGATTTCTAAAATCTCACATTATTCACTCAATTTGAGGCACGGGTCACTTCATTTGACAGGACGTCCACCTTGGAGTTTGCATGGAGGTTTCATTAAGCACATGTGAGCTTGTTATACCAATCTTTGTCTGGGAGAGGACGTTGCCATAATTTAAGGATGATGATTGCACCTTGTTGACTTCACATTTGACATCATACATTTCTTATGGAGCTGATTTAGAGAAGGTCATCCACTTATATAGTACAATTTCATTGCTTGTGGATCCCTTTCTCATTGGAAGACTCATGTGCCCACATTGGAGGATCCTAGGGGATTTACATTGCACTTTTATGGAAGGTTTTTTACCTTGAACGTGGCCTACAAAGCTATTATGGAGGAGCAACCCCCTTTGGAGGGTTTGATGTCATGAATTTGAGGACGTTTTTACCTTGGAAGCCCATATTTCCACCTTGGAGGAAACCTAAAGGGGTTGACCTGCATGTTTTGAGGAGTTGGCAGAGCATCTACACACTTTGGGGGCCTTTGGAGGCCAACATTGCATCTTGAAACCACTCCATTCCTCATTTAGTGGGGACGTCCCTCTCTTGGGGTGATTTTTCACTTGGATGATTGTACATGTGGCTTGACCACTTTATTTTTTATTGTTGTTTAGAGTAATTTGTTGTAGGAGAATACTATTTTACTTTTCTTAGGCCTAGATTGAAGGAATCATATGAGACAACATTATTTTATTTTAAAGGAAGATGAGCATCACTCTATAAATAGAGGTGTGCTTCCTCATTTGTACTCATGGTTGGATTTTTGGATCTCTCACTCCTTGGAGCTTAATCAACATATATTTCTTAAAGCATTTATTGTGTAAAGGGTTCTTTCTTTGTGGATGAATGTTTTCAATTCTTGAAGCTTCTCTATCTTGGTGACTATTGGAGCTTAAGAATGAATAGTGAAATGTTCAATTCTTCTACAAGCCTTCATTATTGATCCATTTGAGGGATAAGTTTACCACTTGGAAAGAAGATGTTCTAGGGTTTCCTTTCTTCTTCCTTTCTTGGTTTGGTGAGTATTTTCTGTTATGCTTGGATTTTCCTTTAGTTCCCTAGAAAAAGTATCAAGTAAGTTCATCAAATCATAGTTGATCTTGTTGGTGAAGGTTTTTCCACTTAGGCTCCCTTCTTGTAGACGTTGATATTCATCATTAATCTCGATTAGGTTTGGGTGAAGGATTATTCTTCCTCTTGGTTCTAATCCCCAAGCCCTAATCCTTGAATGAAATAAGCCAACTCTTTGGAGGGTTTCTTGTTGACCTCATTGCCATTTGATTCACCTTGAATCCATTACCCTAGTTGGATTTGGCACTGATTTGTATTTTCTTTCATCACTTATTCTAAAACCCTAAAAAACCCAAAACTCCATTTTACTAAGGCTACTCTTAACTTCATCTTGTGCCTCATTGGTTGGTTTTAGTAATCCTACTAGGGATACCCCCCTTGAACCGGAGGAGAGCCTAAACTCCATTTTACTAAGGCTACTCTCAACTTCACCTTGTGCCTCATTGCTTGGTTTTAGTAATCCTACTAGGGATACCCCCCCTTGAGCCGAAGGAGAGCCAAAACTCCATTTTACTAAGGCTACTCCCAACTTCACCTTGTGCCTCATTGCTTGGTTTTAGTAATCCTACTAGGGATACCCCCCTTGAACCGAAGGAGACTCAACCTAAAGTGCAGAGGATAGGTTATTGAGGTGATAGTGGTGACCATACTAACAGTTTCTCTTGAGTTGTACCTTGTGTATTAGGAATTTTATCATTAAGAAAAATTTGAGCGATAACAAGGCTCAAAGCCATTACAACAATATACTCGTTAAGAGCTCAACATGTCACTTGCGGGAATTGAACTTGGGTGGGAAGGATACGAATCATTCCTTCCAACCACCCAAACTAAACCCAATTGACAAAATAACAAATATCTATTACATCAAAAATCAATTTCATATTAAAATTAATTGTAATCTTAAAACTTAAACTTCAGCATTTATATCATACTAGAAAGCTGCATTCTACACTGAATAAAATTCTAAATTTAAAGCATAGGAATTCAATGTTTTACTAATTAAAATATAAAAAAAAAACATACAAATGAACATAATAACGAGGAAATATTTGCAAGAGGGGCAAATATTCCACATCTCTGTATAGACTTGTCATTATTGAAGACCTTTGCTTGCGAATTTGTTCACCAACTCGCTGTTGGTACAAGTATTTAAGGAACTTTATTACTAGCTCACCGAAGAATAGGCCACAAAACAGAGCCATACACGAGCATGGAGAGGTCTCTATCCTAACATATCTTGGAGATTTCTCCAATAACATACCGTCACTACCTTTCTCCAAAAAAAAATTCCAATGCTTTTAATTGTCTTCTTACATATATTTGCACAGCAATCCCTGATAACCAAAATTGCATTAAAATTTACAGAAAATATGCAGTTACAAGATTGCATTAAAGTGGCTCTAATCTTAACAAAGTGACTCTGATTTAAGTAACCAAAAACTTAACAAAGTTAAAGACCTACCAAACCATTATCGCCACTAAGAAGAGAAGGGGTGGTATCAAATTGAGATTTTTCTCAAATAGCACATATACAAAACAATAACAGTATTTGCACAATAAAATATCTCAAAAACTATATCGATGAAAAATATATTTTTAAAAAGGCAAATAATGGTATAGTTTATAATGTTCAACCAGGACAAGTCGAATATAGATATAAAGAGCTACAAAGTTTTCTTTCTAAATTTTTTTAGAAGGAAAATGGACTAGGTTACTTTCCAGCATTGCTGAATATTGATTGCAGCATCTAATTCAATTCAGTAAGGACATTGCTCGTATGTGTAGCATCTAATTCAGTGACATTGAGTGAGACGATCAACAGAGGTAGTTAATTTGGAGAATACCTCATACATAAAATTCAAAACACTTAATCACATAAAACTCAAAACACTTAATCACTTGAACTAATCCATCAGGCTAATCCCACTTGAACTAGTCCACCAGACTAATCTCCTTCCTTGATTCCATTAAATAGTTGTAACTAACTTTCAGAACTTTGGATTCTGAGGACCCTCTTCCCATCCAAAGCAAGTTACCACTAGGGTATTCAACCTTTGCGATGTTTGGGGCATAACCTTCAGCCGATTGCACATTTTCATTCGCAAATTCTTCCATATTGGCACTGTTTCATCCTCCAACTACAAGAAGGGAAATGTTTTCAAATTGTTAAAAAACTACTTCCAGATAACCTGTAAACCCTACAGGTTTTCGAAACTCCTTTGCGCACATTTTGAGGCATCTCAGACTAGGAATCCTTTATAGGCCTCTCTGATCTGCGCTAGAAGTATTGCCATCTAACACCAGCACCATGAAAGAAGTGCCATATACCTATAACTGACCATACATCGCTCCTTACAACCTTACAGGACTTCAAATTCTCCACCCAGTTCCCCAAAGAGCACACCTGCCTCCCCTCCTCATCGGGAGAGGAAGTTGATCACGTATCCAACGCGTTGCGCAGCAGAATACCAGATTGATATTGTCATCAAACCACACCCTCTATGTTGTGCTCAACTCAATCACTGCTCACCTGAAGCTTAACGATGTAGAAATCAGCCAATAGACTCTCCTTTCATAGGCACAATTCCAATTCGTCACCAAATTCCAAGCCCACCTCCTGGTTGTCTGAGCTCGATCACTTCCTTTTCCACTAAGTGGGACCTTAGCGTACGATCTGGGTTGTTTCCCTCTCGACTCTCGATCTTGGCACCTAAAGTCTGTCTGTACGATTGATTAAACTGATTAAGCCTATATTCGGAGTTTGTACTTAGTAAGGTAAACGAAAGATTTCAAGATCTTCCATGAGTAACTCATGTCCTTCAGAGGATGGAGCAGGCATCCATATTCTCTCAAGCAATCAAAATTTTCTTTCCCACCCCTCCCATTCCAACAACAGCAACCAATCTTCGCAATGTCCATCCGAATGCAGTAATGACACCAGTGGCGTCTTACATGCAACACACTGGAACTTAAATTTGTTTTTCTCTAGTATTCTGAAAATGCATTGAATTGAATGGATAAATACGAGCACTTAACACTGAGGACGAGGAGGGATGCAAAATACCTGCTAATCGATATTTTGCTCTCGGGATGATTCTCAATCCTGGATGAATACTCCGATATTTCAGCGAGCGAGCATGGAGGCCAATTTATCTTTAACAGGATCTTCCGCCCATGTTCAGTTTTTTCCTCCATCTGACATCATGCCTACGTAGGTACGCGTACGAGAGCCATAACGATCAACCTTGCCTTTGGATAAACCTTCGGCAAGTTGCCGCCAAAGAAAATGGATTCATCCCTTCTGGTCTGATCCATGTCCCATCATGGCCACGCCATTTGCTTTGACAACACGCCATATAATGGAGATTATTTTCTTCAAATCACTTCGAATAAGCGGTTTCCAAAGGCTGGCGGCGAGTTGACAGTGTGATGATACTCACATTTTCAACTTTTATTTTTAATTTCACAATTTTTTTCTCTATTCTAATATAGAGTAATACTTTATTTTTAATTTCACTTTCTATTTCTATTTTAAGATAATAGAATAAGTTGATAAGTAGATAACTTATATTTTTTGAAAAAATAATTTTAATATTAATTTTATTTTAAGTATAAGTAGATAACTTATATTTTAAGATTAAGTAGATAACTTATATTTTTTGAAAAAATAATTTTAATATTAATTTTATTTGAAGTTATAGTTTGATTATTGATGATTATTTTAAAATCAGTGACATTATTAGAATTTAGAAAAAATAAACCAATCAAAACAAAACCTTTTTAATAAAATAATAAACTTCTCCCAAAAGCAAACTGAGGTTTTTGACACGTCATCATAGTATCAACATGGCCTCTAGTGATTGCATTGAGTTTTTTTAGCCAATGATAGACAACCTATCAAACTTTAATTCTTACATAATAAACTTATTTTATAAGTTTTTTTTAGCCAATGATGGACAACCTATCAAACTTTAATTTTTACATAATAAACTTATTTTAAGATCAAAGTGACATTATTAGAATTTAGAAAAAATAAACCAATCAAAACAAAACTTTTTTAATAAAAAAATAAACTTCTCCCAAAACAAACTGAGGTTTTTGACAAGTCATCATAGTCTCAACATGCCCCCTAGTGATTGCATTGAGTTTTGACAAGTCATCATAGTCTCAACATGCCCCCTAGTGATTGCATTGAGTTTTTTTTGTAGCCAATGATGGA
>ML782030.1:973163-984053 GCA_009831015.1 Picea engelmannii
TTGCTTTTATTAATTCATTAATGCCAAGCTTGGGGAAAGGAGGATATACAAACACCTTGACCTTTCTATGTCCAATCACTCTATCTCTATGTAACGACATGGGCCGTCAACTCTACTAAGTCAGTCCTCCAATCCAATCACTCTATCCACTTGCACTTTGTTTAATCACTCTACTGAGTTGGTCCTCCAATCCAATCATTGTATCCACTTGTACTTTGTTTAATTGCCAAGAAGGGTAGTTGAAAGTGCATAAATGTGGCTTTCAAATCAGTCAAATCCAAAAGAAAATCAAGCTAATAGATCAAGACCCTATAGGTTTAGTTTATGAGACTTTATTTGAAATTCATAGATTCCAGTTCAAAAGTTGATCTGAACAACATCGTGTGATATATACAAATTAAGAGCTGGGTTGAATGCCTCTTGGGCTTTCTTTGTGTTCATTTCCTATATGTTTTCTTACGTCCATCCATTGTAGCAATAGCATGTGTGTAACCTGATAAATGCATGGATCCATACATATAGAGAAGCATAATTTTATTAATGATTTCGGAAAGAGCAACCGTGATGGGTGTATAACTGCCCCGTACTTTTGAATTATTAAGAAATGGGATTTGCGTAGCGTAGATTTGCATAGAAAGCTTAAAGACATGGAGATGTTCGAGTTGTTGTAAAATATTAGTGACTCATATGATAAACTTATTAATGTTGTATATTTTATAGTATAAAGTAATAAATAAATAAAGCATTGGATAAGTTATAATTGTATAAACATTATAAAAATTAAACCAATGGATAACCACCTACAATAAACACAATGGAAAATATCACCTACAGTGACAACAACAATGGTAGAAAATAATAAATAAATGGTATAATGGTTGTATAAGTTATAAATAATAATAATAAAACTATGAATTTACACTTAAAATTGACATCGTAAAATGACCAGAATATGAACATAATTTTTTTTATTATTAATTTTTTATTTACTCGCGGTTAGGAGTGGGGCTCTAACGACAGCCATAGATGCCAGGTCGACTCAGGGAAATTCTTCCCCTCAACACTCCTCTCTATCACATAACCTACACAACAAATTGTTTTTGGTTTTCTTTCTCGGGCGGTGGATCCAATACACAAGCTTGGGTAGGGTCAACAATGGCCTCTATTGGCACATAGCACATGGCCTGGACTGACCTACTTGTAGTTGGGGGGTGCCACTGACGGACGAACTACAAGATTCACTAGAGTTGTGATCAAAGTGAATCTGTAGTTCTAGTTTTATTGTTTTGTGGCATTTCAAGTTCTATGAAGATTCATGAAATATTTAAGAAAAATTCATTAATTGGTTCTTGATTTTCACTTGGTGGAGAATAAGATCAAGGTTCAAACATGACTATGTGCTCAATGGGTAGCAAGGAATTTTCAATCAATTAAAATTGAGTGAATATTATTAATGAATACCTTCCTTATTGTTTGAATTCTAGTTATATCAGATTTGATTATGGCTTTGGCATAAGGGGATTGTGGTGATAGAGATTTTAAGTCTCCGCTTATGATAGAAGAAGGTCCCCTGGATTATGAAGACATTTAGAACAAAGAAGAGGCCTTCTACGGTAAGTACTTCGTTTATATTATCTAGATTCTGAAGATTGTGACAGGGGGATTTTTGACAGAAAAGCAAGCGTCTTATGTATGGATGTTCAAATTAAGTGAATGGGCTCACTTCTCAACTTATGATGTTGGCCTAAAGTCCAGGTCGAATGCTTCACATATTCTGGTTTTTTACAGGAGAGAAAGAAGGATAGTTGAGGAATTGATAGACCGCAAGGTTGTTTTGTCATTGAGGGCTATTTACCAGTCCAAACTCGGGCTTACTCTTATCGATAAAGGATCGCATCAATGTGGACGAATTTAAATACCCTATTGAACATTTCAAGACATTTAATGAGTTCTTTACAAGAGAGCTTAAGTCAGGTGCTCAACCTATTGCATATGAAGACAATGACCATGTTGTTGTTTATGGAGCCGATTCACGATTGATGGCATTTCAGTTAGAAGATGACAGTAAACAATTTTGGATAAAGGGTCGTAAATTTTCTGTGCGAGGTCTCTTGGGAGATGAAACATATTCAAGTGGTTTTGATGAAGGATCTTTGGTGATATTTCGACTTGGCTCCCCAAGACTACCATCATTTCCATGTTCCTATCAGTGGTGTAGTTGGGAAGTTCATTGAGATTCCTGTCCTTTTATATATAGTCAATCCTATAGTGGTAAATAGTAAATATTGTGATGTATTCAATGAGAACAAGAGTGTAGTCTGCATAATATCTAGTGAAGAATTCAGAAAGATGGTTTTTGTCGCCATTGGAGCAACAATGGTGGGTAGCATTACATTCACCAAAATGAAGGCAATTTTCTAAAGAAAGGAGATGAGTTTGGTGATTACGATGGTTTTCGAAGGGAAAAAGGACTGTACTTCCCTAAAACCCATATCCATTATGCTCATGCCCCCTCCCCTCATCGACCCACAAGGATGGCTAGAACCAAACATGCAATGCCCTTGAAATGGTTGATTTCTTTTCGAAAGAGGCAAGGTATCCAATTCTATAGGAAACATTTCCGATAATAACAACACTTTTAGTAGGAGGAAACAATTATTTCCACGCTAAATCTTCCTTCCATGCATAGTCAATTTCATGGATAGATAAAGGGTAAGCACATATTCCACCAAAATCAAAATCCAAGTATGAAGACACAAATGTATCCAGATCAAAGGCCCCAAAATACTGAATTTGGTTCAAAAAAAGTAATATTGATAAAACATGGGAGGGTTTTCATATTTCCTTGGTAGAGAAGTTATTTTCAAACTCAATGTTCAATACACATCATATTATCCATTTTTCACTCTCATGATATAAATTAGATTATAATATTGTTAAGACAACATGTTCTATTTAGTAACTAGAATAAGGTTGTGCAAAGGGCTCATAGGCCTCAAGTGTTGCAGCTTGGCTCTGATACCATATGCAACACCCATCCAAGATGTTAAACAACTAATCTTTCATTTTATACACAATAACAACTTCGTTTTAGCATAATTTCATTTATTTTCATTTACACAATTCTTCTACATTTGCTCAATGATAAATCTAGATAACATGATGAAATAAGTAATATGTTAACTCTATGATTTATAACTTAAAACCAAAGTATATACAAAATATCAATAACCAAATACCACCGAAAAACACCTCCTCCTTAGCTTGTCGAAGCTCATCGGTTGTAATGTAGTCTTGGGCGCTTCCAAGCATTATTTTCCCGCTTTCCCAGAGTGAAACAACGTAATCCTCCTTGCCAACTAGGAGCCTAGTCGGCTTCCTAGCTCCAAGAAACCGAAAGGTTTCTTGGGCCTCCGTGCCCGTGACTCCAAGAACAACAAAGCACAAATGCTCAAAGAAAACTATCACAAGAATTATATCTTCCAAGAATTTCACAACCTCTCATCATGCTCAAAACCTCTCAATCCTGCTTTCCTCACCACTTCTCCTCCCTATTTATCAAGTTTTCATACACCCTTCCCCAAGTCTCCTCAACCACCCTCATTATTATCCATCAACCTCCCTTATCTAGATTTTTGGGAAAAGATTAAAATAAAACTAAAATATAAATGACTTGCATTAAACAACAATAAATAAAATGAAAAGTCTTTCTTCTCATGCTAGCTAATAAATGTAATTTGACAATTTTCCCAAAAGGTACATAACACCCCACCATGCTCATTTAATTCATTATACCCACCATCTATCAAATTCAATAATGTATTTAATGCTTCTAGATATTTTGTATGCAATATAATTTACATATTCAATAAACATTTAATTAAATAGTTAATAATTTACTTTAATAATTAATACATTATTTAATTGTACTAGTGTACATAGGTAGGGTATGTGTGCGTAGCTAGCGGAGACATATCTCATGTATGTACTAACGATAAACAATCATTGCCTCTAGTGCATAGTTCTTATATGATCACCAAGACATGTAGGACAACAGATCAAGTAATGCATCATTTACTAATCTTAACGAACAAAATTACACCAATTCATGAATAACTCATTATCACACTTAAAATATAAATATGAAATCAAAGAGGGTTTTAAACATGGTAGGAACCAAGTGAGTAAACAATAGTGGCATCCCCAATCCCCAATCAATATTCTCAACTAACATAGAAACATCCTTCATTCCTAATCTACTTCCATCTTCCATCATATCCTTTCCTCTGTTGGACTAAGCTGGAGCATCAACTATATTGACCTAACTCCAGATAGAACCCGTAAGCGGAAGTGTCATACATCTCGACCAAGCTTCCCCAATAGACAACTAGAAGTCACCATCACACGTCTAGGGGAGCGTGACTTCACACAGCCCTCCCACGACTCTAGGTTTTGGAGGATAAACGGTGGGAAATACCTCCACCCCTCCTTATAGAACTAGGGTCAACACCCTACATCAAACCATATTGTGCAACTACTGTTCTTAGAGTCACGTCATCAAACAACCACTCCGGGCACATTGTGTGTCCTGTCAAAACCACACTCACCACAAATCATAGCAATATTTTGAATCATAAATTAAATAATAAGTACAACATACAACATATACTATCTTCTTGATATCTATGATATCCAAGTCACCTCAACACTACATTCATTTGGCTATCGCATAGCTCATTAACCTGCAGGTTAATTCACCAATAACTCATATCTATGCATATACATAATAATTGCATATAAGTATCCATATCTGTATTGATGTTCAATTTAAGAAATGCATGTTTATTTTTATCATGCCTGACATATGTTATGCATTCACATCATAACTTGAACTAGTATCCATGTACCTAAATTCCACATTTTAACTTGTATGTTTAAACAAACCAAAAAGCTATCATCATCATGAATATACAACAATGAAAGTGATATCATGCAACCCATAATTAAGTCAAGATGTACATATCTCAAATATATATCCCAATCTAACTGAGCCCAAACAAATGTTAATAATTGAATTACTAAGATGAGTAAACAATAAATGTTCTAACTCCCTAAAGGCCAAGATATGGGGCGTTACATTGTTGATAACATCATCTAACAACCTTCTATTGTCACTAAAGTCTTGCTCTATTTCACCAGAGGTAAATTAGCAATTGTTGGCTTAGTTTCTTGCATCATTTACTTGACTTTTGGTTATATATTTTGTAGCCATTGTTATCAATTACTTGTTGATATATATCCTTGTTTACTATTGTAATATAGGATAGCAAGCTTCACTTGCTTGTCCCTTTGATTATCTGGCTTGTATATCTATATTTTGTCTTGTCTCGGGCAGGTATAACAATCTTTTACAGATACATTACACTTTGAAAACCTTTCCTTATCAACAAGACTCTTTTATAATCCCTCTTCCACTTCATAACTTGACCTATAGAGGTTTCACCTTCCATTACATCACTTTTCGTCTCAATTCCCCTAGGGTCATTGGGATTCCCCCCTTGTGGTGATTTATCATCACTAAAGCGAGGGGAGTATCTATCTAAGGTGACAATGGGTAGTTACTCTCATAGTTATCTCACATTTTTGGATTGGGTTGGGATTTTACCAACCTACAATCTGTGCGATAATAGACCAAATTGGCCTTACGTACCTGCAACGTTTAATGTAGTCTCCCCACTCCCATTCAAAAATTTTAATGAAGGCACTCATGTAACACTCTTGCCTCTAATCCTTGTTTTAACAATGCATAATGTAAATACGTTGTATGGTGGCAGGCCCAATGATGTAATACGTTAACATTGTATATCAAAATAATAAAAATAAAATGTAACGCTAGCTACAAACGAACACAGATAAAGTAATGGGGGATAATTTTCCAAAAAAGAGAGGGGTCCAAGGATCCCGAGGGAGAATTATTCATGTGTATTAATCCCAACCCACTTTCTAAAATTATTATTTTGTATGAAACTTCTATCTTCCTTTTGAGGGTATCAAATCCCCAATCACTAAATACATGTAAGAGGGTTAGTGTGAAAAGTCACCTCACATATTTAATGAGAGCATGGGGTTGGGTAGAATCAACATCGGGGAATGTGAGAGTCAACATGCATGGGTAAAAGGGGAATTCAAATGAGTTTTGTAGGTAGTTTTTACAGGCAATTTTTGGGAAAACAAGATAGGAGTGAGTGTTATAGCTCGAAGGAAGCCATAGTGGGTTTTGTGGGTAGCTTGTTGGAGCTGTAAATGCTTAAACAAGGAGCTTGTTGGGTCTATTGAGTGAGAATTTTTTGCGAGAATTTATCCTTGATCCGGATTATGATGAGAACAAAACGAGACAAAAACAAATTATATAGCAGAGAACACATAAATACAAATGAAACCCAACTTCTATTAATGAATAAGACAGAAAAACACTGTAGAAAACAAACTGCAGAATGGGGTAGCTTATCTCTAAAAAGAAAGAGATGTTGGTTATGTTTCATTCACAAAAAGCTTTACATCACACTCCATTGCATGCTTAAATAGCTTCCTTCACCTCAATTATATATGAGAGAGTGAGAGGAGAAAAATTTGCATGATGCATGTGGGATAAATTAATCTAAGTTTATAAAATGTCATAGGCATGTAAAACACTAGGGCTTCCCAAGCGGTCACCCATCCCAATACTACTCTAGCCCGAGCATGCTTAACTATGAAGTTTTAATGGGATCCGGTGCATTAATGCTATGTTGTAAGCATGTACATAATACCACTAGGAAACCATTACATGATGTCTGTAATTAAGAAATGAAGATGGTATTATATTCCATTCCCCATCAAAAGGGTGAATATCATGGTTTATAAAAACCATAGGATCGAAATGTTGATTCAGTGGAAAAGGTGTTTAGCCACTGAGATCCACCTAAATCATTCCTCCCCCCTTAGGAAGCAATGGTCCCCATTGCGTCAAGTTCCCTTGGGAGATGGGGAAACATCTGTTGAATCTGAATCTTGGTGAGTTGCTTGCCTTGTTGAAGTAGATGTCCTACTTGTACTTTTCCTATGGAAGGATGTCATGAACCTATTGGAGGTGTTGGATCCGTTCAATAGATCTGGCTACACGATATGCCTTGGTCTAAGTGTGGGAGGACTATGTCAGTGAATATGCAACAAGAAGAGCTATATCAATGGGGGCTAATGGTTGGAACCCCAAGCACACCTGAAACAGGTCATGGCCAATAGAGATATGTTT
Source organism: Picea engelmannii (assembly GCA_009831015.1). Classification (NCBI taxonomy): domain Eukaryota; kingdom Viridiplantae; phylum Streptophyta; class Pinopsida; order Pinales; family Pinaceae; genus Picea; species Picea engelmannii. The sequence goes on from ML782030.1 coordinate 980,455, forward strand.
AACATGTGGAAGAATCGTATTCCCTTCCTGCTCCTCTACAATCTCGTTGACTTTCTTTTGCTGGATAGAAACATCTCGGGATGAGGTTGTAGTGGTCACAATGACCTCTTGTTCACCGTCTGACTGGATCGTGAAGAGGGAAAAATTTATGCTATGAGAGATTACTTTGTGGCATTGTTTTTCCAAGATCAATGAAGTGGCAGTAGTTAGAGCTACCTCTGTTATCCTATAGAGTTGACCTCCCAAAGTAACAATGACACTATGTGGCCAAGACTCATAGATAGCATGAAGTTTCCATAGGTATGGTTGTCCTAAAAGAACATCACAGGCTTCAAGTGGGGAAACATCACACACTACCTCATCCTTTAAGGTCTTGATGCCATATGACAGGTGGCACTGTTGGTTGACATAGATGTCTCATCCCCTGATCAACCATCCGATGGTGTATGATTGGGGGTCTGGCATCGTTGGCAGCTTCAATCTCTTGACAACCTCAACTAAGATTAGGTTCTTCTGACTCCCACTGTCAACAATGAAATGTAGTGGGGTCCCCTTTACCCACATTTACAAGTGGAAGAGGAGTACCTCATCCTCAAGTTCCTTTGGTTCTTTTGGTTGTATTGTTGTGGTCGCGATGGTAGCAGTGGGTTCTGCATTGATGATCCATTTCCATTTATTGTGTTTTAAATCAAATTATGAGTCATGTTTTGATTCTTTCTCTTCGATATCGGTCACCAATGATTGTTTTGAGTGACATTCATCGGTGTTATGCTAGGGGATTTTTTGAAACTCACACCAGTTTCTAGTGTCTTTCGTAAACTTCCCATTACCCTTCTTTATTGGCATCTTGGACTGGATCTGTTGAGGTTGGACTTCCTTGCTGATCTATCCTTCGTTCTGTGAGTTAGGGTTTCCTTTTCCATGCTTCTGTTCTGGAATATTTTCAAACTTGAACTCATGCTTACTCTGCTGCTTGAATTTCTGCTTGATTTTTTATTGCATATTGATAAGCAAATCCTAGTGAGGAGATGTCCAAGAAATCCATATATGTTTGGATGTATCTATGCAGACCACTATGGTACTTCAAAACCAGGTGTCTCTTGAAGTATTTGATACATAGCTTGGAGCGCAAGGTATGAAATATGTTAGTGTACTCCGACACTGTCTAACCTATTTTATGACGTAGAGTCATCTATCTCATGTACTGGTCATCATAGTTTTCAATAGGGTAGAACTCCTCCTTTAGGGAATTTACAAAGGCCTCCCAAGTGGGTTCTCTCCTTAATGGTGTAGATTCATCCATGGTGTACCTCTCCCAGTAACATTCCCACCAAGATTTGACATGGGGAAGGGATTTAAGGAGCAAAGAGGTGATTTTTCCACCGTTGATTTTTTTTTATATAGAGTAATAACCTTCTAGTATATTCAACCATTATTTTTAGGGCATTTGCGTCTATCTAGCCTTCAAATAAGGGGATATCGAAATTGACTTGTACATTGAAGGGTGCATCACCTCTTATAAGTTTTAAACCTGTGAAGTACAACAATGCATATAGATTCTTAAGCAAAACAAAAATTAATCAATGGCTCATTCACATAGTACACAGAGATTTATACCAGAAACCCTCAACCGAGAAAACCTTTTTATTTCATTATATCAAATTTCACCATTCACCATACAATATATACACTGTTTTTAGGCATTCTGTAGATACCAAAACCCTAATCCCTTAATCCGGGATTAATTTAGAAAACCGCTAAAAATAGCAAAATCCGCTAAAAATAACAAAAACCGCCCAAAAACAAAATTCGGGGCACTGCCCTAAACACTGTGCGTAACCAGGGGGGGCATACCTGCCCCCCCCCCTTGGGACCCCCCTAGGAAAGCACCTGACACACATGACACAAAGAGCACTACTAGAGGGATCATCAGACACAGTTGTTGAATCTGACACGACCACACACACACACACATGCAAAGAATATAACACACACCCAACATTCTCCCACTTGTTTTTTTCTTTGCATCCAGGTATCCAGGGGATTATATAGTCAAAAATCCAGGGCAGTAATGCCCATTGTTACTCTACACCAAGAGAAATTTTTTGTGTTCACAGACTTTGTCAATGAATCTGCAATATTCTTCGAAGTGTCAACCTTTTCCAGCAATAACTTCTTTTCCTCAACCATGTCTCTCACAAAGTGATACTGAACATCAATATGATTTGTCTTCGAATGATAAGCTGGGTTCTTTGCCATGAATATTGCACTTTGGCTGTCACAATATAATCTCACTGCTTGTTGTACTAACCCAATACCCGAACACAATCTTTGTAACTATATTGCTTCCTTGCTTGCATGAGTGGTTGCCATGTATTCAACTTCTGTAGTTGAGAGTGCCACTACAACCTGTCTTTTGCTCATCCAAATGATTGCTCCTCCAAATAGGTTAAACACATACCCACTTGTAGATCTTATGCGATCCAGATCTCCAGCCCAGTCTGCATCAACAAAGCCATGTATGTCCACCACTCTGTCCAATCCTGGTATTCCTTGGTAGCACAATCCATAACTGGTAGTGCCATGAAGATACCCGAAGACCCTCTTTACTGTTGTCCAATGCTCCTTCCCTGGTTTTGACATATACTTTCTCAAAACTCCCACTGCATGTGCAATGTCTAGTCTAGTACAGACCATTGCATACATCAAACTGCCAATTGCACTGGCATATGAAACATGGGACATGTCCTCTTCTTCTTCTTGTGTCTTGGGACATTGATCTGTAGATAACTTTACACCTATAGGAATAAGAACCTTGACCGGTTTACTTCCATGCATATTAAACCTTTGCAATATCGTCTCAACATATTTTCTTTGATTCAACCAGAGTTTCATGTTTGCACGATCTCTTTTAATCTCCATTTCCAGAATGAAGTTAGCAGCACCGAGATCCTTCATGTCAAATTTGGGGGATAGCTGTGATTTCACCTCCTTGATAACATCCATGTTATTTCCTACCAACAACATGTCATCAACATACAACACTACATAAATGAAGTGATTACCAACCTGCTTGGAATATACACAGTGATCAACCCTGCTTCTTACAAATCCCAATCCAAGGATGTATGTATCAAACTTTTGGTACCACATCCTAGGTGATTGCTTCAGACCATATAGTGACTTCTTTAGATTACAGACCATCTCTTTCTTTCCCTTCACTACAAAGCCTTATGGTTGCTTCATGTAGATTTCTTCTTCCAGATCCCCATGTAGGAATGGTGTCTTCACATCCATCTGTTCCATTTCAAGATCAAAAGTAACAACAATAGATAAAATAAATCTAATAGATTTTAACTTAGCAACAGGAGAAAAAATCTCACCAAAGTCAATTCCCTCTACCTGGGAATAACCTTTTGCTACTAGCCGAGCTTTGTATTTCTCCACTTTTCCTTTTGCATTAAACTTCTTCTTAAACAACCATTTGCTACCAACAGATTTTCTTCCAGCTGGCAACTCAACTATATCCCATGCCTCATTCTTACCCAAGGCATCCATTTCTTCAACCATGGCCTTCTTCCATAGTTTACTATCCTCTG
>ML782030.1:1004538-1038365 GCA_009831015.1 Picea engelmannii
ACTTGATAGCATGTGAGAATATAGAGGTAAATACTTTGTTTGATATGACTAACACCTCCTCTAGGAGAAACCTCGTGTGTTAGTTTCAGATTGCCATGGAAGAATGCTTGGTCACAACACTATGAGAGTGTTGACCTCATTTCATATTGTATTCCTTACCTTTAATATTTGCTTTAGATAAATTATAAGTGATAGATCTAAAGGAGCTACTGTGATGATTGTTCGTTCTATTGCTTTATATTATCAAGAAGGATATTATTCTTGCTTGTTGTTTTGTTGACCTTGCTCAAGGTCACATGAGGAAGCTATAGCGAAGGTTGCATAAGGAAACATGCTAAAGGAGAGATCATAAATGAAGCAATCATCAGTGGAAAAGAAGAAGGTGGGTCACTCAGAAGCTTCCATGACCCACGCTATAGAAGAGTCCATGTGAACTCTAGAAGATTAGCTCACATCAACTACAAGGCGCTACCATACATATGCAAAGCTGCCACAAGTTTACCAGAACTCAAAGGTGACCATGAAGGCGTATGCGATGGATTAGCACAAGGGAAGAACATCAAGAACCCGTTTTCGAAGAGGGACAACAAGGCATAAGGAGTCCTAGAACTCATTCATTCAGATGTATGTGGCCCAATGCCATCATCCTCCAATAATGGGTATGTATACTATGTATCATTCATTAATGATTATTCTCGTAAAAGACCTGGATATATTTGAAGTATTCAACAAGATCAAGGAATTCAAAGCCTTGATAAGAGAACCCTTCTATAAGGAAGATTAAGATACCCAGGTCAGATAATGGAGGAGAATATACCTTAGAAGAGCTCGTGAACTTCTGCAAAGATGTTGGGATCAAGATCCCCAACAAAACGGTGTAGCTGAATGGAAGAACAAGAACCATACTGGAAGCTGTGAAGACTATGATCCATGATCAAGATCTTCCTATGTGGTTATGGGAAGAAGCATCAATGACAACTGTTTATGTGTAGAACTGATTTCCCCATAGTGCACTTGGGCTCAAGACACTAGAAGATATGTTCACTGGAAAGAAGCCAGAGGTAAGCCATCTCAAAATATTTGGTTGTCCAGTGTTTATTCATATACCAAAAGAGAAAAGAAACAAGCTAGAACCCTCCGGAAAGAAGGGAATATCTGTGGGATACTGTGAGGTCTCCAAGGCCTTCAGAATCTACATACTTGGTCACCGCCACATTGAAATCAGCAGGGACATGACCTTTGATGAAGAAGAAACACTTAAGAAATCAAGAAGATGCCATCTTGAAGAAATGTATGAAGAGGAACCTGTAAATCCCAGGACTACAAAATCCGTGAGGGAAGTTCCCAGAACTGTAGAACCTGTAAGGGAAGTCGTAGCTTCCCCTGATGAGGAGACCCCTGAAGATCACGATGTATCAAAAGTTAAAGAACCTCCTCATATGACCTTCTCCCATAAAATAAAGCCTGCTTGGGCAAGAGAGATTATACAAGATGGAGAGAAGTATGGTGTTCCAGAAGGAACCACGAGACAGGTGAAAAGACCGAAGCCATTCTCCAGTTACACAGCTTTGATGTGCAATCTACTTGATGAAGAACCTACATGCTTTGAAGAGGTCATTCAAAAGAAGGAATGGGCAGATGCCATGATAGAGGAATACCAATCCATAATAAAGAATGATGTATGGGAAATAGTTCCCAGAACAAAAAGTAAGGATGTGGTATCATCAAAATGGCTCTTCAAAACATGCTGCTGATGGAAGTATTAAGAAATATAAAGAAAGATTTGTCGCTCATGGATTTTCCCAGAAGGAAGGCATTGACTATGAAGAGACATTCGCTCCTGTAGCTAGATACACTTTGATCAGAACCATTATAGCTCTTGCTGCCAAGATGAAATGGAAGCTACACCAGATGGACGTGAAGACAGCTTTCCTGAATGGTGTTATCGAAGAGGAAGTGTATATAGAGAAACCCCAAGGATTTGAGGTTGAAGAAATGAAGTCTCATGTCTGTCGATTGAAGAAAGCCTTATACGGATTGAAGTAAGCTCCCAGAGCTTGCTATGGCCATATAGATAGTTTCTTGACAAGCTTAGGCTTTACCAAGAGTAAAGCAGACTCAAATCCCTACTTCAAAATTATGGATAATGAACCAGTAATATTACTACTGTATGTGGATGACTTATTCTTAACTGGAGAAGAAAATCTCATCACTGAATGCAAACAGAGACTTACCGTAGAATTTGAAATGAAAGACCTTGGTCTAATGCATTACTTCGTAGGCCTTGAGGTATGGAAAAGTCCAGAAAGAATCTTCCTTAACCAAGGAAAGTACACGGTCGAAATCTTAAAGAGATTCGACATGCTAGAATGCAAGTCCATGAATACTCCCATGGAAGCGAAGCTGAAGCTGTTGGTCGATACTTTGTCAGATTTGATAGATGCCACACTGTACAAAAAAATTATTGGATTGTTGATGTACCTGACGAACACCAGACCAGACATCTGTTTTGCAGTGAACACCTTGAGTCAGTTTTTGGTAGAGCCCATACGTGTTCACCTAGTGGCTGCAAAACATATGATGAGGTACCTTAAAGGTACAATGGATTATGGTCTCAGCTATGATGGAGATCATGACTTCACATTGAGTGGATATACTAATGCATATTGGGAATGAAGCGTTGTAGATAGAAAAAGCACTTTCGGATGTTGTTTCAGTTTGGGATCAACCATGATCTCATGGCAGAGTAGGAAGCAATCCAGTATTGCTCCCAGCACAGCGGAAGCAGAGTACATTGCCGCATGTTCTGCTAGCTACAAAGCTATATGGCTTCGAAAGTTGCTGACAGGCCTATTTGACTTGGAGATGAGAGCAACCACGATTCTATGTGACAACCAGAGCTGCATAAAGATGACAGAGAATCCTGTATTCCATGACAGGTCGAAGCACATAGAGATCCGCTATCATTTCATCCGTGACATGGTACAGAGAGGAGCCTTGAAGCTCTAGTACATTAGCATGGATGAACAGGTTGCTGACGTGTTGACTAAGCCTCTATCTCGTGTAAAGTTTGAACACTTTCAATATAAGCTTGGTATAGTCCGAAAGGACCCTCCCTGAAAGGGGGAGTATATATATTTTCCTTGCTTCTGACCTCGCTGTTAGACGTAAAGCAAGATGATTCATTGCTTCTGACCTCGATGTTAGACTAAACCATGACGTTGTGCGTTCCTTGCTTCTGACCTCGTTGTTAGACGTAAAGCAAGATGAGTCATTGCTTCTGACCTCACTGTTAGACATAAATCATGACGCTGTGTGTTCCTTGCTTCTGACCTCACTGTTAGACGTAAAGCAAGATGAGTCATTGCTTCTGACCTCGCTGTTAGACGTAAATCATGACGTTGTGGATTCCTTTCTTATGACCTAGCTGTTAGACATAAAGCAAGATGATTCCTCACTTCTGACCTCGTTGTTAGACATAAAGCGAGATGTTGATGTGTTCCTTGCTTCTGACCTAGTTGTTAGACGTAAAGCAAGATGATTCCTTGCTTCTGACCTCGTTGTTAGACGTAAAGCAATATGAGTCATGCTTCTGACCTCACTGTTAGACGTAAAGCATGACGCTGTGATTCCTCGCTTCTGACCTAGTTGTTAGATGTAAAGCGAGATGATGATATTCCTTGCTTCTGACCTAGTTGTTAGACGTAAAGCAAGATGTGACTAACACTGAGCTACCATCTTAACAGCTGTGACATTGAGCCAGTTTAGTACTGCCAACCTAGTGATGTGATGAGGTATCATTTTTTTACTGATACATATTTGATGCAGATGATGATAGCATTCTTTCGAGAATGATGATGTTGTCGAAGAAGAAAACTTCCGATGACTCGTAAATGTGCTAGCCAATTTTTCAAGATGATATTGACGATACTGTCCTCTTGATGCCACTGATGATGCAGAACTTTCTCGCCTGATGCTGTTGAAGAATACCCTTCTTGTTAAGGGGGAGTGTTGAAATAATGTAACTGCAAAGAGTATTCTTATTATTATTGTTATTTTATTCATAGGATTAATCCCCATTGTGGATTAATCATGTCGGTAATTGTATTAGGACCAAATCCCCTTTTGCGGATTGGTCATTGGACAATTGTAATAGGCAGAATAAGAAGTCGGCCCCAACAGTTAATTAAGAGACCCATAAATATAATAAAGGTCGGTTTACCCACCCAGATTGAGAAGTTGGCCCTGCCAGTGAAGAGACACTTCACACGTGCCATAACTTGTATAAATACAAGAGGCTAGCGCCTCATTTGAAAACAACTCACTTGCTCAGTTTGAGAGACAAGTTATGATCTGTTACCGGCAAAGGAGAGAGGGAGAAGAGTGGCACATCTCTTGGGGAGGACTATCTGTATTGGTTTGAGTTATCTCTTAACATTGTATTGGCAATTTATGATAAGGAAGTTTTTGCTGGGTTTTCTTCCCCTAGAGGGTTTCCCAGGATAAATGTTGTGTCTCTTGTGAATGTGTATTTCTCAATGATCTTGTTCTTATGTTGCTCTTATCTATTGAAATGCAAAGAACTATAATAATGGCATAAACATTAACACTTTGTATAGCACCAACTGGGCATCTCAGTATAGATGTGATATTCATCTTTAAGTTTTTTCATGGGGCGTGTATAGTTCAAATGTGGGACTTAGATAATTTATGTCGCAATGACTTGAAGCAATACAAAACGATAGAAAATGTTTTTTTGTTGTTGTTGTTTGAAATAAAGGTTCCTAGAAAATAGGACCAGGAATTACACACATTAAACATTCAAATTAAATAAACACAATTTCCTGACATCCAACATAGTTGAAGACAAAAATTTATGACCACATAAAAATAAAAGAAGATGACTGATATGTATAAAGAGAACTAATTTTGCATTCCAAAAACAGGGCTACAAGGCACCGTCGAGATTGTTCTCGAAGTAGTTTTCATTGAAATTTATCAAAAAATAATAAGGTCTGTTACATATTTCTATAAATTTAAATGGTTTTCCATATAGACTGGGATTGGGGCTCCCACGGACCACAAAAGAAATAAGTACAAGAAATAGGACTATAGAAAGAAGAAGTGGGCGACGGTATAGAGCAAGCCCTGAAAAGAAGAAATTAGAAGTTATCAGTTTTTGGTTAGACATTTCTATTTAAAGAGGTGGAATAACTGGATTGATAAAGAAAGCAAGATGTGATCAGTATAGACTTACTATGATGGCATCTATTTCTCCCTTTGTTATTTTCTTGCTGATCCTTTTTAATGCTCTCGTCAACGACCACTGGAATCGTGCCAACCGCTTGTTTCCCTTCGTCGGTGAGTTTGTCGATTGCCCTTTGGAGCCATTCTTGAATGTAGCTTCTCATGGGGGGCACATTGATCTCATCCCAGATTTTTATGTTGAAAAGCGTGTTTTCTAATTCCCTTAGATCGATAGAAATATTACACAGAGCCTGTTCAATTTCTTCATTTTGTGCCGAATAGTCCACTAGTCAGTTGTCCACGTCATCTTGACCATATTCAAGGATGTCATAAAACTTTTCTAAAGACATTCCATTTAAAATATCAACTTGTTCATTGAAGGCTTGCTTGGTTAAGGAAAAGGACTTGAGGATTAAGTTGGGGTCTTAGACCTCGTTGGTACTTCCGGCTAAGTCTAATTCTATCAACTTTCTAAATAATTCTTCTTTCTCTGATATGGCTTGTTCACATGATTCGACAATGAGATGTAGGTTTTTAACTTTCTCTTTCCAGCATGCTTTTAATTATTTGATCTAGTTTGGGGAGGGGATATCTTCTTGTCTTCTTCTCAGATCTGACATGTTGGTAACATGGTTGCCAAAAGGGATGGTCATCTCTAGATAGAAGCATTCTTCATTTTTTAAATCCGCCTGCAAATGTTCGTGCAAAGCATGTGCCCTCGTTCCAAGGGAAGCTATATTTTGTTATGTTTCTCAGGCTTGAGTAATTAGCTCCATTATTTTCTTGATATTCTTCTCCACATAGCCTCTACACTATGTGAGGAGGCTGGAGGATCCTGTTAACTTGGTTGCATGGGTGGCATGCACAGTTATTGCTAAAATATTGGCAAGCAATGGGATAGGAATCAAAGCTTCCTCCAATTCCTTGATTCAATCCTTCAGTCTGGCATTCTCTGCCTTCAATGCCTCCAATGGAATCATCAAGAACATCTCCGATTTCTCAATGAAGTCGGGAGATTTGGGATGGTTGCATGTTCCTAAGGTTAATCTCTAAACGAGATTTCCCTTTCTTATTTCTTACATCTCTCTTTTCATTAATTAAATTTTTAGATTGGCTGTAAAAAACAATGCTCTGGAATACGAAGGATTCATCTTCATAAAAAATGTTGGTCTCAACTATCTCCATTATGGGAGTATGGTGGATCTCATCTGAGAGCTGATCAATGTTGCAGAATATGTTATCCAGATCAGTCTCAATTTCCATGTCATCACTTTCAATTTCGGGCTCTTCCACTTGCCCTATAATGTTTTTTCTCTTCTTCCTCATGGGAAGCTTGTGAGAACTATCAATTTTACCACGATGAGGGTTATTATCTCCTCCTCCGTTTGAAGAATTATGGGTTCTTTTCTTATTGGGGTGGGTCATTCGAGCAATGCTCCGGTATGTCGTACTATTGGGAGTGCTAGCTGGGGATTGGACACTCTTCTCACCGGGGCCTTTTCCCTGTTGTTTGTACAATTCAATGGTGCTTTGCAATGTCTCTATGTCACCATCGCGAGGAGTAGGAGTGTTGTCATCATTGTCTTTGTCTTCATTCAGGCATGTATGGATAAAAGAGTTGTTGAAGCCAACTGCTAGTAAATGTTCTAGAAAAATCCCATTAGGGTTGAATCCTCTTAGCCTTTCAATATATCTTATGTTCAAGTTGTTGAAATGGCCTGCGAATTCATCAATCTTGCTGACGTTCCTGAACACGAAGTCCCCGACTTTCCAAGGTGGAGGAATGAACAACTTTTTTCTCTTCTCATGGAAAAAATGCAACCAGTAGTTGTATTGACTTGCTATTTCTGTAAAAAACATCTTGTCCGTAATGTGACATGGAAGGACAACAAGATTTTCCTTGGAGCCAAAAATAATTATTACACTGTAATTTTCCATTTTTTCAAGTGTCCCCTTCCTATGCAAAAACTTGGTTGCCTAGTCAGACATCCAGGGAGCATCCTTTCCTAACAATAAATCTTTGAAAACGAAGACAAATTTATTAAACACCTCATAAAAACAATTGGAGGCCTTGTGCCTCCACAAGGCTTGGTACCAGAAGGTTACTGGGTCAAATTCACAGTTTACCTTCTTTGACAGAGATGGTTTTGGAAACAGACAACAATGTGCTATCACGAAAACCAAGTAGGATGACATATAAAATTTATTCTCTTCTTTGAATCGTGACAATTGGGAACATATTTCAATGGAAATTAGCTTCCCCCAATAAAAGATGGCTTGTTCCTTGACTATGAAATACAAAATATAAAGAACCATGCGGGAAATTCTTGTTGTGGATTCTTGTCCCTTCATTCTTGTAAACAACTAGGCAATTTCCTGGAATGGATTTCTAAAAGAACTAACCTGCAACTTTGTGATATCTTCAGGAACTGTTGTCGGGTCTTCCAGGATCTAGGGTAAGAGGTCCAACCCATTATCATGCTTTTTTAATCACCGATTGCATTATTCTCCTCTGAAGGTTAATGTTGGATCCGATAATCTTAATATCTTGAGGAAGACCTGAGGTGACAAAGAAATAGGAGAGTGGTCCCGCAATGGAATAGTTCTTTGGCTTGAAATACATTTTTTGACACACCAAGAGACCACCTCGTTACAGTCAAAAACTTCAAGGACCCAACCTACATGAGAAATTCCAGAGGTCTGAATTACTTCGTTCTGGGTGGAAGGGGATGAATAGTAAGAGTATGCCCTGGACCACTGGAATTTTTGGTCCTCACACCCGAATATGTTCACTGTATCTCCACAGAACTATTGTCGAGTTGCTGCCATATGTTTACGAGTACGTCTTTTCTCCAAATGATGTTTGAAATGAATAGTTGGAAGGGATAACATAACCCTCTACAAATCTTGGTCCAATGCGTGTGAATGGGAGATTTCCTCAAGCCTTTCACTCATTAATGACAATCTCTACGACTGCTACATGATGAGTTGTTAGCATTAAAGACTAGTAATTGCATACTTAGAAGTGCGAAGGAGGCATGTAAGATGAAGAGCAATTAAGGATTGGAGATTTCGTGAACTCGCTAACCCGATGACCCGCGAAAGATATCCCATGCTATTTGAAATGAACAATCAAAAGGGATAATATAACCCTCCACAAATAATGGTTTAATTCATATTAATGGGAGATCTCCTCAAGCGTTTCGCTCATTAATGACAATATTTATGGTTCCTGCATGACGAGATGTTAGCATTAAAGCTTACTAATTGCATATTTAGAAAGAAGTATGAAGGTGGTGGGGATGGGGAAGAGAAATTAAGGAATGGCTAATTATTGAAAGTGATCGATCGTGCTTCAAAATAGGGTTACAAGGTATAAACAGGAGAGTTGAGGGCCCAACAGTCAAATTGTATGTCTCAAAAGTTTTTAGTACAAAACACGTAACGCGAAAGAGGTCATGATGGGGCAGTCCAGTGGTCAATTTGTATATCGCAGAACTCCGGTTACTGTTTGCAGGTCACGGAACATTGGAAGCGCAATCTTGAGCCTGCCTGTTTGGGAACCCACAATCGAAAAAGTGGTTAAGTATGGAATAAGGAAACGATAGGTCAGACTCGTTTTTGCTAATATATTGAAATTTGTAATAGATATCCCATTACTTGGAAAGATCTTTTCTGCATGTTTCTGGACAAGTTGTGTAGAGATAGTCAATGTGACTGTCTGCTCGAGTCTTTTGCTTATTAATGACGATCTTTATGGTTGTTTCATGATGAATTGTTAGGATTAGACCTTAGTTGTTGCATACTTGGAAAGAAGTGCGAAGGTGGCAGGCACAAGAAACAGTGACTAGGAATTGGAGAATTCGTGAACCCGCCAACCCGAGGATCTACGGAAGAGATTCCAAGAAATGGCCAAGTATGGAAAGCGGTCAGATGGGATTCAAACTAGGGTGACAAGGGTTCCCTAGGAGACGTGACGCCCCGACGGTCAAATTGTATGTCTCGGAAATTTTGAGTGAAAAATGTGTAACACAGAAGAGGGGATGATGTGGGAGCCTGACAATCAATTTGTATATCATTGAAGTCTGGGAGATCTCCTTGAGACTTTCTCTCATTAATGGAAATATTTATGGTTCATGCATGATGAGCTGTTAGTACTAAAGCTTACTAATTTCATATTTAGAAAGAAGTACGAAGGTGGCTGGGACAGGGAAGAGAAATTAAGGACTGGCTAATTATCGACAGCGGTCGGTTGGGCTTCAAAATAGGGTTACAAGGTATAACCGACAGAGGTGAGGGCCTGGTGGTCAAATTGTATGTCTTGGAAGTTTTGAGTGCAAAATGCATAACACGGAAGAGGGCATGATGGGGCAGTCCAATGGTCAATTTGTATATCACGGAACTTCGGGTACTGTTTGCAGGTCGTGGAACATTAGAAGCACAATCTTGAGCCCGCTTGTCCGGGAACCCACAATCAAAAAAATGGCCATGCATGGAATAGGGAAACGGTAGTTCGGACTCGTTTTCGCCAATATATCGAAATTTGTAATAGATATCCCATTACCTGGAAAGATCTTTTCTGCATGTTTCTGGACAAGTTGTTTAGGGATAGTCAATGTGACTATCTCCTCGAGCCTTTTTCTTATTAATGACGATCTTTACGGTTGTTTCATGATAAACTTTTAGCATTGAACCTCAGTTGTTGCATACTTGGAAAGAAGTACGAAGATGGCGGGCACAGGAAACAATGACTAGGAATTGGATATTTCGTGAACCCGCCAACCCGAGGATCCACGAAAGAGATTCCAAGAAATGGCCAAGTATGGAAAGCGGTCGTAAGGGCTTCAAAATAGGGTGACAAGGGTTCTCTAGGAGACGTGAGGCCCCGACGTTCAAATTGTATGGCTCAAAACTTTTGAGTGAAAAATGTGTAACATGGAAGAGGGGATGATGTGGCATTCAAGTAGTCAATTTGTATATCGTGGAGGTCCGGGTGCTATTTGTAGGTCACAGAACAATGGAAGTGCAATCTAGAGCCCTCCTTCCTGGGAATACGTGATTGAAAAAGTGGCTATGTATGGAATGGGGAAGTGGTGGATCGAAGCCGTGATATAAAAGCATGAGTATAAATGTGAACTCGTGAGTTCGCCAACCCGCACAGTTAGACATTTTTGGAAAAGTGACTAAGTAACCAGAAAGAGAAAGTAGAAGGGAGAAAGAAAGGGGAATTTGGTTAAGTATAGAAGAGGGAAAAGAGAGTGGGAAAATATAAAAGCGAAGGGAAATTTTCTTAAGCAGGAATTGGTCTCAAACAAGCCCCATTGTTGCAAAATCATCATTTTCTAGTCCTATATTTTATCCACATACTCGTTTAATATTGTGCTTCTATCATTAAAAAGGGTGTGAGCAAATGCAAATATAAACTATAACTTGATTTTTGGCTATAACTATGTATAGTTGATTTACAGGCGCTATTGATGTTTGGATTTTGTAGATAACAATGGGTTAGGATAAGTTTGCATTCTTGCTATGATAAGGCCTTAAAAAAAGTAGAATAAGTAACAAGTTTTTCCAAATCAATTCTCACACACAATTGTTTGTATATGATCTCATAATATTCATCTTTGTTGATTTGATAATAGGGAGGTCGATTTCATAGATTGTGTTATTAGTCATTTCAGGCGACTGGGGTGCGTCAGCCAATGCTTTGTTGAAGAATTGTTTTTATTGCAACCTGTGGGAGTATTGTGTTTTTTGATACATTGTTCAATGCCTTGGAATATTATTTTAAGTATTAAACTTCCTGCATGATGAGTTGTTAGCATTAAATCTTAATAATTGAATATCTATAAATAAAATTGTTGTATTGTCAACTTGACCGTAAGTATAACAACGACGAAGTTGAATTTTAATATTGTGGTTGATTTCATAGCCCTATTTGACTTCAGCTAGCACATATTACTTTTTTTTTTCCAGAATATTTGCAAAGAAGAAATTTGGTAATTTCATTAATAAAGTAAAAGTACTCAAATAGAGGACAGGGTAAGAACAACCAATAAAACTAAACTTCTTGGGCGGGGCCCCAACTCTGGCATCATGAATTAGTGTGGCTATGTTCTATCTACATTACGAATGGAATTGAATGTTGATTTAAACTGTGTGAAATTCATTTATGTTTCAATAGAATCCTCATGTGATCGACATAATTAATTGTCATATAATTGTTCAATGGTCCATATTTGATCAAATCACCTGAGCCAATGCAATATTTAATATTGTGGCTGATTTCATAGCCCCATTTGACTTCATCTAGCACATATTATTATTATTTTTTTCAAAATATTCGCGAAGAAGAAATTTGGTAATTTCATTAATAAAGTAAAAGTGCTAAAATAGAGGTCAGAGTAAGGACAACCAATAAAACAAAACTTCTTGGGCGTGGCCCCAACTCCAACATCGTGAACTAGTGTTGTTGTGTTCTATCTACATTACGAATGGAATTGAATGTTGATTTCAAACTGTGTGAAATTCATTTATGTTTCAATAGAAGCCTCATGTGATCGACAAAATGCATTGTCATATAACTATTCAATGGCCCATATTTGATCAATTTACTTGAGCCAATACAATATTTAAGAATTACGAGACTATCAAACCATGCAAATGAGAAGAGGTGTTAAATCCAGCAAATAAGCAACAACCAAGATTCCAAGGAAATTTTTTAATAGTAAATCTATTAAAAAAATAGTGGGTACTATATATTTATCCATAGACACTGGACTGAGTTCTTTGCATCGAATCATTGAACATATTTTCCATAAATACAGGTAGAGGAGTTACAGGAAAAAAAAAATGTATACAATTATGTGTTGTTCATCTACTACGAAAACATGCAGGAGGCATCAACAAGCTCTTGAACATGCATACAAAACTGATTATCATGCCTTTTTAGGAACTCCTTGCAGTCTTCTCCTTCGAAGGTCAATGTTCGCTGTGACAATCTCAACATCTTTCGAAAAACCTGAGGTGACAAAGAAACAAGAGTAGTTCAACAGTGGACTAATTCTTTGGCTTGAAATAGGTCTCTCGACGCACCAAGAGACCACCTCCTTACAGTCAAAGACTTCAGGGACATAGCCTACACGAGTAATTCTAGAGGTCAAAATTACTTCATTCTGGGTAGAAGGGGACCAAGAGACCTCATCCTTATAGGCAAATACTTCAGGGACATTGGTTGCACGATCAATTCTAGAGGTCCAAATTACTTCATTCTGGGTGGAAGGGGATGAGTAGAAGGAATATGCCTTGCTCCACTAGGAGTTTTGGTCCTTGACTCCTAAGATGTTAATTATATCTCCAAAGAATAGGAGAGTGGTCCCCAATTAAATAATTCTTTGGCTTGAAATATATCTCTCGGCGTACCAAGTGACTATCTCCTTACGATCAAATACTTTAGGGACAGAGCCTGCAGCAGGGACAAATCCAAAACCAAACCAAAAACCTAAAAATGGAAGGAAAGGATACATCTATGAGGGTGAGGAATTCCATCCGAGTCGAGAGACTCAAACTCTTGAGTTACAAAGAGGCTATTGCATTCAACGTCGGTTTATTTTCTGAAACCAATTCCTTTGGTCTTGTTAAGTCCACCATCACGAAGCTGGGAAGTGCCCCCGGTTATGGTGGATTTCAATTTGGGCGCAAGACTGGGAACAACGTCTGTATTTCCATCATCCATCATCGTATCATCGTCCATCATATCATCTTCTTCTGGCTCGAAATCGACCACATCAACCTCTACCTCCACCATCAATGCAAGGGAGGGGTTTTCTGAGCAGGGGGGGTTGCCTTGGAATTCTTTGTCTTGAAATATATCTCTCGGTGTAGCAAGAGACCATTTCCTTACTTGCTTCTGGGCGGAAGGAGATGAGTAGTAAGAATATGCCCTGGACCACTGGAAGTTCTAGTCATCATGCTCGAAGGTGTTTACTATATATGGACAGATCTTTTGTCGAGTTGCTGCCATAAGTTGACGATAACGTTGTTTTCTCCAGATGATGTTTGAAATCAACACTCGGAATGCATAATATAACCCTCTGCAATTTTTGGTTTAGTGCGTATCAATGGGAGATATCCTCAAGGATTTCACTGATTAATGACAATTTCCACAGTTCCTGCATAATGAGATGTTACCATTAAATATTATTAATTGCATACTTAGAAAAAAGTGCGAAGGTGGCGGGGATGGCGAAGAGCGATTAAGTATTGGAGATTTCGTGAAGCCGCCAACTGAACAAAACACAGAAGATATTCCATGATGCTTGAAATGAACACTCGGAAGGGATAATATATCCCTCCACAAATCTTGGTTTAATTCGTATTAATGGCAGATCTCCTCCAACCTTTCAGACATTAATGACAATCTTAACAGTTTCTGCATGATGAGTTATTAGCATTAAATCTTAACAATTGCATATCTAGAAAGAAGTGCCAAGGTGGCAGGGATGGCGAAGAGCGATTAAGCATTAGACATTTCATGAACCTGCCAACCCGACCACCCACGAAAGAGATTCCAAGAAATGGCCAAGTATGGAAAGCGGTCGGTCGGGCTTCAAAACAGGGTCACAAGTTATACTCAGGAGATGTGAGGGTCTGATGGTCAAATTGTATGCCTCCAAAATTTTGACTGCAAAATGTGTAACAAGGAAGAGGGCATGATGACGGACTTTGGTGGTCAATTTGTATATCGCGAAACTCCAGGTACTGTTTGTAGGTCCCGGAACAATGGAAGCACAATGTTGAGCAGGGTTGCCTGAGAACCGACGATGGAAAAAGTGGCCAAGTATGGAATGGGAAAGCGGTTGGCCGGATTTGTGATATAAAATAATGAGGCATATTTGGAAAAACAACTAAGTAACCAGAAAGGGAAAGTAGAGGAGAAAAAGAAAGGGGAATTTGGTTGTCAATTTGTATATCGGGGAAGTCTGGGTGCTTCTTATAGGGGAGTAACAATGGAAGCACAATGTTGATCATGGCTAGCCGGGAACCCATGATCGAAAAATTAGTTGAGTATGGAACAGGGAAGCAGTCGGTTGGACTCATGATATAAAAGAATTAGTGGAAATCTGAACACATATCACATATAGGCTCAAAGGGGATGGAGTATGAAATAGGGTGTCAAATTGTATGTATTAGAAATTTTGAGTGGAAAAATGTGTAACATGGAATAGGGCATGATGGGAGAGTCAAGTGGCCAATATGTATATCGCGGAACTCCAGAAGTTGTTTGTAGGTCAAAGAACAATAGAAGCGCAATCTTGAACTCGCCATCCTGGGATTCCGGCTATCAATTTGTATACCGTTGAAGTCCGGGTGTTGTTTGCAGGACACAGAACAATAGAAGTGCAATTTTGAGCCCTCCAGCCTGGGAACTTGCGATCAAAAAAGTCGCTAAGTATGGAATAATGAAGAAGTCGATTGGACTTGTGATATAGAAGCATGAGTAGAAATGTGAACCAGTGAGTTCGCCAACCCATGCACCTAGACATTTTTGGAAAAATGACTAAGTAAAGTAACCAGAAAGGGACAGTAGAGGGGAAAAACAAAGGGGAATTCGGTTAAGTATAGAAGATGGAAAAAAAGGATAATTGAGAGTGGAAAAATAGAAAAGGGGAAGGCAATTTTTGGAAGCGGGAAGTCTCAACAAAGGCCCATTGTTGCCAAATCATGGTTTTCTAGTCCAATATTTTATCCACCTACTCGTTTTGTGTGTTTGATTTACTATCACAATTGGCATACTTTTTCGAAGATTGTACTTCAACTTCCTCTGTTGTGGCATATACAATTTCATCCTCTTGTCCAACTAATCTATTTCTTTAAATGTAGCAATGCAGAAAATGCAATGGACATAAAGGTAAGTTGATATATAGAAAGACATGTAAAAAAATAATAACAGTTCTATTTATTTCAATGTAGCAGCACATAAAAGATAGTTGACATGAAGATACGTTATTATGTAGGAAGACATGGAATTGTGTTTCACCATACCTACTAAATTTGCAAATTCCTAACGATTGAGAACGTAAGTTTTAATGCTTGGAGAACCAGTGAGGAAACCCTAGGCGTCATCGTCTTCCCCGCAGGCCTACTCCATCTCACTCCCGATGACCTCCCTAGCAGATCTCATCACAGGAAGGGTTCCTGCCTTGGATCTGACCTCTCTCCAACTTGCTAGCTTGTCCTTTCCTCCTCTGCACAAGCCCTTCATGGCTCTCTCCTCGCAGCCTCCTCGAGGCCCTCCTGCTTAGCAAATCTCGGATGAGCACTCATCCCCTGCACCCCATCTCCATGAGTTCCTACCCTCATTGAAGCAAGGGGGTTTGCTTTTCCGCAGGTCACCTCTACAAGAGGATGGTTCTCCCATCCCGCCCT
Source organism: Picea engelmannii (assembly GCA_009831015.1). Lineage (NCBI taxonomy): Eukaryota > Viridiplantae > Streptophyta > Pinopsida > Pinales > Pinaceae > Picea > Picea engelmannii. Next base: position 1,020,214 of record ML782030.1, read on the forward strand.
CTCCTGGTGCTCGCGTGGTTTCCCCTCATCCTGCTGTTCTATTGTCCGAAGGTTCAGGGTCTCCTCTAGGGCTTGTGGTGCAAGAGGCCCCTGCTCCCATCGCTCCAGTCATCCAGAGTACTTTGGATTTCATGGATCACTACAACTCTCATTCCATTGTTTGCAGGTTCAACGGTCTGTGGCCTCGTCTTGCATATATGAATTCTTGGATCTCTTCCGAATGGATCCCCCTACAGGGATCATATCTTTAGTTTGGGCCCCTAGTTTTGGGGCAGATCATGCCTCTCCATGCAGCCATGGACCACCACTTTTGACGCCTCCACTGCCGCTATTCCTTCATCCCCAGTTTGGGTGAGGCTGCCAAATCTGCCTATGCACTTTTGGGGCCGGGTCTCTTTGCAAACCATTGGGAATGTCCTTGGAAAGTTTCACAGCATAAGCCCAGAAACAAAGTCTTCCTTCACCACATTCGCTCGGATCTGTGTGGATATGGATTTCTCATAAGGATTTCCAGTAGAAATTATCCTACAAAATAAGGACTATTCATGAACTCAGCTTGTAGATCACGAACATGTAAACTTCAAATGTAGAGCGTGCATTGAAATAGGACATTTAGCCATCAACTGAAAAAAACTTTCGGAGAAACATAAAACTGATAAATCTTGCCGAAAATCCACCTGTGGGGCGGTGCAAAGTTGGCTCATTATCATAATTCGAAGGACCTACCTACAGAATCAACACCTGAAGGGAATATTTTGAAGGACCCATCTGCAGAATCAACACCTGAAGGGAAAAGCAGGGAGCCAGCTCAACCAACTATAGAACAGGAAAGAGTTATGTCTTCACAACCATCTTCTTCTCAAAGTGGGCCGATCAAGCAGATGAAGAGAACGAGCAATCCAAGGATTGGACGCAAGTGGTAGAAATTAAAAAATCCTCTCATACAAGGCCCAGTGCAGACACGTAGTCAAACCAGTTCTCTGAAATAAAGGTTAATTTCAGGATCAAAAATTTAGCTCAGTAATTATGAGTCTCTTTCATTGGTTGGACTCCTAGAAAAGTATAAATTTAGAACGTCAGTTTTCAAAAATATGTATAGGTTGCAGACCTGAACTTTGTAGTTTTTCCTACAATGGTCACACCACTGCTCTTTTAATATAACACACCCTTTCTTGTTTAAAAAAACAAATTTGCAAAATCCTAAATCATGGAATTGTGCAACACAATTGAATAGGAATTGTGTTTCACCATACATTGGTTTTTTTCATGTGAAAGACATGGGTTCGATTCCCATATGGGATAGGTAGGTACTCATTCCTGAGAAATATGGGAATATTATTGAGGGCAAGGTGTGAAGGCTAAAGGATTCCTTATTCAATTGAGGCGTTGTTATTGGGTAAATCAGTAGATGTAGACATGAACTGATCCCCCTAGATCCACCTGGATCTAGAACAAAACGAGATGGAACAAGACGCTTTCCCTAAGTTGCAATCATTGAGTTTACTATCCAAAGAGGAATAGATAACATACCTTATGAATCGCTTCCTTATATCTTTGTTGTCCCCGCTTCACTCCAATGCTCTTGTAGAATCAGATCTGCAATAACACAAACCAACCAACGTGAAAGCAATAATAGTAGAACTTAATGACAACCTAAACATGTGATCAAGAAATCATGTAATAAAATACTAATCATTTTATGGGAAAGAGACGTGTCACCGTATTATATTAATGAAAAGTGGAAGATACAACCGAATTTCCTTGATGTCACAAGTTCCCTTTTAGTGGTCCTTCGTCCCAACACACACATACACTTGCTCCGAAATTCGCATGAAGATGATCCATAAAATCTTGATGGACAAATGGAGGCCTCAATCATCGCTAAGAATAGGATTCTTCACAAAATATTCAACATATTCTCTCATCAATTCTCTGTTTGATCTTGCTCAACTGTGCTTAACCTTTTCCATGAGAAGCCCATGATTATATAGGAGAAGGTGAAGTGGTTAAAAGGATGGGGATGATCCCACCAAATCAGAGAAACCAGTAGGATCACAACCATACGGAGGCCACCTCACATTCTAGAAGATTCCCCTTCTAGAAACTTCATGAAACCTCTTTCCTCTTTTAGCTTTGGAATGCCTCCGCACCCTACCTATATAGCAGCCTGCGGAAATCCCATGGGCTAGCTATAGGGTAGCCTACAGAAATGATGGATTTCCGCACTGTGTAGTATGGGCAGCCTGCAGACCCTTTCTAAAAAACAACTTTGTAGAGGAGGAAAGAAGTTGCTCTTGTCAGGCAAAAGTCATGTTGGGAGCCTTAACACATGTCTGTGATATCATCATTAGAATGACCAAAATAATGTGTAACAAAATTCCCCCCAAAGTATGAGGCTGGAACTCGTGATAGCCGAAATACTTTGTAAAAATGCGTGTGTGTGTCAGAAAAGAGGAGCACACCAATTAGGAACCTGCAAACAATCAAGCATACGCATAATATTACACCATGTATGAAATAGGCATTCCCATGTTCATACTATAAATGATCGAAATCATAAATGTAAGTCATGGCCACCAATTATACACTCTGGATCCATGTCATCAATATTCTACATAGCCACCAACAATACACTGTGGATCTATGTATTTGAAAACTCGGACACAAGACATAGCCATGAGACATACAAAGTGGATATATGTGTGAATTCAAATCACAAATACTCCATCGCAACTTGGACCGAAAATGATGAGGCCCAGGGTCTTCAATCCCGCCATCTGTTAGTACGAATCTATCCATGTGATTACAGGCGCTGAAGTCAAACATGGTTAGAAACCACTTGATTACCGATCATTAATGAAAACCGTTAACAAGTGCGAGGGAAATAACCATTGATGTTGATGATCCCCAAGGTACGATAGTAAAATCCAATGAGTGCGAATAAATTAGTTGAGGTCGAACACTCGATGGAATCTTTTGATCAGGGATCAATGATGTAAATTCATCGTTGAAAGTGAAGAAACCTGTCATTGAGGCATGTAGGCTCCAAGGCACTAAATAGTTTCTAAGTCTTATTCCTGGATAATGAGCTAAAGTCGACAGGAAAAGACTCGTCACAGGAGGGCCTTGATGTATCCCCCATCAAATGACACGAAATAAGTAACAGATTTAGGGTAAAGCAAAGTACGAATATGATTTAGAATGGACACAAGGAAGGCCGACATGATAAGAATGAACAATTGCAGATGGCCGACTCAATAGAGGTCTCGATTGAACTTCTCTTGAACATATGGATAACATGACACTGGGCTTGGCAGCATAGACTCAAAGATGACCCAAGATGTGAACTTGCAGAAGGTCAGATGAGAGACAAATGGATTTACAAACCCAGATTCAAATAATAAAGGGGGTGCCATGTTCAAGAGCGACGCTTACTACCATTAACACAAATATAGAGACACATCCCTTTTCCAAATTCCCCCCCACCATTTCTGGCGAGTACCTCTTTATTTTTACACAAGCTTGAGGAGGATAACATATGCTTGTTGATGTAAGCTCATCCTTCGGACGAGTCCCTTGGAGTATTTTTAACGAACCCTAAGAAGGAGTGGTTCGGTCCCATACGTGTCTATCGATGTTTGTTTAATGAGTCCAAAGATAGAAAACTCAAAGGTTTTTCATGTTTATAGAGTCTGGAAAAACACTTAAAAAAGAACTCTCTCAGTTCTTTTTTCATAAAATAGTTTGACAGGACCGAAAAAGTGATAAATTATCCCCCGTCGAAAGTTTTATTCATATACTTTTACGAGCGTGAACAGAACAAGGTCACTCGACAATCTTTTCGTTTCTAAAGAGTGCGAAAAGAGTTGAAAGATTACTTCGTAAGTTTCGTTATTTTCGTGTTACCATGATGAGTACGAAAATACGACAAAAGTATACTCGGTTACGTTCTCATCGTTTTTTGAGCACGAGAACGAACAAAGACTAAGCTTGAGGTTTTTCTAAAAAACCCTAAAAAGTAATCGTACAAGCGACGAAAAAGACAAACAAATCGCAAAAAGTGTCTGTACTCCATTGTTCGGAACCCTAGCTTTCTCATCTGCAAGAAACAACACTCATGAGACCATTAGGTTTTTGAGAAAATATATTTAAATAATATAAAATATATTTAGAAAAATTAAAAAATGAGATAAATAGAGGTAAGAACTCATTTTCACTATTTCATTCGTATTTGATCAAAAACTTTGTCCAAAACCCCTTTTTCACCTCGTATTTTGGCGGTCGATTGCGGAGATCTCGAGCGATCATTCGACGGACGATTTGCATGAAAACAGTAAGTGCCTCGTCCTCTTCCTTTCTAATGTTTTAAAATTCATTTTAATCGATTAAAAGATGAATTTTGGTGTGAATTTTTGGACCATGGGTGCGCGCTGGGGCCACTGCAGGTGGCCTATATCGGGGCATGTAGAAATCAAATATTTCCATAGGAACCTAATGGTTCACCTGCGGAAACTCCGCTCTGTAAACAAGTCCCAGTCGCGGCGCCATAAAACCCAAAAGAAAAAGATATGGTGGACCAAAAAGAATATCAAATTATGATAACTGAAGGTGCTAACTCCTTTCTTCCCATTCCCATGCAGGTATCTTGATTGAAAATATGTTGGAATGGAGAGAAAGGGAACATGAAGATGATGATGCAATGGCTTTGAATGATCCGGGCACCATAAACGCCCTAAGACAGTGTGGTCTATTAAAATTCTTCAAGATCCAGGGCATGAGAGCCCAGCTGAGACTGTTGGAATATTTGGTCTGTATGTGGGACGCAGAACAACAAGTATTCCATGTGGGTGTTCATGTGCTCTCTTTGGACACCGAAGACATCTACTTCTTGACAGGGTTGTCCTGTCGTGGGGCGCAAGTGAACTTAACAGGAGGTCGAGGTGGGGGTTTATCGATGAGTGAATACATCAGACTCTGTTGTGAACCCGGGGCCAAACGATGCAAGGGTAAGGTGGATATCAGAGGGGTTCATGATATGACCTTGAGAACCATCCTATTCACCATTGCATGGATGGTAGGGAGTGCTTCTCCACACATGGCTTTGTAGATCTATTTTCAGTATGCGATAGAATGTACTGAACCTCGTGTGTTCAACTGGTGTGATGGGTTGCTCTGTATCATGAAGAGCTAGTTGACCAAGAGCAAGAACGGGGATTTAAAATAGTTTGGGTACGGATCCATTTTGGTATCTTTCTTCCTAGAAAGAGTCCCTCACTTTCGCTTACAGGTAAATTGGAATATACCAGTGCCACGAGATCCACGAATGAAGCGGTGGTGTGATCTCATGTCCCGACACGTGGCAGGCCCCATTATTAGATATAATGACACATGTTTTGATTGGCTGGAGCCCCATATCTTGATGATTGATGACTATGCATATGCCGGGATGGATTTCCACAATGATCCTGACTTAGTGTTACCTGAGGGTTCTCAGTGGGGGGAACTAGGTGAGAAAGACATTTTGCTTTTATATTGTTTTTGTAAATGTTTTCAAAATATTAAATGTTTTTATATGTTTTTCAATCCAATAACTAACCAAAACATCTTGACCATGCAGATGTAGGGCCATTCAGGACCCCAGGTACATCCCCTGTTCAGAGGTGAGGGGAAGCAATGGTAGTCGCAGGATGGGATGTAGACGACTACGGAGCAATCAAACAAAATCTGGAGGGTTTGACTGTAGGGATCCCAGATATGTCCATAGGTGAGGTCCCGAGGCGTTTCTAGTGCCATACCGTAGGCGTGGCGGGTCTATTGAGATGATTTCTCCATAGGGTAGCACGAGCAGTAGTTTGTTACCGAGAGCAACATCCATGATGTCATTTTTGTAGAAGCCATGAGCTTCATTTTTGACATTTTGGTCTTCGGACAAAAAACAATCTTTTTGTAAAAACCTTTTGGTCGTTATATATATATATACATGAGGATATATATATATATATATATATATATATATATACATGAGGCTTCTACCAGAGTATTTTTCTTTGTATAATACATGTGATGTGTGATTGGATTTATAAATGTCTCAGATTCCTATCTAACACATAATTATCTAGTGCATCAGTTAATGTATTTAGACATCTAGGAATGTGTTGATACTCGATATAATCAAAATAAAATTCCAAGAGGCAAATTCGTAAATATACCCATAAGAAAGTAGGACTTCGAATAGCATAGACATTACTTAACTGTAGCACTAGTAGTTGCGAATCAAGTTGTATAACCAGACGACGAATCCTAAGTGAGATAACATCGGTCAACAATTCGATGACAACGCTATACTCTGCTATATTATTGGTTGCACGACTAGCGCCATCGGCGAAGCCAAGGTAGGGTAGCGAAGACTCTGACATATGAAAACCAAGCACAACGCAAGATAAGTGGTCGAGGGTAGAAATCAAATAACGAAAAAACACACAAATGTAGCACACTACAATATGATACAGTAAAATACAAGCACTCATGCGAAGATAGTCTAAGCATAGTACTTCTTCAAGTAAGTCCCATTTCTGGGTTCACTCAAAGGAATGCCATTGTAATCTACTAACTCGTAAGATCCTTTCTACAACACTCGTTTGACGATATAAAGGCCTCGCCACATAGCTTCGAATTTTCTGGCTCCTAGCAAATCACGATCTTGTTCATAGAGGAAAACTATATCACCCTCGAAGAAAACACGTGGCTTGACATGTTTGTTGTATTGGGCCTTGATGCATTTCTTCTAGGTTTCAATAACTAGGGTGGCATCTCGATGAGCTTCATCTAATTGCATCAGATAGAACAGACGTTCTTCTTCAGCGGAGGTGTTTGGGAGAAGTTCAATGACAATTTTTAACGATGGAATTTCACATTCAATCGGTAGGATAGCTTCTATGCCATACACTAATTGGAAAGGTGTAAACCCCATCGCTGACTTCACGGACGTTTGATAGGCCCATAATGCTGAGAACAACATCGTGTGCTAGCTTCTTTTGTGAATTCCTATAATCCGTCAAAGCATGGTGATAAGAACCTTGTTGATTGCTTCGACTTGGCCATTGGCCCACAGATAGTAGGGGGTTGATTTTTCATGTCGAAGACCCAAAGTTTTTGTAAGCTCAGACATCATGAAGTTCCGAAAGTGGCTACCATGATTAGTGACGATAGACTGTGGGATTCCAAATTGTGCAATGATGTGATTGAAAATGAAAAGTGCTGCAGTTTTTCCAGTGTTGTCAAAAGTAGGCATTGCCTCAGCCCATTTCGTGAAATAATCCATGGCTACACTAATGTATCTATGCCCCCTGACTGAGTGAGGGTTTCAGGTCATGAAATCAATACCCCATTTAGCAAAAGGTCCAACGGAAACTACTGGGTGTAAGGGAGCGGAATGAGATCTTATCTTATTGTTGTATGTTTGACAAGCATGGAATTTTTGAATGGCAGTAATACAATATTTAAATAAAGAAGGGAAAAAATACTCTGCACATAAGATCTTCTGGGCAGTAGCATACCCAGACATGTGACCACCACATGCTCCAGAGTGGCATTCATTTAAAGATTTCTCAGCTTCATCATAGGTGAGACAACATCGAAAAATAGATTCAACCCCACAACGATAAAGAGTGTCACCGAGAATGATGTACTGATGGGCTTGGTAGCAGATTCGACGATGGTCAGTGCTAGAAAAATTAGGTCGGAAAGTATGAGTTTGGAGATAGACAATGATATCCCCATACCAAAGGTCATCAGAACTGATAAGAAAAAGGGACTCATCGGGTAAAGAATCCTCTGCTACTTTTTTTGTCTCAGTGCAGGGAAGGTCACATATCAGTTCGACAAACACCAGGGATTTCTTAGACTTAGCACGTTCGAATTCTAAGTCAAACTCCTAGAGAATGACTATCCATTTGGAGTATTTTCCCCCGAGCAATTGACGTGTAAGAATGTGTTGAATGGGGTTGCAATCGGAAATGACAGTGGTCTTGCGTAGTAAGATATAGTGACGGAATCGTTGGACAACTTGGATAGCTACCAAGGCCAATTTTTCAACATGTAAATACTTGGCTTCGATAGTCGTGAGACTCCGACTCAAATAATAAATTACATGTTCTTCATGTAAATCATCTTCTTGGACCATAACCATGGTGATGGTCGAATCCGAAGCAACGACATAAAGGAAATAATCTCGACTATAATCGGGCGGGAAAAGTAGTGGGGTACGGGTTAAATTCAATTTCAAAGCGTTGAAGGGTTTGTTGGCAGTGGTGTCCCATACAAATTCAGAGTCTTTATTTAATAGTCGAGTAAATATGAGTGTTAGTTCAACGTAATTTGGGATAAAATGACGTAGAAAGTTTGCCTTTCCTTGCAAACTTTGTAGTTGGTGAAGTGAGGAAGGAGGAGGGATATTGAGGATCGCCTCGTCCTTCAAAGGATCTACCCTAATCCCCTGACATGACACAATAAATCCTAGGAGTCGGTCGAAATCCACACAAAAGACACATTTGTGTGGGTTTAAGTGTATACGATAGAACCGACAATGAAGGAAAATGGCTCAGAGGTGGGCCAGATGATCATTACGATGCATGGAATGTGGTAGTAGGTCATCTAAATATGGTTGTACAATGTGCTTAATATCATGGAAAGCGTAAGACATAGCACATTGAAACGTGGCATCGACGTTCTTTAAACCGAAGGGCAGTTTTTGGTAGGCAAAAGTGCCCCAAGGACAAATAAAAGCGGTTTTGTATTGATCCACGGGTAAGATATTGATTTGATTATATCCGGAGAAACCGTCCATCAAAGAGAAGATTTCACTTCCGGTGCAATCGTCGACGATTTGGTCAACGAAAGGGGTAGGAAAGTTTTCCTTAGGACAAGCTTTGTTGATATCCCTATAATCAACATAGACACAGATCATACCTTGTTTCTTGTTAACCGAAACTAGATTGGATACCTAATCAGTCAAAGCCACTGGATAAATAAAGCCGACTTTAAGAAGTTTTTCTACTTCAATCTTAATAGCAGCCGCTTTACGGGGGTGGACCAGACGAAGTCTCTACTAGATGGGTTTGGCGCCTGGGTACGTCTTGATTTCGTGTACAACAATATCGGGGTCAATGCCGAGCATCTCTTCATATCTCCACGTGAAGATGTCACAAAATTCTTGAAAAAGTGACTTATATGTGACAACCTCATCGGTGGAACAGGAAGCTTCGATGTGGACATTTTCAACAACTCCAGGTTTAATAGATATGTTTATGGGGGTGGTGGGTGAAATGTTACTTAAGTTCCCTTCATATAACACATCATGTGTGGATTGAGGAACCGAATAAATAACGACAACGGTCGATGGGGTCGAGATCCGCTGGTAACTCTAGATGGTGTGTTGTTCGAGAAAGAGAATAGAACGATCATGTCCATCATCCCAAGGGGTATCTTCCATCGACATTACTGACATAATCATCTTGTCTGTGGGAAAAATGACATGGAATGGGTCAGGAGATGAATCACCGAGAGAGGGAGTAGAAGGGTCAACCGATTGAATGGCTTGGTAAGCGGATTCAACTAGATTGAAAGGCATCTGGTTTTCGTAGTGGAGATAATCACCAGGTTCGGGTACTATCCACGGGTCAAAAGACTTGGGAGGTTCATGGAAAGAGGTGGATATCATGTTAATTGAGGCAACCAAAGGAGGTGGAACGTCGGGTGGTGGGATTGGAAACGTACCCATCAGAGTGGAATATTTTAGTAGACCCACACCAACATTCTCATACCCAGGGGGTGTCTTTGCAATGAAAGGTACGTTGTTAGTATGTGTATTAGAGTTAAAGAAGGCCAGTTGGTCTACTGTAACTACTTTTCCCTAATGTGGAAAGAGCACAATACAAAAAAGAGTAGACACGACTTCACGCATGGAATCGATCCAACTACGACCAAGTAAAAGATTGTAATCAAGAGGAGCCTCAAAGACCTCAACTTCAATGTTGACCATTTTGCCTTCTAACATAATAGGCAACGACGGGAGGACACCATAAGGTTTAAAGTCAGGTCTATTAAAGGCTTTGAGTGTGTTGTGTGATTTAGTTAATGGAGGAGAGCCAATGGCTTTCCAACAAGCAATAGACATGACACACGTCGAGGTACCCTCATCAATAAATGTTCTACAAATGTTCTTGTCGGAGACAACAACTTGGATTTGAAATGCGAGTTGAGGGGGTAACCTTGGAATGTGATCTTCCAAGTCAAAGATTATTAAATTTGTATCAGTAGGGTCGATTCCATCGATAACTTTCAACAGTGCCTTCCATTGTGTAGGACAACTCTGAAGGACTTCGAGGGATGACATCACAGACGGTGCTTGTGCCAAATCTTCTACTATACTGTATTCTGGGTAGCATGTGCATGAGGATTGAAAGTAGACTTTCGAACCACACCCTTGGGAGGAGGGCGAAGGTCTGTATCGGGGTTTAGTCATTCGAGATGAAGAGGACCATGGGAAGGTGGAGCCAAGGGATATTGTTGAACCAACGAAGGTGGTATATCGTCAACTTTCTCCTTGGAGGAAGGGTAATCTTTGGCACGAGTGGTAAGAGTGATGCCATTCTTCTTTGAATCACCGTTACACATAAGTACATAGAGGGTGGTGGAGGAAGAAGGTTGATCATGGATGACAAATTGAGCCTGTTTTTGAGAAGGGAAGGGTTGAGACAAGACAATAGGTGTAGGATGTTTTGGGGTCCTTTGGAGGAACTTCGTGACCTCAGCAGGTCTCGGACAATCCTTCGTGTAGTGATCATCACCACATATAAGGACAGGATAGAGAGGTTTTTGTTTATCCTTATCTTCAACAGGTTGTGTCTTGGTCTTATCGGATTGCGGGTTGTTATTCTTATCCTCCTTATTCCTACCCTTCCCTTTTTTATATTTATTCTTACCGGTAGGATTTGATTAAGTGACGTTCACTTCTAAATTTTTACCGGTGTGAGGTGTGGGCGTCGAAGAAATTTGAACATTAGAAGCATGGGATTTGGGCATGGTGTGAGAGGTCTGCGCAGATTGAGGTTGAGCATGGAAAGTACCTATCACACCATCAACGACATGAGAAGTTGTTGGGGTTGTTGCGGTGGTCGTGGTAGAAGGATGAGGTGCTTCAGGGAGCAGATCGTAAAGAGTACCTGTTTGTGAATAAAGGAGATCGAGATACTGGGCATGACTGATCGCATGTTCTTATGTGACAACTCCACCCATAGAAATGTCTTTATATATGTCATTCATGAAGGATTTCGTGAACCATTCTTCCAATAACTGATCGGGAAGATTGAGTTTGATTAGACGTCATCTTCGTCTCCACTCATGAATGTGATCAGAGATATGAGTGGCTTTACTTTGCTTGAAAGAACTCAAAATCGCGGTCCCCATTTCATAATGGATTGGCAACTGGTAGTGAGTGAGGAAAGGCAGAGCTAGGGTATTGAAATTGGTGAAGAATCCTCGTGGTAATTCTATATACCACTTCGCGGCTGAACCCGTGAGAGTTCATTGAAAAAGATGTAACCGAATGGAGTCATCCATCAAAGAGTTGGATGAACACCAAAGGTGGAAAGTCATTACATGATTGTTCGGGTCCTCTCCAGGTTTACCATCGAACTTAAGAATGTTGGATGGTAGTTTGATTGGTATGACAGGCCAATGAGGAGAGTGACAGATAGGGTCATTAAAAAGTCAAGATAGATCAGGGAGGTCCAAGTGGCCAAAAAGGGTAACTGTCTATTCATGTGAGGGTACTAGTGACTTTGGGGAGGAAGTCGCTTCGGTATACCAGTAGGACAGTAAGCAGTTTGCATATAATGCGAAGATATGGGCAGATTCGGTTGTTGGTGTGGTGGAAAATAGCTTGTGGGGTTGTACTGATTAGGTATGTTCCCTTGGAAAGGGATAGTAGACAGAATGTTCGAACCCCAAATGGAATTGGAGGTCCCGGGGTAAGGTTGGCCCGTACCAGGCGGTACGAAAGAGGTGACTTGAGGTTGTTTCCCCCCAGTCGATTGAGTATTTCCCTGGGTAAGAATGTTCCAATACTGGAATAAATTTGTCGGGATGTTCTTTCCATAGGGTGGGGTGGGTGGAGATTGTCCTCCGACTGGAGGTTGTGTCCCCATTGGGTTGTGACTTCCAAGCGGGGGTTGAAATTGGCCCCTAGGATTAAATTGTCTACCAACAGGAATATGATAATTAGGTGTGAAAGACTAAGTAATGCCACCAAGGTCGGATCCACCAGTGAGGGGTGGATAAGACCCTCCGAAAGGGGGCTAAGGAAGTGTCGGAATAAAACCAGGAACAGGATTGTGCCTAGGAGGAGTGAAGACTCCAGGAGTTCCGGATGGGACTTGGGTAGGAACGAGAATAGAAGAATTCAATGCATTATACCCAAGAGGAAGTGATGGGATCTGACTAGGTAAAAGTGGTGTGCCAATAGGTGTTTGGCTAGCTACTATATTCCTGGTGGGAATAATCGTAGTATTTGGGACCATCGTGGAATGGGCCTACTGAAGAGGGATGGTTGAACTGGAACCAGCTAACAATGCTTCTGAACCGAGAAAATAATAGCATGTTGTATTGTTAAAGTGATCTAAAGGTATCGTAAACGTGTGAGAGGTTTCGATAGGTTCGAAAGAGGTAGGTATTTCAACTCCTGTCTCTGAGGTAGGAGGGTTCCTTCTATAAGTCAGAGTCTGAGCTATGTTAGTGTTCAAATAAGGATCTTCGCTAAGGCCAACGACAATTTCAGGAGGTAATCCAGAAGTGTCGATAACAAGTTCTCCAGACGAATTGAGTCAGAGAATACGTCTCTCGTATCCAAGAGGTAGGCAAAAAGCTTCTAGAGGGTTAGAAACAATTCGAAAGATCTCTAGAGAATCGATACTTTTCGACTGTGAAGGTACGTGGTCCTGGATCTCATTCTGTTGAGGAGAATCTTCCGGTGGGTTAGGAGGCAAGGGTTGAGAAACTTTTAGATCTTCTGGAGGTAGTCCTTGCATCCTACGTGAACGACGTGGAGGGTCAATGTTGGATGAACCAAAAAATCTACGGAAAACATCTATGGCCAACTACGTAAACAAACAACACTCGCTAGTAAAATCTAGGAATCAAAACCAAGCAAAAAAGACCTTTCTATTTCGAAGTCACTAGTTGGTGATGAAATCCAACATCACGAAGTTGAGACAAGAAGGGGTTGGGCTAGGGTGGAAAATTTACGTTGATGACCTGCTTAACAGACCTACACCCTGGTGCAAGCTCCCACACATAATCGTGGGTATACCCTCCAAGGATCCCGAGTGAGTCTGGCCAACGTCGATTCCAGATACCGTGGAGACTTGCCCCTCCACGGTCACCTTGTGTAAGAACCTAAGAAGATAGGCTACTAAAGTTACCACAAACAACAATGATGTCTGGGGAACAGACGATAGTCCGATCAACACGCAAGGGCAGGGTATCGAGCCTGAAATCAACTTGAGAGGCTTCCATTCATCATTGTGGGTATACCTTCAAGCGACCCCCATAATACATGCAATCTCTACACTGAGACCAACAAAGCAGGGTGAGTGACTCTTCCAATCTCAATGCGACCTCATGTTTGACCCTTGTGTGAGAAGGGCTTCCCAGGACAAAATGCTGCAAATGGATTTGGACACTCCCTATCACAAGATAATATTGTGTGTTTTGTGATTTGGAGAGTGTGTCTCACTGCCTATTGCTAAGCTCTAGCCTAGCTAATGTTGGTGTAAAAGATCCCTAGAAAAATTTACTAGTTGAATTTTAGAGTTTCGCAATATTATTAAAGGTTGTTGTTACTCAATAGGGAGACAGGAATGAAACCGATGTTATGTGAGAATTTGACCCAATAACGTGAAAATAGAAATGAATGATGAAAACTTTCATTCGATGAATTCTATCTATAGTAGGGAGAAAGAATTCTATCCATGAATTCTATCTATAGTAGGGAGAAAGAATTTTTCTGGAACAATGCAAACTACGATGTACAATTCCTTTCTTTGAATGCAATACCAAACAATCATCAACAATGTAATTTCACTATTCGTTCTCTTTCAATGTTTCAAATGCCAATATTTTCTGAATAAATGATTGCTTAAAAGACTAAAAAGACTTTAATTTTTTCCTTTCCAGAAACCAATACAGGGATGGAACTAAGAAAGGATAAGAAATCAATGAAAATAGGACACTCAACAAACACCCAAATGGATCTTTCAATGGAGATAAAAATAAAAATTGATAAGAAAACGTCTCTTCAAATATGAATAAGAAATGTTTTTTCTGATCATTAAGCAATCTAGAAGATGTAACCAATCTACAAATCCAAATCCAAATCAAGACCTTTGATCGAGCAAGCACTCAGACGCAAGTCTAGAGATTATATCCTTGTCGATAAAAATAAAAAAAACAAAGATTGAAAAAATATCAAAAGAGAGGTGTTCGATTTTCGAAACCAATCAGGATCGAGATGAAACAATCAGTAAAAGTCAAGAAATGGCATTAAAAATCCTTGCCCAGTTGACTAAAGAAAAACTGGGACATAGTAGAAGCCAAAATCCAACACAAAATGTTTTTTCAAACGCCGCCGCAGGCGGGCAGTATAACACAGTGCGGAAATGAATGATTTCTGCGAGCTAGAAACATACCGGGTGTGGAAATCCTGCGTTAGAAGGAACTAGTAGGGTGCGGAAATCCCGATATGGAAGGAACTACCAGGGTGCGGAAATGAATGGTTTTCGTAGGCTATCTATAATGTGCAGTGCAGATGTGTTTTAAAAATCAAGAAATTTGGGGAAAAAGGAAAAACATTTAAGTGGACTTTTAAACCCAGGGAGAGTGAATGGGTCTCCCAGAGACTCAGAGATTGATATCAAGTAAAAAGAATAGGTCAAAATAAAATGGCCAACAAAAATCACAAACTAGTTGTTGTTCCCTAGTGGAGTCGCCAATTTTGTTATTGGGTAAATCGGTAGATGCGGACATGATCTGATCCCCCTAGATCCACCTGGATCTAGAACAAAACGAGAAGGAACAAGACACTTTCCCTAAGTTGCAATCATTGAGTTTACTATCCAAAGAGGAATATAGAACATACCTTATGAATCACTTCCTTATATCTTTGTTGTCCCCGCTTCATTCCAGTGCTCTTGTAGAATCAGATTTGCGATAACACAAACCAACCGACGTGAAAGCAATAATAGTAGAACTCAATGACAACCTAAACATGTGATCAAGGAATCATGTAATAAACTACTAATCATTTTATGGGAAAGAGACGTG
Organism: Picea engelmannii; assembly: GCA_009831015.1. NCBI lineage: Eukaryota > Viridiplantae > Streptophyta > Pinopsida > Pinales > Pinaceae > Picea > Picea engelmannii. The sequence continues at coordinate 1,035,592 of ML782030.1, forward strand.
TCACCATATTATATAAATGAAAAGTGGAAGATACAACTGAATTGCCTTGATGTCACTGTTGGCAAATGTTTAACATGTAGCGTATGCTTGTCATTGATGGCAAGTACAACAATGAAGATGGCATGTGTATAGGAAGATTGTAACAAATGGGCATCAGAAGCAGTTTGGGAAGACACTGCAGGAATAATGTAACAGACGGGCATCAGAAGAAGTTTGGGAAGACACTGCAGAGAATGGTTGGCATGCTTTATAGGCAGTATGCGCTTGTCATTGATGGCAGGATCAGAGTGTGCATTGATGGAAAAACAGGAACAACGTAAGCTTAGGAGGAATTAGCGCAGAGTCGAATGCAATGCGTAGGTGTGCACCAGGGATGAGGTTAACTCATGGCTAAAGCTCAAGGGAGATAGCGTACTTAGGATCACAGGCAGATCAAAGGTCGAGGCCTTTGATACTTAGAAGTTCTTCCAAGTAAGGAGGATGCACAAGCTTGGAGGAGAAGCATTAGTGATCGTTGGATCCCATCCCGAATTCTCGATGACCATCATATCTCAATGTAGACAAGAGGAGCACGCAGATATGGAGGATAGATCTCGGGCGTTAGATCTGAGCACAGGATCCGACCACCGTTGGATCGAGGAGAACCTACACGTTCTTTAAAGTGCAAGGAGTAGAGAGCTCACAAAATCCCGAAAGAAGGAGGACAATCCATCTTCAGGCACGACACGTGGGGATAGATTGTCAGTTCCCTGACTGAAGAGTCAAAGGAATGATGTTCCCTAACCTCTCGAAATCACGATATCTGAAATCACGATTTAATCTTAGTCGTCAGATTAAGGTTGAAAATGGACTATTGATTCCAGTCCATGTTGGAGTTTCGAGGATCGAGAGTTGGAGATGTCAAGTAATATCATCCACATAAATCTCGATTTCGCGATATGCAAAATCACGACTTAATCACAGCCGTTGAATCAAGATCAGATCTGGACCATTGATCCAACTCCATATCGGAGTTTCACGAATCGTGACATGGAGAGGGAAAATAAACAATGCAATAAGAATTGCGAAATCATGATTTAATCGCAGCCATTGAATCAAGGTCTGATCTGGACTGTCGATCTCAGTCCATTTCATAGTTTTGCGGATTGAGAGTTGAAGATGTCAAAGAATAATAACCATAGGAATCCCAAAATCATGATATGCGATATTGCGATTTAATCGTAGTCGTCAGATCAAGATGTGATATGGACTGTTGATACGACTCCATTACGGAGTTTCATGGATCGGGACCTTGAAGTGACAAAAACACTGAATGTCAAGAGTGTCGAAATTGCGATGTGTGAAATCCCGACTGAATCTGAACCGTCAGATCAATATGTGATCTGGACCATCGATCTGACTCACGTCAACATACCACGTCAGCTAGGAACACGTGGCACAACCAGGTAATGACAAGTGTCAGACTGATTCAACATTTCAGGCACATGTAAGTCACGAATCAGAGTGACACGTGGCAGTATTCAACACATGTCAATCCACGTGTGACGTCAACAGATTTACACCACTTCGGAGTTTCGAAAATCGGGAGATGGACAGATGTCAGAGGACGAGGAGGGGCTAAAGGGAACAATACTTGTCGCACGGTCAGGTGGAGAACGATACAAAAGGTGACACGATAGGAGTGGGGTCCTTCGTCAATACCCCACCATTCCGGACCCCCCCCCGGTATTAAAGGCAGAAAGGCAAGGGGGGTCTGGAATCGCTTGAGCGTCGTTGATCTGGGCACTCTAATCCTGGCCGCTCGAGAGATGCACGCCCAATTCCGGACCCCCCCCCCCTCCGCTTAAAGGTAGAATGGCAGGGGGGCTCCGAAATCCAATCCCGACTGTAGATCTGGGAGCACAGCTTTTGGCCGTCCAGATTTGCTCGCTGCATATCCAAAAGGTGCATTTGCGCCCCAAACTTAGGAAGGCATAAGCTCGAATTCGCCAAAGAAGACGAGGAGTCTCAACTGCCAGAGAGGTTGAGAAATCTCAACAGAACACCCAGTGATGCTGGACGCATGGTGGAAAATGACCAGAGAAGCTGAAGAGTCACGATGATGATCAGAAAGAGCACTCAAGTTACGGAGGAATTTGGCGCAGAGTGTGCATGCAGAGGCATTGTGAATATTGCATGCACAAGGATCATAGGTACTATAAGAATGATGAACAAAGAAGAGATGCGGGTTGTTGTCATGGTGGAGGATTCAAGTGTCAGCAAGGAGGCAGAGCGCAGGAGTAGAGATGCATGGTAGAGGAAGGTTGCATCAAAGGGATATGGTGCAGAGAGTATAAAAGGCAGAAGAACAGAAAGTGCAAGTGGCATGCAGAAGACACTGATGCAGATAGGGCAGAGCAGCGTAACAGAACAACAACAGGGCTGGTAAGCCATTGAATTATTTTATATCGCTGTAGAGTTTCAGTAACAAAGAATTTATTAATCAGGGTGGTTGGGAGGTGCTAGGGAGGACTGGTGTCCTCAAAGGTTCAAGTGGGTGCTTGAACACAGGGAGTTGGTGCTTCCTTCTAGTTGGTGCTAGAGAAACCAGGGAGTTGGTGCTTCCTTCTAGTGGGTGCTAGAGAAACAAAGATTTGGTGCTCTCAGCAAGTTGCAGCTTGCAAAAACAGAGGTTGTAGCCTCACAATGAGTTGGTGCTCATATGTATGATAATGTAAAGAATGTAGATAATACTTATCATATAAAGAAAAGGAGGTTTTTACCCTGTATGGGTT
>ML782030.1:1043164-1065175 GCA_009831015.1 Picea engelmannii
GAAGGATTCACTGGTACAATGGTTTGCTTTTGCCATGGAGTCTGAATTTGAAATGTCTATGATAGGAGAACTGTCATTTTTCCTTGGTCTGCAAATTACTCAGAGGCCCGAAGGGATGTTCATTTCTCAAGAAAAATATTTAAGATAAATGTTGAAAAGGTTTCAAATGGAAGAATATAAACCTGTGGGTACACCTATGGTAACTGGATGTAAACTAATCAAGGATGATGATTCACCTGATGTTGATCAAAGCTCATATCGATCAATGATAGGAATCCTGCTGTACATCACAACATCTCGCCCAGACATAATGCATGTTGTAGGAATGGTAGGAAAATATCAGGTTGCACCTAAACAGAGTCATTTGCAGGCTGTCAAAAGGATATTCAGGTACTTAAAAGAAACAATGACTTATGGTCTGTGGTATCCCAGAAAAGAAAGTCTTCAGTTGACTGCTTATTCAAATGCAGATTGGGCAAACTATGTTGATGAGAGAAAAAGCACCAGTGGAGGAGCATTCTTCTTGGGTGACTCCTTAGTAGCCTGGCTTAGTAAAAAGCAAGGTTCCATTTCTTTATCAACCACAGAGGCATAGTACATTGCTGCTGCTACCTATTGCACACAGGTATTATGGATGATTCAGACACTTGCAGACTTAGAGGTAAAATACACTGCACCGATCCCAATTCATTGTGATAAAACTAGTGTCATTAGTGTGTCTAAAAATCCTGTCTTCCACTCCAAGACAAAACATATTCCCATAACATATCATTTTCTGAGAGAGAAGGTCACCAATCAGATTGTTCAGGTCCATTACATTCCCACTACAGAACAAATTGTGGACATCTTTACTAAACCCCTAGCCAAGACACAGTTTGAATATCTCAGACAGAAGATGGGTGTCATTTCATTTCACACCTAAAGAGTCCATCTTGTTAGGGGGAGTTGTGTATTGGTTGAATATCTAATGCCTCCTAAAATTATTGCAATAGCTCAGGGGGAGCATGTCTCCTCTTTGACATTGATGTCAAAGGGGGAGAAAAGAATTCAGGTGCCTCAGTTGCCATCAATGCCAAAGGGGGAGATTGTTGGCAAATGTTTAACAGGTAGCGTATGCTTGTCATTGATGGAAAGTACAACAATGAAGATGGCATGTGTATAGGAAGAATGTAACAGACATGCATCAAAAGTAGTTTGGGAAGACACTGCAGGAAGAATGTAACAGACGGGCATCAAAAGCAGTTTGGGAAGACACTGCAGAGAATGGTTGGCATGCTTTAAAGGCAGTATGCGCTTGTCATTGATGGCAGGATCAGAGTGTGCATCGATGGAAAAACAGGAACAACGTAAGCTTAGGAGGAATTAGCGCAGAGTCGAATGCAGTGCGTAGGTGTGCACCAGGGATGAGGTTAACTCATGGATAAAGCTCAAGGGAGATAGCATACTTAGGATCACAGGCAGATCAAAGGTCGAGGCCTTTGATACTTAGAAATTCTTCCAAGTAAGGAGGATGTGTAAGCTTGGAGGAGAAGCGTTAGTGATCGTTGGATCCCATCCCGAATTCCCGATGACCGTCCGATCTTAATGTAGACAAGAGGAGCGCGCAGATATGGAGGATAGATCTCGGGCGTTAGATCCGAGCGCAGGGTCCAACCACTGTTGGATCGAGGAGAACCTGTACGTTCTTTAAAGTGCAAGGAGTAGAGGGCTCACAAAATCCCGAAAGAAGGAGGACCGTCCATCTTCAGGCAGGACATGTGGGGATAGATCGTCAGTTCGTTGACTAAAGAGTCAAAGGAACGATGTTCCCTAACCTCTCGAAATCACGATATCTGAAATCGCGATTTAATCTCAGCCGTCAGATTAAGGTTGAATCTGGACTGTTGATTCCATTCCATGTCGGAGTTTCGGGGATTGAGAGTTGGAGATGTCAAGTAATATCATCCACATAAATCCTGATTTCACGATATGCAAAATCCTGACTTAATCGCAGCCGTTGAATCAAGATCAGATCTGGACCATTGATCCAACTCCATATCGGAGTTTCGTGAATCGCGACATGGAGAGGGAAAAGAAACAATGCAACAAGAATTGTGAAATCGTGATTTAATCGCAGCCATTGAATCAAGGTCTGATCTGGACCGTCGATCTTAGTCCATTTCAGAGTTTCACGGATCGAGAGTTGAAGATGTCAAAGAATAATAACCATAGGAATCCCGAAATCGTGATATGCGATATTGTGATTTAATCGCAGTCGTCAGATCAAGATGTGATCTAGACCGTTGATACGACTCCATTACGGAGTTTCGTGGATCGGGACCTTGAAGTGACAAAAACACTAAACGTCAAGAGTGTCGAAATCGCGTTGTGTGAAATCCCGACTGAATCTGAACCGTCAGATCAAGATGTGATCTGGACCATCGATTCGACTCACGTCAGCATACCACATCAGCTAGGAACACGTGGCACAACCAGGTAATGACAAGTGTCAGACTAATTCAACATTTTAGGCACATGTAAGGCACGAATCAGAGTGACACATGGCAGTATTCAACACATGTCAATCCACGTGTGACGTCAACAGATTTACACCACTTCGAAGTTTCAGAAATCGGGAGATGGACAGATGTCGGAGGACGAGGAGGGGCTAAAGGGAACGAGACTTTTTGCATGGTCAGGTGGAGAACGATACAAAAGGTGACACGACAGGAGTGGGGTCCTTCATCAATACCCCACCATTCCGGACCCCCCCCGTATTAAAGGCAGAAAGGCAAGGGGGGTCCAGAATCGCTTGAGTGTCGTTTATCTGGGCACTCTAATCCTAGCCGCTCGAGAGATGCATGCCCAATTCCGGAACCCCCCCCTCCGCTTAAAGGTAGAATGGCAGGGGGCTCCAGAATCCAATCCCGACCGTACATCTAGGAGCACAGATTCTGGCCGTCCAGATTTGCTTGCTGCATATCCAAAAGGTTCATTTGCACCCCAAACTTAGGAAGGCATAAGCTCGACTGCGCCAAAGAAGACGAGGAGTCTCAACTGCCAGAGAGGTTGAGAAATCTCAGCAGAACACCCAGTGATGCTGGACGCATGGTGGAAAATGACCAGAGAAGCTGAAGAGTCACGATGATGATCAGACAGAGCACTCAAGTTACGGAGGAATTTGGCGCGGAGTGTGCATGCAGAGGCATTGCGAATATTGCATGCACAAGGAGCATAGGTACTATAAGAATGATGAACAAAGAAGAGATGCGGGTTGTTGTCATGGTGGAGGATTCAAGTGTGAGCAAGGAGGAAGAGCGCAGGAGTAGAGATGCATGGTAGAGGAAGGTTTCATCAAAGGGATATGGTGCAGAGAGTATAAAAGGAAGAAGAACATAAAGTGCAAGTGGCGTGCAGAAGACACTGATGCAGATAGGGCAGAGTAGCGTAACAGAACAACAACACGGTTGGTAAGCCATTGAATTATTTTATATCGCTGTAGAGTTTCAGTAATAAAGAATTTATTAATCAGGGTGGTTGGGAGGTGCTAGGGAGGACTGGTGTCCTTAAAGGTTCAAGTGGGTGCTTGAACACAGGGAGTTGGTACTTCCTTCTAGTTGGTGCTAGAGAAACCAGGGAGTTGGTGCTTCCTTCTAGTGGGTGCTAGAGAAACAGAGAGTCGGTGCTCTCAACAAGTTGCAACTTGCAAAAATAGAGGTTGTAGCCTCACAATGAGTTGGTGCTCATATGTATGATAATGTAAAGAATGTAGATAATACTTATCATATAAAGAAAAGGAGGTTTTTACCCTGTATGGGTTTCCTCAGGAACTATCTGTCTCTGTCTTTCTCATATATGTGACTGTTGTTACACGTCAAAATTACTCACTTTGATAGTGTCGCAAGTGTCGTCATTACAAAGGTCGCAAGTGTCGCATTTTGCTCACAAGGTTGCAAGTGTCGCATGTTGCTCACAAGTGTCGCAAGTGTCAAGGAAGCATACTGCCATGATGCCTATGTTATGCCTATAACGACATGAGAAGGACACTTGAAACACCTCAAACATTTGAGTTGGAAGAGGAGAAATGAGTCAGCAGGCTTGCAAACCTTTTGCCATCTGAAAGCACCTCAAAAACTAAGTTTTTGGAGGGGAGCGCTCCCCCTTACACTATCTCGAAGCGCCGACGCTCCCCCTTACACTGTCAGGGAGCGTTATAAAGCTCCCCTGGCCCTTTTGAGGGAGCGCTATAGATTTTGAGAGCGTTGGCACCCCCCTAAAGCCTACTAGGGAGCGCTACCTATTCTGGGCAGTTGTTAAGCTGTTGAGATGAATGGGGGAAGCATATTTTCATTCTTGGAAGGCAGTTGGATTCGAATCCTCAATCAAGCCATGATCTTAGGGCAGATCCTCAACTGAAGGAGGCAAATCCTCAACATCCCCAAGGATATCTCAAGTGGTTAAAGCCTCTCCAAGCCTATATAAGCAAGCTTTCTAATGGTGAAAGGGGACTAGGAAAAGGAGAATCACACCAAACTTATGATCTCATAAGTGGCGCTGGAATAGAGCTGATTGGGGGGAATAATTGCTAGTATGAAACTTATGATCTTGGAGAAAATACACAACCAGCCAAAGGAGAGTGATCAGTGAAGCTCTTGTTGTCCAGGTTGTGGATCTTTCAGGCAAGGGTTAGACGAAGAGGACTCGACGAAGCTGTCGCATTCGCATCTACGATTGTAAGTACTGCTGTCGTTATTCTCATCAATATGACACGCTTGGCGTGCTTCTTTCTAGTTTGTGTCTAATGTTACATGAACTTATCATTAACTGATAGATCTGTTTTCAAGCTAATATCAATAGAGTAGGAAGTGTTCGTATCTTGTTCTGTCCACAGGATCCAGCGAGAAGCAAAGGATCGAAGCGCAACTAGGAGCGTGCAGAGACAAACGTCGATAAAGAGGTACTTCTGTCATCCTTCCTTCCCATGTGTTAGCTTAAATAGATTTGAAAGGAAGTCAGTGTCCATGTTACGCATTTTCTGTCTAGAGTTAGGGTCAAGCTCTTAGAGGCGATCTACCTGTCCGCTGGGATATTTTCCTACAACAACTGATGCTGAATGTGCCTTTGTTTATTTCACTGCATTATTATGATCATCATTGAGTGCCTTGTAAAGATTTTAAAAGAAGCATAATTGTTTAAGCACGGTAAAAACTGATTCACCCCCCCTCTCAGTTTTCCAACAGTCACAAGTTCCCTTTTAGTGGTCCTTCATCACAACACACACATAACTTTCTCCGAAATTCGCATGAAGATGATCCATAAAAGCTTGATGGACAAATGGAGGCCTCAAGCATCACTAAGAATAGGATTCTTCACACAATCTTCAACCTATTCTCTCATCAATTCTCTGTTTGATCTTGCTCAACTGTGCTTAACCTTTTCCATGAGAAGCCCATGATTATATAGGAGAAGGTGAAGTGGTTAAAAGGATGAGGGTGATCCCACCAAATCAGAGAAACCAGTAGGATCGCAACCATATGGATGCCACCTCACATTCTAGAACATTCCCCTTCTAGAAACTTCCTGAAACCTCTTTCCTCTTTTATCTTTGGAGCATCGTCGCACCCTGCAGAAATCCCGCGGGCCAGCTATTGGGTAGCCTGCGGAAATGATGGATTTCCGCACTGTGTAGTATGGGAAGCCTGCAGACCCTTTCTAAAAAGCAGCTTTGTAGAGGAGGAAAGAAGTTTCTCTTCTCAGGAAAAATTCATGTTGGGAGCCTTAACACATGTTTGTGATATCATCATTAGAATGACCAAAATAATGTGTAACAGGCGTTAGATTTCCACTTCGTCACATACGAAAAAGGACCAGGATTTTTAATTCTAGAAAAAATGACAATCGAAGTTGTGCACACGACATTGGCATGCACATGGTGCAGAGCCTGGGGAAAAAATCAGAGGAAAATTTAAGAGCAGGAAAGTCTGCAGGATAATAATGATGAATACATACTTAAGCATTCTTACCTAGTGTAGGACCAAAGCCCTGGAAAGTGCAAAAAACATCTCCAACTACTGGCGTAGGACCCCAACCTTGCAAAGTCAAAGAAAACAAAAGCAAGCAACAAGAAACAAACCAATGAGCAAAGAATGAATACGAATGAAACTATGGTATCGAAACTTACTTGTAACTGATGAACGGAAAAATCGTAGGTCCAATTGAGAGTGCAAGATCTCAACCCTCCAAAATGAAATAACAGGTCCTAGAACTACCCAGGATTTTCATTCCAGGTCCTCGAACTTGTTTTCTTTATAGCTTACTAAAAAATGTCACCAACAAAGATGAATAATGCCTGGAAATGGTGTGCAATTTGGTTTCAACTTAGCTACTATTGCACCATACCTATCCCTTCTACACCTACCTCCAAATTTCTTCTACAATAACATATTGCAAAGGAAACAAGCTTCACATCATCTTTTTCATGTGAACGACACGGGTTTGATTCTCGTACGGGATAGGTAGGTACTCATTCCCAATCAATATGGGAATATCATTGAGGGAAAGGTGAGAAGGATAAATAATTCCTTATTCAATTGATGTGCTAGATTTCCACTTCGTCACATACGACAAAGGACAAGGATTTGTAATGCTAGAAAAAATGACAGCCAGAGTTGTGCAGATGACATTGGCATGCACATGGTACAGAGCCTGGGGAAACAAATCAGAGGAAAATTTAAGAGCAGGAAATTCCGTAGGACAAGAACGATGAATAAATAGTTAAACATTCTTACCTCGTGCAGGACCTAGACCCTGGAAACTGCAAAAAAATGGCTCCAACTGTCGGCACAGGACCCCAACCTTGTAAAGTTGAAGCAAACAAAAGCAAGAAGCAAGAAAAAAACTAGCAAGCAAGCACAAACATGTCCAACCACGGGTGTAGGACCCCAACCTTGCAAAAATTGAACCAAACAACAAGAAGCAACAACCAACGAATCAATGAACAAACAACAACTAGTGAACTAGTAAATAATATATGTATCTTCAATGATGACTAAAATGCATTCCAAGCATAGAATAAATATGAAGCATATGATGACCATGCCAGTGGAAATTCTTAAACATTCTTACTTGTAAACTGTAAACAACAAACAACAATCAATGAATACAAATGAGACTATGGTATTGAAACTTACTCGTCAATGATGAATGATAGAATCGCAGGTCCAATTGCGGGTGCAGGACCTCAACCCTGCAAAGTGAGTAAGAAACTCCAACTATGGGTGCAGGACCCCAACCTTGCAAAGTTGAAGCAAACAAAAGCAAGCAACAAGCACCAACAAGTCCTACTGTAGGTGCAAGACCTCAACCTTGCAAAGTTGAACCAAACAACAACAAGCAGTACCCGATGAGCCAACAAACCAATGAACAAGCAACAACCAGTGAACCAGTAAACAATATATGTATCTTCAATGATGCCTAAATTGCATTCCAAGTATAGAAGAAGTATGAAACATATGATGGCTATGCGAGTGGAGGTGGAAAACAATATAGTCCAAATTCACTGCAACATTGTATGGAAAAATTCGAGGAAAAATGTACTGTGACAGACCTATTTAAATAAACATTTAAGGTTGTCAGGCCTTTTTAAGGGCCCCATGCTATGTAAACATTTAAGCTGTCAGGCCTATTCAAGTACCTCAAAAAGAGTGTCAATGCTCAAAACTTTTGGTATGTAAATATATCAATAAAAATAAAAAAAATTAAAAAAGAGCATCGATGCTCAAAACTTTGGATATCTAAACATTTAAAACATTGGGAATAACGAAGCTGGAAATAAGACTTCAAATCTATTATCCAATGAGATGATGACATATAAGGTTTTTTTTATTATATAAAAAATAATGTTTTTAGTTCTATAGTTCGAACAATAGAGATGATGCAAAAATTTATAGTCAAAGAACATATTAATATGAAGTCAACGAATTATTGATCGCTATAGTCCCTCTATGCCTTCGACATGGACTAATAACCACACCACTTTCTTCCACATTAATGCAATACAATTAAATACCTTCACTCACATCAATGCAATAAAAAAATATCTTCAAAATTAAACAAAGAGGGAAGTGTGTGATATGATAGGTGATGAAATCCTAATCGAGTATACGATGTGATGACAATAATGCTAAAAATCGAGACACTCGTAGTAATTATATAGAAGAAGGAATTCATGATAATATATTCTAATAGTTGACACTATTGTTATTCATAACATTATTATCGTGGATGCAAAACCCTTACTTTATTAAGGTAAAGCCTAGTGAATGCACTTAGAGTTGTCTATGTATATTGTGATGCATATGAGTATATCTAACAACAATGAGGTCATTGTAATTCTAATGGGAGGAATATTGTAGCAAAAAACTGGGATAGAGAGAGGTCAACAAAATTAAATGATTAAATGATGTAGCATCTTGGGAATTTTATATTTGTTTCACTAAAATCTTATAGACAGAAGATTTAATTATTGGAAAATACAAGACAAAATAATTAAATAATAAGAATTATTCATATTGTATTACTCACAAGTGAAACCCTAAAAATATCAACTATAGTGAATAAATATTCAAAGTTGACCAACCATTAAGTGCAATTTGGACTCAACATTCCATGTAATTACAAGTAAATAAATTCCAACTCAACATTTTCAAGACTCCACTTCTCTAAACAAATTTCAACAATGGGGACATTTTCTGTTTGTTTTTTCCTGAAATCTGGCGATAAATTGTTGGATTTGCATATTTGAGTGGCTAAGTTTGTATAATCCGAGTGCCCCAAGGGTTTTTCAACACGTCAAATCCATTTATGCATTCGGAAATGCAATTTTGACAACAAAAAATTGTGATATCGTCCATATTTATGTCGTCGGATTCCAACAAAAAATATCAAAACATAGAACGTTTATACAATGCCTTTAACAATCATCATCACAAGAAATTCACAATGATGGATTCAAATTTTATCAATCATTAAATGCAACTGAGACTCAACATTCCATGATAACATTAAAAGAAACTAAATCCCAACTTGATATTTTCATCACTTAGTTTCCTTACTAAAATTTGTGCAATTTTCATCACTACAACTCAAAATCAAGATTTAATGAAGAAATTATAACTAACTGAATCCCAACTCGACCTTTTCAACACTCTTCTTGATAAAAATTGGAACAAGCTTAATTTAAAAAATCAACAATTGAAATCACAACAATTTTTGCAATGAAAAATTCAAATTTTATCAATAATTCCATAAAGAGAGTACAAGTAACTAAATCTGAACCATAAAATGTACAAACCCTATACATATGTCCATAAAATAAGATGTGAAGTTCTTTCTTTATAAAATTTTCAATGGACAGAACAAATAGTTAGGTGTATGCCTAATTTAAATTGTGATTTGAGTCACAACTTGAATGACATTTTAAATTGAGCTTTGAGTTGCATGGACATGAGTATAATTGAAGTAAAAATTGATTAAAATAGTAAAAATATGATATAAAATTGTATGCACTATTCTACATGAATTGTGATATGAAGTATGCAAAACAATGTTCATGCCATTTTTTTTCATAACTTATGATCACTTAAAATTTTAAGTGAATTTTTTTTTCAATTAAAAAACTCAAAAAAATAATTGATGTAAAATCATTTACGTAGTAAAAAGATAAGGATATAAACTTGTCACAATGATTAATGTAAATTTATGATGGGGCCAAATAATGAATGGAAATACGTAATGTCATGATAATCACATTTTCCTTAATTAACCACCTCTAATAAATGACACAATATACTTACTTTATGCATCATACAAATTTCCATAAATCATGAGTGATGGAGTATTCCATAAATCATGATTGGTGGAGTAATGTGTTGAGGTGGTTATTTTAGAAATGCATGCTTCCTAAAAGGTAATATTTGTGGTAAACCAATGGTTATTATTTTCCTCTCTCGTCTTTCTTAATAAACTTCAATTATTTTCTATTTTTTAGATTGGTGATTCAAAACATGCCCCAAACCATTAAGAAAATAATGGTACCTAATAATAAACTTTATTGCTTAGTAAACTTTTCTTACCCTTCACAATATTAATCTTCATTTTTCAACTATAATGTTATACACTATATATTTAGAAATTTGATTACTTTTTAGTGAATCCCTACTTTGATATATAATACTTTCTCTACTCTTCCTTAATAAACTTTAATTATTTTCTACTTTCTATTTTTAATTTCAATTATTTTTTGCGCTCTACTTTTTACATTTATGATTCAAAACATGCCCCAAACCATCAAGAAAATAATGGTACCTAATAATAAACTTTATTTATTAATAAGATTTTCTTAACCTTCACAACATTAATCTCCATTTTTTAACAATAGTGTTATACACTATATATTAAAATATGATGATTCAAAACATGCATACCCCAAATCATTAACAAAATAATGGTATCTAATAATAAACTTTATTGATTAATAAGCTTTTCTTACCCTTCACAATATTAATCTCCATTTTTCAACTATAATGTTATACATTATATATTAGAATATGATGATTCAAAACATATCCCAAACCATTAAGAAAATAAGTGTTGCATGGCAGTGTAGTCCCTGTCGGGTTGAATTGAGAATAAATGTACAGGGATGGGAAAAAGTAGGGGAGGTAGATGGAAACTGTAGCGGAGATGTGGCAAGCAGCATGAAGCATAGGTAGTATTTATGCAGTAAATGACATGTGGGCTCTAGAGTCCCATTCATTTTTTGAAAGTGTATAATCTATTTTGCTATGTTGAAATTTTTTGTCTATTTTGTTTATATATGTGGCAAGACAAAAAAAAGTTATATTCAAATTAAATAAACACAATTTTCTTGACATTTAGCATAGTGGAAGATTAAAATTTATGAGGACATAAATATAAAATGAGATAAAAAACAATTTAATTTGAAATATATCAAAAAATAATATTGTATGTTACATATTCCTAGAAATTTAAATGCGTTTGTCATATAGACTGGGATTGGGGCTCCCGCGGAACATAAACATAGTGGAAGATAAAAATTTATGAGGACATAAATATAAAAGGAGATAAAAAATAGTTTTATTTGAAATATATCAAAAAATAATATTGTTTGTTATATATTCCTGGAAATTTAAATGTGTGTGTCATATAGACTGGGATTGGGGCTCCCGCGGACCATAAGATAAATATGTACAAAGAATATGACTGTGGAAAGAAGAAGTGGGCGACGGTAGAGTGTAATACCTGAAAAGAATAAATTGAAAGGTATCAGTCTTTGGCTAGACATTCCTATTTAAAAAAGTGGAATAACTGGGTTGATAATCAAAGCAGGATGTGATCAGTATAGACTTACAGTGATGGTACATATCACCCCTTTTGTTATTTTCTTGCTGATGTCTTTTTATTGATGTCGTTGACGGTTACTGGAATCGTGGCAACTTCTTGTTGCCGTTCGTCGGCGACCTGCTTCAATTCCCTTTCAAGCCATTCTTCAATGTAGCTTCTCATTGGGGCGATGTTGATCTCATTCTGTATTTATGTTGAAAAGTTCATTTTCTAATTCCCTGAAGTCGATAGAAAGATTACGCAGAGCCTTATCAATTTCCTCATTCTATACCGAATAATGGACTAACTAGTTGTCGATGTCATCTTTACCATATTCAAGGATGCTTTAAAACTTTTCCAAAGACAACACTGTAAAAATATCAACCTGTTTATCGAAGGCTTGCTTATTTAAGGGCAAGGAGTTGACGATTAAGTTGGGATCTTGGAAGTCATTGGTCCTTTCGACTAAGTATATTCTGGTCAACTTTGTGAATAATTTTTCTTTCTTTGATATGGTCTGTTCACATGACTGGACAATGAGATGCAGGTTCTTCACTTTTTCTTTCCAGCATGCATTTAATTGAGCAATCCAGTTTTTGGATGGGAGATCTTGTTGTCTTCTTCTCATTTTTGTCATGTTGTTGACAATGGTGCCAAAAGGAAGGACCGTGTCTAAATAGAAATGTTCTACATCTTTTAAACCTTCCTGCAAATGTTCAACCAAATTATGTGCTCTCGTTCCAAGATAAAACATGGTTTGTGATGTTTCCCACGCCTCAGTAATTAGTTCCATTCTTTTCTTGATATTATTCTCCACATATCCTCTACATGATACAAGGAGGATGGAGGATCCTTTTAACTTGCTGCAGGGGTGGCAGGTGTTGGAACACATATAAATTTCTGAAATTTAGTCTTTATATAAATTATGTTTCCATTTAAAATAAAATAACGCATGCTTGATTCTTTTTGTTGATGAAATATTCCATCAAATCAAACGATCCCATTCTCTTAAAATTTATGGAGCCGCCTACACGTTAAAGAGTCAAATCACTAAAGGCTATATTTGAAATTTTGGGTTTCGGAGTTTCACGCTGTAGGCATTTCAACATCTAGCAACTCCAAAGTCCTGATACTCGAAAAGTGTTTGAGGAATCCTAGTCATGATACACATATACTCACTAATACCTGATGTACCCTTCCAAAAAGTTGACTTATCAGAACTTTAAATAAAGTTAATTAATCAAATGAATGAAAGGATGAATACTTAAGAAGAAACTAAAACCCAATTAGAAAATTGAATAATAGTTTCGCTATTTTGGGAATCGGGTCTTCACCATCTATCGTATCTCTAATTCCCAAAACCCAAACTCCCAAAATATCTTAAACATTAAGCCAAGTTAATTAAGGATTTAAAAATATTAACGATTAATTAATCATATCGTGATTTCGCATTTCGGGGATCCTGCCTCGAGGGACTTGTAATATCCCGAGATCTGAAACCCCGAAATATTTGAGGTTAATCACGATGAATTAAAGGGGTTAAACATGATTAAAATTAATTAATCACATCACGATTTCATGTTTCAGAGATCATACCTTGAACTGTTATAGGATAGCCCAAGGTCCGATGACCTGAAAAGATTTAAGGTTAAAAATGATTAATTAACAGTTAAACGAGATTTATTAACAAATTAAACACTCTTATCTCGTATTAAGTTTTCGCCGAGTCATAGATCGGGTAAATTCAAATTTCATCTACGCTTTTCCCGATCACAAAAAACTAACCATTAATGGCATTAATAGCCAATCTAGGGAAAATGATTTCAAATAAGATCCCGTATCATCGCCCAAATATTTTCATTAAGGGAAGTAAACACATTGTCAGTGTATGTATACGCAAATTGGTAAACTTAAGGCGGAGAGTATATTTTCATTCCGAATTACATTCACATTTTTCACAGAGCAATCTTAGTGAGATAATAAGTCTTGTGCATTTTCTGTGACAGGTAACACAGTGCTGCGTTTACTACTGTTACAGGTGAATCCTCCTGCGGACAAGCGGATTCCCTCTTGGTCTCTAGACTCCTAAGGCCAAGACAAAATAGTGCTTAACATGGACACTAACATCCTTTTTAGATCTAATTAATCTAATATACGAAGAGGAAGAAGAAATATGTGTACCTTGTTAACGACGTTTGTCCTCGCAAAGTCCAAGCTGAGCTCCAATCCCGAGCTCCTTGATAGGTCTTGTAGAACAAACAAAGATACAATGGGATTCCTATTCTACCAAGATTAGCTCAAATACGGATTTATCTACTGAAGACATGTTCATGTGAAACAAACATAAACTTGAAAGAAAAATACGAAGCATGTATATGTATTAATGAGAACAAATGAAGAGTACTTACAATCCTTTGATGAAGGTGCAACATATTCTTCCAACTCTCCTTGTCCAACCCCTTTGCTCAAGTAATCTACACTGATTGTGCTTCAATGGCATCTCACTTATGGGATCATAAGTTTGGTGTAATTCTCAATCTCCATCTATGCTTTCACCATGAGGAGGCTGTTAATACTGAGAGGGTGGTGAATTAGTATCAAGTACAATTTAAAATATTTTTCAACTTATACTTAAATCATTCAACTATATCCAATGAGAAATGAACAATAGTATAAGAGTTACACCAATACACCACAATACACCATGCACAATATATGAGAAATAATCAATAATTATTGTTCAAGGGAAGTAATGACTTCCAAAGGTAGCTACAGCTTCCAAATGTAAAGGGAGGGATAAACCTNCAAGAGGAAGATACAATCCTCCAATATCAAGAGAGATTTGAACTCTCCATCCTTGCCCCTTCCTTCCACCCAAGAATATATGAGAGATAATAAAACTTTACATTAAATCATCACCATCAACCAATCATCACATAGAACCTGATAATGCTTCTTGAGACTTCTTAAATTTCTACAATTCTTCAATTCTTGGAGTACTATGATCCTATAGATAATATTAATCAATGTATTCTCTGAAACTCCTCCAATTTTCACTCCTTGAATCCTCCCCAAAAAGAGGTTATAGAAAGAATGGTAGACTTTATTCAACTCTGGTCTGTTCAGAAGACCCAACTTGTACAACATGCCCCACGCTCAATATTTAACATCCGATTTTGAAACTCGCACAAAAGAAACTACAGTCTGTTTGATTTCTAATGGAAGTCGTCCCACTTCATTTGGATTCTATATGAAGAAGTTATGACTATTTTACCCGGAACACCTGTTTATTGACTAGCTTCAGGACTGGTCACAAACCCTATCTTCCACAGAGTGTATCTCCATAATTATAGCAAATAAAGAGATGAAATTTTTACCAGAGGTACCTTGATATGTCTTCACAATACCATAGAAATTTCACCATCTGAATCGTTCTATAAAAAAGGTTATAGAAAAAATGGTAAGATGACCTGAAAATAACATACCTTAGAACACATCACCAAAAGACTTCATCCTCCCTTGAAATCCGGCCTTCTTTTTCTTCTTCTTCCCTTTGAAATTCGACTTGTATCAAATGAATGTATAATGATGTTTATTTATACCATTTATGTCACTTCCTTTTAACATTAGGGCCGACCTGACACTTTCTTATTTTGTAATTATCTTCAGGGCCTACATGTACAATTAACTTTGTCATCTTCAAAAATTCATTTCTCCTCAACCATGAGGATCCACGTGACATGCCACATACCACCGGAAACAAAATGATGTATACTATCCATCCATGGGTGTTGTATCTGCATGTGCATTTTCCTTCATGTCCAAATGCCTTCAACAATCTTGCGGTCCAAAACCCATGACTAGGGTTGACATAAATGACAACAACCAATCTTCCAACAGAGGCCTCCTTATATAGGCTTGGAGAGGCCTAACCACTTGAGAGATATTTGGGGTAAGTTGAGGATTCCTCTCATTTAGTTGTGGATCTCCCCTAAGATCATGCCTCAACCTCAAATTTGAGTCCAACCACCTTCAAATATTGAGGTGATTCTTCCCTTATTTCCTCCAATAAACCAATTTCGCCTAAAAAAGGCCAACACACCCTCAAAAAGGGACACAGAGCATTGGAACGATCCTCTAGAAGAGAGTACAGAGTGCCAATGCTCTTTGACAGTATGTAGGGGAGCGCTCCCTTCCAAATTTGACTTTTGAGTGGATTTTTCAGTGGCAAAAGGCTTGTACTCCTTGTCAATTGATTTCCCTTCTTCAAGACTAGTCTTTGAGGCGTCTTAAGTGTTTTTATGATGTCGTTAGAGAGACGACACAGACAAGATAATCTTCACGATACTTGCGACACTTGCAACCAATATGTGACACTTGCAATATTTGTAATGACGACACTAGCCATCATTGCAAAGAGTGATTTTGTTGTGTAATAAGTACTATCATGGCTCCGTGAAAAATGTGTAAAGGGACTGGTGAAATCTCGAGCCAAAACAAAGATGTCCTCTCAGACACATCACTGAGAGCTGTGGAGACCATACAAAATTGGACGTAGGTCTGCGATATCCTACAATACGATCTTAACAACTGTCCATAAGAGTCGGATGATGAAGGGACCGAGACTCAGGAGACGAAGCTCAAATACATAGCACAATCAGAGCTACATAATATATCCACGCGGTCAAGGCTCATGCCATATAACGACATGACATGATGGACACTAGAGAATGTTGACGTCGCTACCAGGACCATCTACAATGCACATAAAGAAGTTGTTGGATCTTTCTGCCCAGAACATGTACATGTGATGTACAAATTGTCCCCCACATTCAAACATAGTTATAATGTCGATTTCTTAAATAAGTTCGAGGAAGAGAGGTGCCCAGAAGGCGTAAAGAACTACCTTGATTTGATCAAATATTGGTGGGCACGCCCTGAGAAATTCAGAGCAGACACCCATGGCGTATACACCACCGCATCATTAGAATCTCATATGTTGTATGCGGCCATGATGCTCTGTAGAATTTTCAAGAGGGAAAATTACGCCCAATTCCTGTTATCATGGGTACCGATAATGCACGAAGTTGCAGAGGGTTTTTCATTAAATTGTTCCAAAATGCTATCAGACAGTTTGGCCAAGGAAATCAACGAATATTAGATGTTGAAAGCCAAAGGATGACCTGCCTAGTTTTATATGTTGGCATATTTTATGGATGCCATTTGTTTTATGACACCTTTTCCTTTGATAGGCTGGAGCTAGACTCCAGACAATGCCAAGGCAATACATATTTATCATTCGAGGCTATGGGAAGATAAAGTGAAATATTTCTTTTATGAAATCTGCAATTATGTGGTGGTGCCAATGCATATCTCTATATATGGGTGCCCACCTCGCAGGATTTCTGACAGAGTAGTGGCCAACCTGGAGAAGATAGCAGACTGGTATATTGAAGAGCATTTTTCCTATATCAAGGTTTTTGGTTGCTCGGTTCCTCCGCACGCCTTGCCCAATTTTCTACCAGACCGATTGGTGTGCAGAGAAGTAGCGCGACAAACTAGACTGGGTGAAGTTAGTAAAGAGATAAAATCTCTGCAGAAAAATGTATGACCTACTTTTCCCTTGCAGATAGGCATGTTTTCACTATTAGATTTTGGCCATTCGAAAGTAGAGGCCTCGGCCCTAGAAAAAATTAAGCTCGTCAATATTGAGTTGAAGAAACACGATCCTCAGAAAATCGTGGGAAACCACATGGCCTCTTGTAATTTGAAAAGGTACGAGCATGAAGATTCTCCTCATGATGATATATTCTGAGGAGCAAGATCCTATCAGGAAGTCTTGAGCTGAGTCGAAACCCTGGCTCCAGACCAATTGATCCAATCTATAATTTCCAAAGGCATAGGAGAAATATCCTTCCGAAGGTCTTGCAGGGAGAAGTCCCTACACCCCCAGCTACACAGGAAATTGAGGTCCAGAGTTTAGAAACAAAGAACTCCAACAGACAAGATGCTCAAGAAAGTTGGGAGAAGACGGAGGTTTTGACTCAGAAAGATCCACTGTCCACACCAGCAAAATCAACTACTAACAAGGTCGAGAAACAACCATTCATCGAGATTGACATCCCTATCCAATCTATCACACCTTTACAGTTCAACAGAGGAAACCTAAGTGCGGAGGTAGTGTTCATAGAGAATCTTACACCTATTTCGGCTGAAGAGATGCCTCCTTCTGATTTCTTTTTTAGCAAGAAAAGAAGGGTTGTGGTAAAGAGAGAAACACACCAGAGGGAAGGTGCGACTGTCAAAATACACAATGTACTATTTGATGGACATGCCTTAGAAGAGGAAGATTTCACTACAGATGTGGCAGGATCGTTGGGAGGTTTTGCAACGACAAACCAATTTTCAGTTGGAAATTTAAAAGAATGATTGAAGCAGAAGGATCTGCTGATAAGCCAATTACAAAATCAAGTAAAGATTGTGGAAAATAATGTCAGGATCAAGATGAACAAGAGTTTTGAGAATATTAGAGTTTGTGATACACATGAAATCCAACAACTCAAATCCAGTATCGACGAAATGCACAAGAACGCACATGTGAGTAGAGAATGGGCCTTTCAGCAGGGAGAGTTGATAAAACAACTACATGCCAGAATAAACTCGATTGAAAATACAACTGTAGATATGAGAGTTTTCCAAGTGAAGGCATTGGAGGTGCGTGAGAAGCTGGGATCAACACAACAAATCCTTTTCACTAAGGTAGAAGCTGTCCAAAACCATTTTCGGGTGGTTGACCAATCCTT
This sequence comes from Picea engelmannii, assembly GCA_009831015.1. NCBI lineage: Eukaryota > Viridiplantae > Streptophyta > Pinopsida > Pinales > Pinaceae > Picea > Picea engelmannii. Next base: position 1,061,350 of record ML782030.1, read on the forward strand.
AAATAACATTTGTTTAAAGGGGAGAGAGGCTATTGTTTCTCGGGCCACTTTCCAAGAAGAAGTTGTGGTGTCAGAAAGAGAAGGAGTATCTATGGTCTCCAGATTGTCTCCTTCGGAACAAACCAGAGGCGATAGTATACTGAAGACCTGGGAGACTAACATAGATGAAAGTAAAATAATGGCTAAGGAAATGAAGAAGGATTGTGAAAAAACTTTTCATTCACTTGACAAAGAGTCATTAGGCCTCAGAAAAGATAATATCTCTAAAGTCTTGGGACAAGTTGATATAGAAAAGCATCAACTTAATATCAAGACAAACATGGAAGAGGCTCGGGCTGAAATCTTGCAATTAAAACATATTGATATTACTCAGATAGATAGGTGGCTAATGAAGCCCAGTCTGCAGCTACAATCTATAGCTTCAAAAGATAGGATAATGAAAGGTAGACTACCTCACTTAGAATATAAATTATATATGTTTGAGGAAAATGACTTAACAGAGCTGTCCAGATTGGTGGTACAGTTTGTGGGCATATGCGTTAAATGTGTTGAGCAAGGAAAATGCAACACTTCCAGGAACCAATGAGATAACCTGTACACATCATTTGTACATATCATGATTAGAAGACCAGTTGATTTTGAGGTGGATAAAGAGAAGGAAAAATGCCTCCACCAACATAGTGAAGCAACAAGGCAGATGCAAGTGAAGCATTTTAGATTTTACATTTTGCAATTTTACTATTTTAGAAATAAGGAGAATTCCAACCGCTTAGGGTTAAGAACATGTTGTATAAATACATGTTTCAAAGATTGAACAAAGGCTGCTTCTTGCTAAATGTAATTAAGAGAAAATCTCCTTTTGTGAGAATTAATACAAGTGCAGACAGAGATTCCAATCTTTGTGTAGTCTGACTTATGTTTACCATTTGTACTCCATCTTTCTTGTTTCTTTAAATGTCTCTTTTCTAAGTGAGTATTTAAATTTAGTAACATAGCTATTGTAATCACACCAAACTGGTTGTTCGTTAAGCAAGCAATTTTTCCTCTGTATTTGTTGTCAGTAAATACAAGACTTGTAAGCTACTTGGATAACTAAATCGTATATCCTTTCAAGAGTGCATGCTTTATTTTCTTCTACTGTGAACATGATAAGATTCATCTCTACATTGATACCTTGTTTTGTTTAATAGTTTTGTAAGTTTCCCTCACCTCACCTGATTTCATAAATCGACTCGGACGACAAATTACGGCCTCTGTTCTGTTATGTTTTTATTTTCATTTAAGGAATTAAATATTATATAACTATTAGAAGAAAAAGCATTTCTTAAAATCAACCTTTATATTTTTTATGCCTTGAGATTATGCTTCTAAGCCTTAAGTGTAATCTCAGGAACAACAACATGCATGGCTATTTCCAAAGGAAATGCAAGCAATGACATAGGAATCAAAGCTTCTTCCAATTCCTTGACCCGTTCCTTCAATATGGAATTCTCGACCTCAATGCCTCCAATGGAATCATCAAGAGCATTTGCGGTCGCTATGTGAAGTCGAAAGATTTGGGACGACCGCATTTTTGCAAGGTTAACCTCTGAACGAGATTTTCCTTTCTTATTTTTTACATCTTTTTTTTCAATAATTAATTTTTTGGATTGGTTGTCAAAAACAATGCTCTGGAACACGAAGGATTCATCTTCGTCAAAATTTTCGGTATCAGTTGGACTATGCGAGATTGCGTCCCTGGGTTGATCAAGGTAGTAGAATATGCTATCCAGATCAGGCTCAAGTTCCATGTTCTCACTCCCAATTTCGGGCTCTTCCCCCTATCCCACAATTTTTTTCTCTTCTTGTCCACTGGAGGCTTGTGAGAACTATCAATTTTAGGGTGAAGAGGGTCGTTATCACCTCCTCCGTTCGAAGAATTCTGAGTTGCTTTGTTGTTGTGGTGGGTTGTTGGAGCGATGCTCTGGGATGACTTACTTTTGGGAGTGTTATCCACTGAGTGAACACTCTTCTCATCGGGGCATTTTCCCTGTTGCTTGCACAATTCAGTGGTGCTTTGCAGTGTGTTTAGGTAACTGACACCAGAAGTAGGAGCGTTGTCATCAGTGTCTATGTTTTCGGGAAAGTGTTTTTTGAAAAAAGAATTGTCAAAGCCAAGTGTTTGTAAATGTTGTAAATTTTTTTTATTAGGGTCGAACCCTCTTAGGCTTTGAACATATCTTAAGTTCAAGTTGTTGAAATGGGCTGTGAATTTGTCAATTTTGTTGATGTTCCTCAACACGAAGTCCCCGACTTTCCAAGGCAGAGGAATGAGCTGTTTTTTTCTCTTCTCTTGGAATAGGTGCAACTAGTAGTTGTATTGCCTTGCTACTTCTGTAACAAACATTATGTTAGTAATGTGACATGGAAGGAGAGAAGGTTTTTCCCTAGAGCCAAAAATCCTTATCACAGTGTAATTATCCATATGTTCAAGTGCCCCCTTCCCATCCAAAAACCTGGTTGCCTGGTCAGATATGCAGGGAGCATCTTCTCATAACAAAAAAAAATTGAAAACAGACACAAAACCATTAAAAACCTCATAAAAATAGTGGGAGGCCTTGTGCTTCCACAAGGCCTGGTACCAGAACGTTACTGGGTCAAATTCCTAGTTTACCTTCTTGGACAGAGACAGTTTTAGAAACTGGCAGCAATGTGCTATCGTAAAAACCAAGTAGGATGACATATAAAATTTATTCTCCTTTTTGAAGATTGACAATTGGGAACATATTTGATGGGAAATTAGCTTGCCCCAATAAAAAATGGCTTGTTCCTTGACTGTGAAATAAAAAATATAAAGAGCCATGCGAGAAATAGTTGTTGTGGACTCCTGTCCTATTATTCTTGTAAACGACCAGGCAATTTCCTGGAATGGATTTCTAAATGAACTAACCTGCAAGCTTGTGATATATTTAGGAACTGCCATCGGGTCTTCCAAGAAGTCGGGAAAGAGGTCCAACCCGTTATTATGATTTGTTAGGAACTGCTTCGAATCTTCTCCTTTGAACGTCAATGTTGGCTCCGACAATCTTAATATCTAGCGGAAGACCTAAGGTGACAAAGAAACAAAAGAGTGGTTCCGCAGTCGAATAATTCTTTGGTCTGAAATATATTTATCGGTGCACCAAGAGACCAACTCCTTATAGTCAAAAAATTCAGGGACACAACTTGCATGAGCAATTCTAGACGTCCAAATTACTTCGTTTTGGGTGGCAGGGGATGAGTAATAAGAATATGCCCTAGACCACTGGAAGTTTTGTTCCTCGCACCCAAAGATGTTCACTGTATTTCCATAGAACTGTTGTCGAGCTGATTCCATAGGTTTATGAGAACGTCCGTTTTCTCTAGACGATGGTTGAAATGAACAGTTGGAGGCGATAATATAATCCTCCGCAAATGTTGGTTCAATGCTTATGAATGGGAAAGCTCCTCGAGCCTTTCGCTCATTAATGACAATCTCTATGGGTGCTGCATGATGAATTGTTAGTAGTAAAGCTTACTTATTGCATATTTAGTAGTGAGAAGGTGGTAGGTACGACGAAGAGCAATTAAGGATTGGAGGTTTCGTGAACGTGCCAACCCGACAACGTGCAAACGACATTTCATGATTTTGAAATCAACACTCAGAAGGGATAATATAAACCTCCACAAATCTTGGTTTAATGCATATTAATAGGAGATATCCTCGATCCTTTCACTCATCAATGACAATATATATGATTCCTACACAATCAGCTGTTAGAATTAAAGATCACTAATTGCATATTTAGAAACAAGATATATATGTATA
>ML782030.1:1065234-1081058 GCA_009831015.1 Picea engelmannii
TATATAAACATTTTTTTATTATAGACAAGTGTGAAGGTAAAAGAGACAGGGAAGAGAAAGGAAGGAATGGCAAGGTTTGAAAAGCGGTCGGATGAGATTCAAAATAGGGTTACGGGGGATGCTCAAGAGAGGTGAGTGTCCGATGGTCAAATTTTATGTATCAGAATTGTTAACTGCAAAACGTGTAAAACATAAGAGAGCATGATGGGGCAGTTCAACAGTCGGTTTGTATATTTGTGGAATTCTGGGAAAGTGGCTAAGTATGGAATAGGGAAACAGTCGGTCAGACTCGTTTTCAGAATCGAGGATTGAAGATTTCATGAACGGACCAACCTGATGATGCGCAAATGACATTCCATGATGTTTGAAATTAACACTCAGAAGGGATAATATAACCATCCAGAAAGTTTGGTTTTATGCGTATTAATGGGATATCTCCTCAAATCTTGGTTTAGTATTAACGCTTGCTAATTGTATACTTAGAAATGAGATCTTATATATACTTGCTAATTGCTAATTGCAAAGGGCGTGGGAACAGGAAACAACGATTAGGAATTGGATATTTCTTGAACCCGCCAACCCGATGATCTGCGAATGAATTTTGAAGAAATGGAAAAGTATGGAAAGCGGATGGACGAGCTTCAAAATGGGGTGACAATAGTTCCACAGGAGACGTGAGGACCTGACGATCAAATTGTATGTCTCAGAAGTTTTCAATGCAAAATGTGTATCACAGAAGAGGGGATGACAGGTAGAGTGTAATAGGGAAGACAATATGATGAGTCCAGTTGTATATTTGTATATCGCAGAAGTTAGGGTATTGTTTGTAGGTCATGTAACAATAGAAGTGCAATCTAGAGCTTGCCTACCTGGGAATCCGTGGTCGGAGAAGTGTCTGGGTATGTAATGGGGAAGCAGTCGGTTGGAGTCACGATATAAAAGCATGAGTGAAAATGTGAACCCGCGAGTCTGCCAACCCACGTAGCTAGACATTTTCGGAAAAATGACTAAGTGACGAGAACAATAAAGTACAGGGAAAAGAGAAACGAGAATTTGGTTAAGTATATAAGACGGAAAATAAGGGTTAATATATTCACATCTGTAATAGATATCCCATTTCCTAGAAAGATCTTTCATGCATGTTTCTGGAAAAGTTATATACTTATTTCATATACTTGGAAAGAAGTGTGAAGGTGGCGGGCATAGAAAACAACAACTAGGAATTGGAAATTGTCTGAACCCAACGATCCGCGAAAGAGATTGGAAGACCTCGACAATCAAAGTGTATTGATCGAAACTTTTGAGTGCATATTGTGTAACATGGAAGAGGGGCTAATGTAGGATTCCGGAATTCAATTTGTATATCATGGAAGAGGGTATGATGTGGGAGTGTGGTGGTAAATTTGTATACCGCGGAGGTCCGGGTGTCGTTTATAAGTCATAGAACAATGGAAGTGCAATATAGAGCTCGCCTGCTCGAGAATCCATGATCTGAAAAGTGTGAGTCAGCCAACGCGCGCATTGAGACATTTTCGGGAAAATGACCAAGTAATGAGAAAGAGAGAGTAGAGGGGAAAAAGAAATTGGAATTTGGTTAAGTATAGAAGAGGGAAAATAAGGTCCAATATATTCAAATCTGCAATAGATATTCCATTTCCTGGCAAGATCTTTTCTATATGTTTCTGGAGAAGTTTTATACATATTGCATATACTTGGAAAGAAATATGAAGGTAGTGGGCACAAGAAACAACAACTAGAAATTGGAAATTTCTTGAACCCATGAACTCAACGATCCGTGAAAGAGATGTTAAGAAATGGTCAAGTGTGGAAAGTGGTCGTACAACCTTTAAAATAGGGTGACAAGGGTTTTCGAGGAGACGTAAGGACCTGACTGTCAAATTGTATATATCGGAATATTTTAGTGCAAAATGTGTAACAAGGAAAAGGGGATGATGTAGGAGTCTAGAAATAAATCTGCAAATCGCATAAGTCAGACTATTGTTTGCAGGTCACAGAACAATGGAAAGTGCAATTTAGACAAAGGGGAAGCACTTGGTCGAAACCCATGAATCCGTCAACCCGCACAACAAGACAATTTTGGAAAAAACGACTAAGTAATCAGAAAGAGAAACTACAAGGGATAAAATAGTGGGAAAATAGAAAGGTAGAGGGGAATTTCGTAAGCAGGAATTGGTTTCAAACAAGCCCCATTGTTGAAAAACCATCATTTTCTAGTAATTATCAACAAATACTTTGTTGAAGATTAGATTTTATTGCAAATTGTGGGATTAATTGTGTTCTTGATACATTCTTCCATGAATTTAACATATTAAACTTCTTGCATGATGGGTTGTTAGCATTAAAGCTTAATAATTGCATGTCTAGAAACAAGAATGGCGATCTTGCTGCAACATTGTGATTTGGTCTTGCTATGTTCTATCTACATTACGAATAGAATTGAACGTTGGTTTGAAACTATCTGAAATTAATTTTTGTTTCCATAAAAGCTTGATGGATTGACACAATGCATTGTCGTATAATTGTTAAATGTTCCATTTTACAATAAATTATTTAAGCAAATACAATATCGAAGAACTACGAGACTATTGAACCATGCCAATGAGAAGGTGTTAAATCCAAAAAAAGAAGCAGCAACCAAGAATCCAAGGATTTTTTTTTAATAGTAAATCCATTAAAAAAAATGAATACCGAGGATTGTATATCCATCCCTAGAATCTAGACCAAGTTCTTTGGGCCAAAACATTGAACATATTTGCGATAAACACAGGCGCAGGATCTAAAACATGCATGAGCCATCGATATGCTCTTCAACATGCATACAAAACTGATTCCCATGCTTTTTTTAGGAAATCCTTGCAGTCTTCTCCTTGGTGGATTAATATTCAGTGCCCCGATCTCAATATTTTGTAAAAGACCTGATTCGACAAAGAAATAGTAGAGTGGGTCTGCAGTGGAATAAATACTTGGCTTGAAGCAGATGGACAACATTCCTGCAGTAAAATTGATAGTTCTCACAAGATTCCCGTGAGGAAGAAGACGAAAAACGTTGCAGGCCAAACATAATAGCCCGAAACTGAAAGTTAGGACACACCAAGAAACCACCTCGTCATAGTCGAAAACTTCAGGGACACAGGTTGCACGAGCAATTCCAGAGGCCCAAATTAGTCCATTCTGGGAAGAAGGAGGTGACTAGTAGGAATATTTCTTTCACCAGTGGGAGGTCTGGTCCTCATTCCCTAAGATGTTAATTGTATATCCAGAGAACAGGATAGTGGTCCCGCAATTGAATCATTTTTTGGCTTGAAATATATCTTTGGGAGCATCAACAGATCATTTCCTTGCAGTGAAAGACTTCCGCCCAGAATGGACTAATTTGGACTTCTGGAATTCCTACTTTTGAGCTGCAAAGTGGCTATTAGGTTCAACGTCGATTTCTTTTCTGAAACCCCTTCTTTTGGTGTTGTCAAGACCGCCATCGTCGAGTCGGGAAGTGAGACCCGTTATGGTTGATTTAAATTTGGGCACAGGATTCAGAATAGTCTTTTCATTTCCATCATCCATTTCCATCATCGTCTATCTGATCATCTTCTTCCAGCTTGAAATCCATCGCATCAACCTCTGCGCCAACCATGAATGCAGGCAGGCAGGTTGTTTGGGCAGGCAGGGTTGCCTTGGAATTCTTTGGCTTGAAATATATCTCTCAGTGCACCAAGGTACCATTTCCTTTTTTGCTCTGGGGCGGTGGGAGATGAGTAGCAAGAATATGCCCTGGAATACTGGAAACGCTGCCCATCGTGCCTGAAGTTTTTTACTGTATCTGGACAGAACTGTTGTGGAACTGCTGCCATAAGTTAACGAGAATTTTCGTTTTCTCTATATGATGTTTGAAATGAAAATTGGGGAGGGATAATATAACCGTCTACAAATCTTGGTTTAATGCTTATCAATGGAATATATCCTCAAGCCTTTCGCTAATGAATGACAATCTCTAGGGTTCGTGCTTAATGGGTTGTTACCATTAAAGCTTACTAATTTCATATTTAGAAAAAAGTACGAAGGTGGCGGTGATGGCAAAGAGAGATTAAGAATTAGAGATTTTGTAAAGGTGCCAATCGACCGACGCACGAAAGAGATTGCATCATGTTTGAAATGAATACTTGGAAAGGATAACACTCTTCTCCGCAAATCTTGGTTTAATTCGTATTAATGACAAATCTTCTCCAACCTTCCAGACATTAATGATAATCTTAATGGTTCCTGCACGATGAACTACTAGCATTAAAGCTTAATAATTGCATATCTAGAAAGAAGTACGAAGGTGGCGGGGATGGCGAAGAGTGACTAAGCATTGTACATTTCATCCACCCGCCAACCCGCGAAACAGATTCCAAGAAATGGGCAAGTATGGAAAGCGGTCGGGTGGGTTTCAAAAATAGGGTCACAAGATATAATCAGGAGATGTGAGGGGTTGATGGTCAAATTGTATGTCACAATGACAGATCTCGAGCATCAATTTGTATATCGTGGAATTTTGGGTGCTGTTTGTACGTAGTGGAACAGTGGAAGCGCAATGTTGAGCAAAGATGGCCAGGAACCGATGATGGTAACAGTGGCCAATTATGTAATGGAAAAGTGGTTGGTCGGACTTGTGATATAAAAGCATTAGACATACTCAGAACAATAAATATTGATGGGCTTGAAAATAAGGCCACAAGCTCTACTCAGGAGACGTGAGGGCCCGATAATCAAATTGTATCTACCCCAACTGTTGAATGCAAAATGCGTAAGATGGAATAGGAGACAATGATGGATTTCGAGAGTCAATTTGTATATTGTGGAACTTCAGGTGTTGTATATAAAAGCAAGAGACATTCAAAAAAAGGACCAAATAAACAAAAAGAAAAATCAAATGAGATATAAGGAATTTTTTTTGCTAATTTGTAGATCGCGGAAGTCCGGGTACTGTTTGTAGGCGGCGAAACAATGGGGACGCAATGTTGAAACCGCCTATCCGATAACCCGCGATCCAAAAAAATTGTTCAATATGAAACGGGGAAGCGATCGGTCGGGCGAGTGATATAAAAGTAACAATGGAAATATGAAGACGTGAATCCACCAACTCTCGCACCTAGACATTTTCTGAAAAACGAGTAAGTAACCAGAAAGGGAAAGAAGAGGACAAAAATAAAGGGGATGGAAGTTTTCGGAAGCGAGAATTGGTGTAAGAAAGCCCCATTGATGGTCTTAACAATAACTATGAAGTGCATTAAACATGTGAACAGGTTCTTCAATAAAGGAATAAATACAGTGAGCCATGCTTATAGTTTCCATGATCTGTTTGTATAAGAGAAGCGTCGAAAAGCTACAAGAAAACCAATTTTGGGATGTTATGTAAAGTTATTGTACTGTTAGCTTCACCGCAAGTATAACAACGCCGAATTTGAATTTTAATGTCATCTCATTGATATGATAGTTCCATTGGACTTCACATAGTATATATTATTTTATTTCAAATTATTCTAGGAGATTAATTTTGCTAAGTTCATCGATGAAGGAAAAGTGCTAAAAACGAGATAAAGGGGAATTTGTTTGCTAATTTGTAGATCGTGAAAGTCTGGGTGTTGTTTGCAGGAGGCGGAACAATGGAAACACAATGTTTAACCCGCCTATCCGGGAACCCGCGATCCAAAAAGTTTGTTCAATATGAAATGGAGAATCGGTTGGTCGGGATGGTGATATAAAAGTAAGTGGAAATCTGAAAACATGAATCCTCCAACTCCCGCACCTAGACATTTTTCGAAAAATGAGTAAGTAAAAAGAAAGGGAAAGCAGAGGGAAAAATGAAAGGGGATGGAGATTTTTGGAACCGGGAAATGGTGTAATAAAGCCCCATTGATGGTCTTAACAGTAACTATGAAGTGCATTAAACATGTGAAAAGGTTCTTCAATCAAGGAATAGATACAACGAGCCATGCCTATAGTTTCCAAGATCTGTTTGTATAAGAGAAGCGTCTAAAAGCTACAAGAAAATCAATTTTTGGATGTTTAAGAAAATTTATTGTACTGTCAGCTTCACTGCAAGTATAACAACAACGAATTTTAATTTTAATGTCCTCTCGTTAATATGATATTTCCAATGGACTTCGCATAGTATATATTCATTTATTTCAAATTATTCCAGGAGATTATTTTTTCTAAGTTCATCGATCAAGGAAAAGTGCTAAAAATGAGATAAAGGGAAATTTGTTTGCTAATTTGTAGATCGTGGAAGTCCAGGTGCTATTTGCAAGTGACAGAACAATAGAAACACAATGTTGAACCCACCTATCTGGTAACCCGCCTATCCGGGAACCCTCGATCCAAAAAGTTTGTTCAATATGAAACAAGGAAGCAGTCGGTCGGGCTGGTGATATAAAAGGAACAATGGAGATTTTTGAAGATGTGAATCCTCCAACTCCCGCACCTAGACATTTTCTGAAAAATGAGTAAGTAACTAGAAAGGGAAAGCAGAGGGAAAAAAGAAAGGGGATGGCAATTTTCGGAAGTGCGAATTGGTGTAAGAAAGCCCCATTGATGGTCTTAACGGTAACTATGAAGTGCATTAAACATGTGAACAGGTTCTTCAATCAAGGAATAGATACAACGAGCCATGCTTATAGTTTCCAGTATCTGTTTGTATAAGAGAAGCGCCAAAAAGCTACAAGAAAATCAATTTTGGGATGTCTAAGTAAAGTTATTGTACTATCAGCTTCACTGCAAGCATCACAACGACAAATTTGAATTTTAATCTCTTCTCATTGATATGATTGTTCAAGTGGACTTCACATAGTATATATTCTTTTATTTCAAATTTTTCGAGGAGATTAATTTTGCTAAGTTCATCGATTAAGGAAACGTGATAAAATGAACCACATACTACATTTGTGTCACAGAACTTATACTAAAGTGCAAAGCATGTCCTCTATAGTCTTTAAGATCATAGAAAAACTACGAAGATCCTGGATGTATTATTAATTTTCCATAATGACGCATACAACCAAGAACCAAGTAAACACCAAATGTATTAAAAGGTGAGGCAAAAGGAAACACATGAACACATAAGGCATCAAGCAAGATCCCACAAGGTTCTATAGAGAAGTGGGCATCGACCTTTGCATCAAACAAGTTGATATATTAAAAAAACACAGTGTGGCATTGGTTTTCTCTTACATCTGGTATATGTTCCCACTAGAAAATAACCGAGGCCATGGGACATGAACAAAAGTATACCAAACACAAGACAACAAAAAACCTGTGGAGCTTCGCCACTATACGCTAGCTATAACCAGACCTCAAAATGGGGAACAAGAAAGTTGCTGATTACTATTTTACCATTAAGCAAGATCACTATGGACATTTTCTTCTGATAGTGCCATGGTCTATCACTACCAGTTTTAACAATGCCAAATTTCCAATATTATTGGAAATTCCTGGTGGTTCTGCCTAGAGGAGAAATCTATTTCGACGGTTCAAAAGATGGGCCTAAGTTATTTACAATTGGATACTTTTTATGGGGTTTTCTCTCATGCTTCCCATTTCTGAACTGAACAATCTTATGCGTGTGTACATTACCAACAACCACACATGTCTGTATGAATTCCAATGCCTAAACTCCCCAATCTCTATAGCGAGCTATGACAATCTCAAGCTCATGTTTCAATCCATGCCGAGTCCTTTTTTTTTCAATTAGGGCATCGAGAAAATGCAGATACCATACCATAAATGTATAGTTGGAGACCATTTTTTTTTATACGGGTACCCAAAAAAAATCCAGAAATCCTTGCATGGCTATATAGTTGGAAAACAATTGTCCAATTTGGGCACCCAAAAATGTGCAAACTCCTCCATCAAAGCCAAAACCAGCCACCATTTTTTTTTTCAATTTGCACACCGCAACAAATATCCAAAATTATTACTTGGAGATGCAAAAAAAAATCAAGATAACAACATTGATTGCATTTGTAATTAGATTCTCCTTCTTCTTTCAAGTGTACAAGAAGAGACAAAATATCTGGAAAGAGAATTTTACAGCTGTAGATGTAAACTTCGAAGATCTCGACTCCGACGAAAATTCATCTGGGTGTTGAAGAAAAATTACAGACACACATGAGATATTTTCGTTTCCTGCCAAAGCTTGATATGATTTTTTTTTTCCTTTCAACCGATATGCAATATTGCATTATCCTCATTTAAGGTAAATTTTCTATGTATCTGAAAGTCACGCAGCATGTAGACACTGTTTTCCTTTTTCTGTAGGTATGCTTCATATGACAATTATGCTAACCCATGAAGCACATCTTGTAACATAGGTTTTCTAATTGTACAATGCTTTCCACTGTTTGGATGGAAGCATTGAGGCAATGCCTATATATGTACGGACATTTTTTATTGCATCACAGACAATCAATTGTATCATCACTTATGAAAGCAGAAGAAGAAGTAGGAGAGTTGAATTTTGCACATACAGGCTTGAAGGGGGTTTATTATGCATTCGTTGCAACCAAAACACCCTCAACTTGGAAACGTGAGCATAGCAGTTAATATATTGAAAAATATAATATACAACTGCACCAAAGAAAAAAAAAAAGAAGAAGGAAATTGTAGAAGTTTGGTGAAGGCTATTTGTATGATCAAAGTGAGGATGAATCTATAGATGTATACGCACAAAAGTTGTAGATATGGTTAGTTTTTTGAGATCCTATACTATGTTTGCTCACAATTCTGTTACAAATGTTTCTTGGATTGTGTGAAAGATCCTTTCTTTAACATATATTTTCTTTGTTATATTTTTGAAGAGCATAAGTGGAAATTTCCCTTTATGCAATTGTTGTTCCATTGACGAAAACAAATTTGAATAGGTATTGAACAATTGTAGCTGCAACATGAAACAATGAAATATTTGTGTAACTTAACCAAGATACATGAACATGCAAAAGTAAAGGACAAAACTGGATATGGATAACGATATTATTTCCTTGTCGTTGTCTGACTCTCCATCTTTTATATGGAGAATGTGTTGCGAGCCAAGTTTTCTCATGAGTGTGACATCTGCGCCAATGGTTCTGATTGGGTAAATTTCGTTGCTCTGTGCAAGTTGGTTGATAGTTGCGTACGGGACAAAACGATATTATGAAAAAATAGCAGGATTTTTTTCCACAATACTTGTTTCATTGAGCGATATAATCCAATCACAATCACCACGGTCATATACGGTTTTCGACAATATATTGAAATTTGTAATGGATATCCCATTACCTGGAAATATCTTTTCTACATGTTTCTCGACAAGTTGTGTGAGAATAGTCAGTGTGACTGTCATCAGGGCCTCCTTATCTGTCATGCCAGCATGCATAATGGATCTAGTTTTGTTTTCCTTGTCCAAGTAGGTGCTATAGATGACCATTATGTCCCTGATGAACACTTGTCTAGTTCGGTGGTTGTTCAATCCCTCTATTGATAGTATTTTGGGTGTTACAATTTTAGACCTGATGACATTTTTTGAACAAGAAAAGTAATGTGAATGGTAGTGTGCATTTTTTTTTTTTGTTTTCTGTTTTTCTTGGCATAAATGTACAAGTAGACCCATAACTTGGATGAACTATGGAGCCAGAGTTTTGCAACCAGACCTCTTAGTCTGTGGAACATGCACTATGTTTGGTGTCTCGCTTGCACTTGTTGATACTTCTTGTGAACTGCAAAGTATGTGTTGCATATGACATTAACATATTCACCATGCCATAGATGAATAAACAATTGAGGATATTTGTTTGGTAAACATATGGGGAACATAATGTATGCATCTTTGAGGAACCCTCTATCCAAAAAATTTGTTCAATATGAAACGGGGAAGCGATCGGTCGGGCGGGTGATATAAAAGTAACAATGGAAATTTGAAGATGTGAATCCGCCAACTCCCGCACCTAGACATTTTCTGAAAAATGAGTAAGTAACCAAAAAGGGAAAGAAGAGAACAAAAATAAAGGGGATGGAAATTTCCGGAAGAAAAAATTGGTGTAAGAAATCCCCATTGATGGTCTTAACAGTAACTATGAAGTGCATTAAACATGTGAACATGTTTTTCAATCAAGGAATAAATACAGTGAGCCATGCTTATAGTTTCCAGGATTTGTTTGTATAAGAGAAGTGTCGAAAAGCTACAAGAAAATCAATTTTGGGATGTTAAGTAAAGTTATTGTACTATCACCTTCACCGCAAGTATAACAACGACGAATTTGAATTTTAATGTCCTCTCGTTGATATGATAGTTCCATTGGACTTCACATAGTATATATTATTTTATTTCAAATTATTCTAGGAGATTAATTTTTCTAAGTTCATCGATCAAGGAAAAGTGTTAAAAACGAGATAAAGGGGAATTTGTTTGCTAATTTGTATATCGTGGAAGTCTAGGTGTTGTTTGCACGCAGCGAAACAATGGAAATGAAATGTTGAATCCGCCTATCCGAGAACTCGCGATCCAAAAAGTTTGTTCAATATGAAATGGGGAAGGGGTCGGTCGGACTGGTGATATAAAAGTAAGTGGAAATCTGAAGACGTGAATCCACCAACTCCCACACCTAGACATTTTCCAAAAAATGAGTAAGTAACCAGAAAGGGAAAGCAGAGGGAAAAAATAAAGGGGATGGCAATTTTCGTAAACGGGAAATGGTGTAAGAAAGCCCCACTGATGGTCTTAACAGTAACTATGAAGTGCATTAAACATGTGAATGGATTCTTCAATCAAGGAATAGATACAACGAGCCATGCCTATAGTTTCCAGGATCTGGTTGTACAAGAGAAACGTCGAAAAACTACAAGAAAATCAATTTTTGTATGTTTAAGTAAAGTTATTGTACTGTCAGCTTCATCGCAAGTATAACAACGACAAATTTGAATTTTAATGTCTTCTCGTTAATATGATAGTTCCATTGGACTTAGCATAGTATATATTCTTTTATTTCAAATTATTCCATAATATTACTTTTGCTAAGTTCATCGATCAAGGAAAAGTGCTAAAAACGAGATAAAGGGGAATTTGTTTTCTAATTTGTAGATCACGAAAGTCCAGGTGTTGTTTGTAGGCGACGAAACAATGGAAATGCAATGTTGAACTCGCCTATGCAGCAACCCGCGATCCAAAAAGTTTGTTCAATATGAAACATGGAAGCGGTCAGTCGGGCTAGTGATATAAAAGGAAGAATGGGTAAATCTGAAGTCGTGAATCCGCTAACTCCCGCACCTGGACATTTTCCGAAAAATGAGTAAGTAACCAAAAAGGGAAAGCAAAGGGAAAAAAGAAAGGGGATGGCAATTTTCGGAAGCGCGAATTGGTGTAAGAAAGCCCCATTGATGGTATGAACAGTAACTATGAAGTGAATTAAACATGTGAACAGGTTTTTCAATCAAGGAATAGATACAACGAACCATGCTTATAGTTTCCAGGATCTGTTTGTATAAGAGAAGCGTCGAAAAGCTACAAGAAAATAAATTTTGGGATGTCTAAGTAAAGTTATTGTACTATCAACTTCACTGCAAGCATAACAACAATGAATTTGAATTTTAATGTCTTCTCGTTGATGTGATTGTTCAAGTGGAATTCACATAGTATATATTCTTTTATTTCAAATTTTTCCAGGAGATTAATTTTTCTAAGTTCATCGATCAAGGAAAAGTGCTAAAATGAGCCACATACTACATTTGCGTCACAGAGCTTATACTAAAGTGCAAATCATGTCTTCTATAGTATTTAAGATCATAGAAAAACTGCGAAGATTTTGAATGTATTATTAATTTTCCAGAGCGAAGCATACAACCAAGAACCAAGTAAACACCAAATGTATTAAGAGGTGAGGAAGAAGGAAGCACATGAACACAGAAGGCATCAAGCAAAATCCCACAAGGTTCCATAGAGCAGTACACATCGACCTTTGCATCAAAAAAGTTGATATATAAAAAAAACACATCGTGGCATTGGTTTTCTCTTACATCTGGTATATGTTCCCACGAGAAAATAATCGGGGCCATGGGACATGAACAAAAGTATGCCAAACACAAGACAACACAAAACCAGCGGAGCTTCGCCACTGTATGCTAGCTATAACTACACCTCAAAATGGGGAACAAGAAATTTGTCGATTACTATTTTACCATTAAGAAAGATCACTATGGACATTTTCTTCTGATAGTGCCATGGTCTGTCACTACTAGTTTTAACAATGCCAAATTTCCCATATTATTGGAAATGCCTGATGGTTATGTCCAGGGGAACAATCTATTTCGACGGTTCAAAAGATGGGCCTGAGTTATTCATAGTTAGATACTTTTTATGGGGTTTGCTCTCATGCTTCCCATTTCTAGACTGAACAATCTTATGCGTGTGTACATTACCAACAACCACACTTGTCTGTATGAATTCCAATGCTCGAACTCCCTAATATCTATAGCGAGATCTGAAAATATCAAGATCATGTTTCAATCCATGTTGAGTCCTTTGTTTTTCAATTAGGGCATCGACAAAATGCAGATACCATACCATAAATGTATAGTTAGAGACCATTTTTTTTATTCGGGTACCCAAAACAAATGCAGAAATCCTTGCATGGATATATAGTTGGAAAACAATTGTCCAATTTGGGCACCAAAAAATGTGCAAACTCCTCCATCAAAGCCACAACCAACCACCATTTTTTATTTATTTCAATTTGCACACCGCAACAAATATCCAAAATTATTACTGGGAGATGCAAAAAAAACATCAAAATAACAACATCGATTGCATTTGTAATTAGATTCTCCTTCTTCTTTCAAGTGTACAAGAAGAGACAAAATCTCTGGAAAGAGAATTTTACATTTGTAGATGTAAAATCCAAAGAACTCGACTCCGACGAACATTCATCTGGGTATTGAAGAAAATTTACAGACACGCATGAGATATTTTTGTTTCCTGCCAAAGCTTGATATGTTTTTCTTTTTTCTTTTAGCCGATATGCAATACTGCATTGTACTCATTTAAGGTAAATTTGCTATGTATCTGAAAGTCACGCAACATGTAGACACTGTTTGCCTTTTTATGTAGGGATGCTTCATATGACAATTCTGCTAACCCAGGAAGCACATAATGTAATAGAGATTGTCTAATTGTATAATGCACGGTTGTGTTGCCCACGGTTTGGATGGCATCATTGAGGCAATGTCTATATATGTATGCACATTTTTTACTGCATCGCAGACAATTAATTGTATCATCACTTATGAAAGCAGAAGCGGAAGCAGAAGCAAGAGAGTTGCATTTCGCACATACAGGCCTGAAGGGGGTCGAGTATGCATTCGTTGCAACCAAAACACCCTCAACCTAGAAACGTGAACATAGCAGTTAATATATTGAACAATATAATATACAACTGCACCAAATAAAGAATAATAATAAAAACAAACTGCAGAAGTTTGGTGAAGGCTATTTGTATGAGCAAAGTGAGGATGAATCTGTAGATGTATATGCACAATAGTTGTAGAGCTGGTTAGTTTTTTGAGATCCTATACTATGTTTGCTTGCAATTCTGTTACAAATGTTGCTTGGGTTGTGCGAAAGATCCTTTCTTTAACATCTTTTTTTTGAAGAGCATAAGTGGAAATTTCCTTTTATGCAATTCTTGTTCCATTGACGAAAACAAATTTGAATAGGTATCGAACAATTGCAACTGCAACATGGAGCAGTGAAATATTTGTGTAACTTAACCGAGATACATGGACATGCAAAAGTAAAGGACAAAATTGGATATGGAGAACGGTACCATTGCCTTGTCGTTGTCTGACTCTCCATCTTTTATATTTAGAATGTGTTGCGAGCCAAGTTTTCTTGTGAGTGTGACAGCTGCACCAATGTTTCCGATTCAGTAAATGTTGTTGCTCTGTGCAAGTTGGCTGATAGTTGCGTCCAAGACAAAAAAATATTCCGAACAAATAGCTAGATTTTTTTTCACAATACTTGTTTCTTTGAGCGATATAATCCGATCACAATCACCACGGTCATATACTGTTTTGGGCAATATATTAAAATTTGTAATGGATATCCCATTACCTGGAAATATCTTTTCTTCATGTTTCTGGACAAATTGTGTGGGAATAGTCAGTGTGACTGTCATCAGAGCCTCCTTATCTGTCATGTCATCATGCATAATGGATCTAGTTTTGTTTTCCTTGTCCAAGTAGGTGCTATAGACGACCATTATGTCCCCAATGAACACTTTTCCATTTCAACGATTGTTCAGGCCCTCTATTAATAGTATTTTGGGTGTTACAAGTTTAGATCTCGTGACATTTTTTGAACAGGAAAATTAATGTGAATGGTAGTGTGCATTTTTTTTTGTTTTATTTTTTTCTTGACATAAATGTACAAGTAGATGCATAGCTTGGATGAACTATGGAGCCAGAGTTTTGCAACTAGACCTCTTAGTTTGCAGAGCCTGCGCTATGTTCGGCATCTTGCTTGCACTTGTTGATACTTCTTTTGAACTGCAAAGTATGTGTTTCATATGACATCAACATATTCACCATGCCATAGATGAATAAACAACTAAGGATATTTGTTTGGTAAACATATGGGGAACAAAATGTATGCATCTTTACATTTGGCCTTGTCGATTTGTTGATGTTTGGGATGATTGACTACTGATGGCCATGTCACTAGTCTAATGTTTTCTGATGTAAGCATGTGTAGATGAACATCAAAAGGACTAAACAATCATATGCATCGTATATTGTCCATAATTGTTCTTAATGTCACATTCAGGGTCCAAGGAGATGGAATACAAAATAGGGTGTGAAGGGATACTTAAGAAACATGAGAACCCAAGGGTCAAATTGTATGCCTCAGATTTTTTGACTGGAAAAAATGTGTAATAGTAAATATGGCGTGATGGCGGTGTATGAAGGCCCATCTGTATATCGCAAAACCCCTGAAGCCAGAGGCACAATCTTGAACCCACCAGCACAACACCTGTAATCGACAAAGTGGGTAAGTATGGAATAAGGTAGAAGCATGACCATAAATGTGAACAAGTGAGTTCGCCAACCCGCGCACCAAGGCATTTTCGGAAAGACGACTAAGCAGAGCAATTAGAAAGCAAAAGGGATAATAGAAAATGGAAAAAATAGAAATGGGGAGGGTAGAAAGGCCCATTGTTTCCAAATCATTGTTTTCTAGTCCAATATTATATGCCCCCACCCATTTTGTATGTTTAATTTAATAGCACAGTTGGTATACCTTTTCGAAGATTGTACCACAGACCCCTCTGCTGTCGCATAAAAGAATTCATCTTCCTGTCCAACCAATCTGTTTCTTTCAAGGTAGCAATGCCGAACATACAAACATAGTTACCAACTTAATGAGAATTGTGACCTCAAAATGAGAACTTTGGCCCAAAAAACCCATATTTTTGCATAAAAAACATCAAAATCAACCCCCAAATCAAAAAGTGGTGCTACCTGAAGCACCATTTTTTAAAACGAGGTCAAAATTACAACATTTTTCAAACATGGGCTTCAAAACTTAGATAGTAGCTCAAAAAAACCTTAAAATCAACACCTAAAAACAAATAAGATGTTTTTGAATTTTTTCTTTTATTTTCAAAACGTTAAATTTTGAGATCATTTGAAATCGTATTTTTATCACTTGGTACCATTAAAACCAAAACCTCAAAATCAACCATCAAATTGAAAAGTACTGCTATCGGTAGCACCCATTCTAAAATTGGGGTATGAAAATG
>ML782030.1:1081108-1092518 GCA_009831015.1 Picea engelmannii
TTAAATTTTGAGATCATTTGAAATCGTATTTTTATCACTTGGTACCATTAAAACCAAAACCTCAAAATCAACCATCAAATTGAAAAGTACTGCTATCGGTAGCACCCATTCTAAAATTGGGGTATGAAAATGACACATTTTTATAATGTGGTAAAATAACTCATCATTACTGTAAAAAAAATCATAAAAGAAACCCTTAAATGTTTACTTTTAAAATGTTATTATCATGCAAAGCACAAGGTAATACATAATGCCATGAAAATATCACAATATACTTTAAAAATTCAATGTCATTTTTTAATATTTTTTTACTTTTAATAATAAAACAATAAATACAAGTTACATTGAATGAAACATAAATAATTTCTTAAAAGTATTGTTATATTGACCATATTCAAAACATAGGAGCTAATAAATTTTATGAGCTAACAAAATTGTGAAAAACAAAGAAAAACTAGAAAGAAATGAAAAAAAATTAAAATTTCCCAAAAACAATAATTTAAAAAACAAAAATACTTTTTTTTGTTAAAAAGAAGAGCAAAAAATCCCTTCAAACTTAAAAAAGAAAAAAAAAACTAGAAAAAAAAAACTGAAAAATAATAAAAATTCAATAAAATATTAAAAAAAACATTTAAAAAAAAAATAAAAAATAACAAAAACACTAATATTACCTAAGCTACAAATTTATTTAAATGTTTTTTTTGATAATATGTTAATAATGTAAGAATGTTATAATATAACATTGTTATATTATAACATTGTTATAATATAAGATTGTTATATTATAACATTGTTATAATATAATATTGTTATATTATAACATGTTATAATATAACAATGTTATAATATAACAATCTTATATTACAACAATGTTATATTATAACAATGTTATATTATAACATTGCCCACAGGACCTGGGTCAGGTCCGGAGGGGCTAGGGTGATGCGTGCATCGCCCTAGCCCCTTTCCAGGCTTGGCCAACTCCCATTGATAATATAACAATGTTATAATATAACATTGTTATATTATAACAATGTTATATTATAAAATATGTTTATGTTTTTTTTTTTAAATATTTATGAATTTTTTTTGTGTAAATTTTATTTTTTAAGGTTTTTGATATAAATTTTAATTTTTTTTTGGTAGTTTTAAGGTTTTTCAATTTATTTTTATTAATTTTTATTTAAATTTTGTATTAAAATTTTTATTTTAAGTTTTTTAATTTGAGGTTTTTTTTATATGTTTTTAATTTTTTGGGGGTTTTTTCACCTATTTAAAGTTTTTTTGGGCTATAATTTTTTTTTTAACCTTTTTCTTAATTTTTTCTCATTTTTCTTACTTTATATATATATGGTTTTCTTTTCCTCTTTAGCTTTTTAGGTTTTTCTTCAATGGGTTTTTCTCATATAAATTTGTTTTTAAAATGTTGTTGTTTTTTAAATTTCAATTCTGTTTGTTTTCTTATTTATTTTAGTTTTTAATTGATCCAAAAAAATGAATTATATTTTTTTGCTAAATATTTAAAAATAGTGTTATTTAATTACAATTATTTTCTATGTATTGAAGGTAAAAAAAGTGTGTTAAAAATGATATTTTTCATTATATTTAAAATGTATGGAACCATAATGAAAAGTCTTAATTTAAAAAAAAAAATGGTGTACAACATTTTTAACATTGGATGAAGTATGAAAAAGTGATTAAAAACACTATTGAATAAAAATAAAAATAAAAATAAAAATACAATAGAAAAGTTTGAAAATAGATGAAAAAACATCGTTGAGAAAAAAGAAAATAAAAATTGAACAATTTGAAAATAAATGAAAAGACGGGCATTTAAAAACACAAAGTGAAACCTTACGTATCAGAAAATTTAAAATATCAAAAAACCACCTAAAAATGGAAGGGGGTGCTACCGGTAGCACCATTTTTAAAAACGGGGTAAAAAACTTGACCCCCCAAAAATGAGAACTTTGTAGAGTTCTCGCTAAGTTGGTAACTACATTTATAGTGGACATGAATGAAAGTTAGTATGCAGAAAGACATGTAAAAGAAATAAATACAGTTTTATTTATTTCAATGTAGCAACAAAGAGAATACGGTTCACATGAGAATAAGCAGAAAGATATGTAGTATATACACAGAGTAAAAAAGGTGCAAAGAAATAGAATAAGTAGAAAAAATACACAAGCAATAAATGAGATACTAAACACTGGAATATGAAATAAGAGTACATGTACGCACCTCTGTAAGTCCTCCTCTACATTCACACCAAAGAGTCCATCGTCCTCTCCAGCCACTCTATTTATTTAAATGTAGAAATGCAAGAAAAATACAATGGACATGAAGGAAGTTAGTATGCAGGAAGACATGTAATGAAGATAAGTAATTATGTAGGAAGGTACACAATATCTACATACAATAAACTAGGTGAACACATATACAGACAATAAATGAAATACAAAATAATGAAATATGAAATAACAGTACAATCATGTACCTTTGTATCTCCTCTTCCAGTGCTGCAGTTAAGACTCCTTCGTTTTCTCTAGCTATTCTGTTTGTTTGAATGTGGGAACGCACAAAATAAAATGAACATGAATGGAAGCTGGTATGCAACGAAGAACAAGTAATATGTACATATAGTAAATGAGAATCAACGAATAGAATAAAAGATAGTTAGAAACATGAACCTTTTCTTTTCTCCATCCATGGTTGTAAATATATAAATCTTTTCCCTGCCCAAAATATATTACAAGGTACAAAATATTAAGAAATTGCATAGCCATAGCTAAATGCTTTTGGTTTTCTATGGCAAAGTATCCAGATATGCTTCCAGACATGGAAATATAATTTTGCAGTATCTTTGGTGTACATATCATATCTTAAGTTCAAGACAAATTGTATCGTGGTCACACCAGTCTGTGTAGAGGATAAAGAAGTTGTATTGTGATATGGACACATTTCACCATATATGGTTAATAAGTGTGTTTTGCACATGTTTGATTTTAACAAAAAGACAACGGATATTGCAATTGCACATGTATTTGTCCAATTATTTCTTATGCCACTATTTTGTATCATGTCAACACTGAAGTATCAATTTTTTTTTACAGCAAAACAGGCGGGCACGGAACAGGCGCCGGATCTCGACTTCGCTAGACACGACAAAGAACACAACCACAAGTCCACTCGTGGGTGCAAGACCCGAAGACTGCAAAGGGCTAAAAAAAAAAAACCAGGTCCAATTGCTGGTGCAGGACCCCAACCCTGCAAAGCCGAAGTAAACAAAAGAAAAAAGCAAGCACCAAACGAGTGAGAAAACACCAATATGTTGAACTGCAGCCCCAGGGCCCCAAACTCACAAACTTGAGCCAAACAACAACAACCATAAACCGACGAACCAACCAACAAGAAACAACCACCGAACCCGTAAACAACATATGTATCTCCAACGATTACCAAACTGTAGAAGAAGCACATAAGGAACCAAAAACATATGATGAGCATGTCGGTAGAAATAAGAAAACATTCTTACTTGCAAACTACAAACACTGAACAACAAAGAAGGAATAGAAAATGAAGCTATGGTATCGAAACTTATTCTGAAACGATGAACAATAGAAGCACAAGTCGAATTGTGGGTGCAACACCTGGACCCCGTAAAGTAAAAAAACAAACAAACAGATCCAATTGCGAATGTAGGACCCCAACCTTGCAAAGTTGAACCAAACAACAACAAGCAACAACCGAGGAACCAACGAAGAATAAACACCTACCGAACCAGTAAACAATGTATGGAGATTCAACGATGACGGAATTGCATTCCAAACCTAAAATAAGTATGAAACATACAATGCCTATTCAACTGGTGGTGGACAACAATATTGTCCAAATTCACTGCAACATTGTATGGAAATTTTCGAGGAAAACTGTACTATGAGAAGCCTATTTAGGTAAATATTTAAGGTTGTCAGGTTGTCTAAGGGCATCACGATATACAAACATTTAAGTTGCCGGGCTTGTTTCAGGACCTCGGGCCATGTAAACATTTAAGTTGTCATGCCTATTCAAGCACCTCAAAAAAAGTGTCAATGATCTAAACCTTCGGTATGCAAACATTTCAATACAATACACTAATAAATAATAATAGGACAAATACACTAATAAAAAAAACAACACCCATGCTCAGAACTTTCGGTTTGTAAACATTTCAGTAAAATTGTAATAAAATTAAAAAGGAGTGTCTAAGCTCAAAACTTTGGATATCTTCATATTTACAACATTGAGAATAGGCAATAAGACCTCGAATATATTCTCCAATGAGACGATGACATATAAATTTTTATTTTTTATATAAAAAATAATGTTTTTACTTTTATAGTACAAACAATACAGAGGATGCGAAAATTTATAGTCAAAAAACATATTAATGAATTATAGATCACTATAATCCTTCTACACCTTCGATAAAAACTAATAATAATACCTAATAATAAACTTTATTAATTAATAAATTTTTCTTAAACTTAATGATATTAATCTCCATTTTTCAATTATAATGTTATACATTATACATTAAAATATTTGATTACTTTTTAGTGAATCCCTACTTTGATATATAATATTTTTTTTTAGGATATATACATTTCAAAGTATATTTCAGCCATAATTTCTAAGTTCGAAAGTTTAAAAAATATATTTTGAGACGGTGTTTCATTCAACCTACTATTAGCATATGACACCAATGCATTATTTATATGTAGTGCATTTAAACAATCGTGTTGTATGAATTTACCACAAAAAAGGTGAAGCTATTCAATAATAATATAATGTCTCATGGAGGGTGAGCCACATAATAATAATTAATTGGTATTTTCATGTTAACTAACCTTATAAATAATGTTTTTAAGGTGATTCTTCTTAACATTTTCAAACAAACAACCACTAATGTGATTTATGTGATACTTTCAACGATTACAAATAAAATTACAAATAATGTGATCAACAATTCTTCTCAACAACCACAAACAAAATTACAATTATTGTTATCAATGATTTTTTTCAACACTTTCAACAATCACAAAGTATTAGTTTAGTTTAAAACATGACACTTCTCATTACTCTTAGAAACTAAGAGGTCTTAATTTAGTTTAAAAGTTGATGCACATTTTGTTTTCATGTTGAAGTTGAAATCTGAATTTACACAATTGAATGAAATAATTAAGGTGTGAACTCTAATGATAAACAACTTTTTAATTTTTGAAGTGTTTATGGAACTCAAAATATTTTATACATTAATATATTTTCCACAGGTTTTACACATCAACACACATACCAAAAGATCAAACAAAAACTTTGACAATGTACTTATTATTCATTCCAAAAGCTTGTTAAATAGAGGTGACTTGTCAACACTCTTAGTGACCATGCATTTACAATGCTCTCAACAACCACAAATAAAATCACAATTAATATGATCCAACTGACACTCTCAACAATCACAAATAAAACTACAAATAATTTGATAAATGATTCTTCTCAACACTCTCAACAACCACACATAAAACTACAAATAATGTGATCAATGATTCTTCTCAACACTCTCAACAACCACAAAGTGTTAG
This sequence comes from Picea engelmannii, assembly GCA_009831015.1. Classification (NCBI taxonomy): domain Eukaryota; kingdom Viridiplantae; phylum Streptophyta; class Pinopsida; order Pinales; family Pinaceae; genus Picea; species Picea engelmannii. The sequence continues at coordinate 1,086,733 of ML782030.1, forward strand.
TTTAGTTTAAAACATGACACTTCTCAACACTCTTAACAACCAAAACACTGAATAAACAATTTGAAAATGTATCTATTATTCATTCCAAAATCTTGCTTAATAGAGTTTGTTACAACTTCCAAATATAAAAATTGTTCATTATGACAAGGGTAACATTTCTATGCTCCTTTAAATGCTTTTGTCTCTGTAAGAAATGAACATAATAGGTAGTTGGTATCGCCTTTTATGGTTGAAACTATCTTATTTTGATGTAATTTTAAATCATTTAGTTATATAAGTTTCCGATGTAATTTTAAATCATTTAGTTATATAAGTTTCCGATGTAATTTTAAATCATTTAGCTATATAAGTTTCATGCTTTTGTAGTTGGTTTTGCATTAAACCGATATTATATGGTTTACAAAAATTATAGAACATATATATTATATGCTTCTGTAATTGGTTTTGCATTAAACCAATATTATATGGTCTAAAAAATTATAAAACATATATATTATATGCTTCTGCAGTTGGTTTTTCATTAAACCAATATTATATGATCTACAAAAATTATAGAACATATATATTATATTTAAAATCGATAATTTAAAATAGAATTCAATTTATGCTTCCTAGATGCTTTGTTGTGAATGAGCATGAGCTAAGTATTACCATGTACATTTTGATATCATGTAAATCAGCCATTGATATGATGTTTCCTTGTAAACTTGAAGGAAGATATGAGCTTTGCAATGTTAAAATGGAGACAAAGTTGTAATCAGTTCACTCCCCCAACAATAATGTGAAACCTAACATAATGATATTTGGTGATACCTTAAACAAAAATTTCTATGTATTAATTATGATGATGATTTTTGTTCATGTAAAGACAAATATAATGCAAAGAAAGTGAAAGTAACCATACAAACCACAGGTCTCCATTTTGATCAACACCATAAAGGGAAAGGCTAATGTCTCTCCATTTAGCAATTAGAGATGCTTGTAAATTACTTCTATTCCATGAGATTAGAATAACTCTATTATTAGACAATGACCCAGCCCAAACCTATAATAATTTATATGTTAAAATAAATTTGGCAATTAAAGATACTTGTAAACTACTTCTATTCTATTCCATGGGATTAGAATAACTCCATTGTTAGACAATGACCCAGCCCAATCCTATACTAATTTATATGTTAAAATATATATGGAGAGAAAATATGTTAAATTTACATGACATATATTGACAATAAAAAGAAACAAAAAGGTAAGACGCAGAGAATATAAATTTCAAAGTTTTACACACACTAAGACAATTTGATCTTACACACGGGTACTTAAAGCAGGGGTATAAATTGTATAGCATCCTTAGACACAATTAATCTTTACAGTAATATTTAACCTATAAGAATTGCATACCTCAAGGTTCCCTTTCTGGCTAACTTTCTTCCTTTGAACTCGTAATGGGTTTGTACAAATCCAAAATAGTTAGAAGATATCAATTAATTCAAAATACACTTTGAAACTGTTAGAATTTGATATCGGTAATATCCATGAATTCTGTGATGTATACTCTGTTTTGGTCTATTATTTTTCCTTATCCATTTTGTTTTTCCTTTCTTTTGAGCTCAGTTTTTTGACATAACTATATATTGTTTTTCATTTCTTTTGAGCTCAGTTTTTTTAACATAACTATATATTGTTTTTCCTTACTTTTGAGCTCAGTTTTTTTAATATAACTATATATTGTTTTTCCTTACTTTTGAGCTCAGTTTTTTTTAACATAACTATATATTGTTTTTCCTTACTTTTGAGCTCAGTTTTTTTTAACATGACTATATATTATTGATTTCTAATTGTATTTAGTTTTATACATGGAAAATTTGTTACCCTTGTTAAACCCCAAATGCTCAAGTATGATTAGTTCTCCATGGTGCTCATATTGCCATTCAACCTCCAACATGTCAAGATCTGGTTCAGGCAATGACCAACAACAAAATGCAAATTGGAAAAAGAGCTTGGAATTTAACATAGAAATATTAGCAGAAGCATCAATGGAGCTGTTAGTTTACCATTCCATCTACTAGGCTTACATAAACTTCCCACTGGTCATTACCAACAATCCCTTAAACCTGCAATCATAAAAACAACCTCAACTAATGATGAAAAACTAACGACGTTTTTCCCTTTTGTTCTTATTGAATCGTTGGTTTGAAATTCTCTTCAATCACGAAACATTGCTTTGATGAAAATCAAGGGATTTGAGGGAAATGCTGGAGATCTAGGAAACGAGTACCTTCGAGAATTTTTTTTGAGTGGGAGTGGGGAGACTGCACTAAAATCTGCAAGTATGCAACCCCATTTCTATCAACTCACTTTCAATTCACTTTCAATTCATGATCCACATCGGTGTAAGCGAGGTTACCGTCGAAATAGTGGAGGTGGGACCCCCTTAGATGTTAATAGAGGTGTGGTTAACGTTAGGTTGAAGAGCTATCAAAGGATGATAGCTAGAACTGAGGAAAGAGAGGATGTCAGAAAAGGTGTTGTCTAAATGTTTTATGATTTGTTTTTTTGTGGGAATCTGGTAACATAAATCTGAAGAAAATTGTAATTTTTCGTTATTTAAATTGTATTTTTGAATGAATGCATAAATGGATTCGGCTTGCTGAAAAACCTCTGGACACTTGGATTATACAGACTTAGTCATTCAAATCTGCAAATCCAACGATTTCTCATCGGATTTTGGACAAAATTAAACAGAAAATATCCCTGTAAAAAAACCAAAACTTAAAACGTTTAAACTACCACACTGAAAAATTGACCCTTTAACTTACACCATGAAAAATTATTACATCAAAATTATACACTTATGCATTTTTATTTAATGTTTTGCAAAATATTAAACAACATCATCTGTAATTATATTTAATGTTTTGTATTGTCGCTCGTATTTTTCCAACTTGATCATTAAATGCGGATCCGATTATTCCGGAACAACAAATGCAAGGAATTTATTTTAATGTTGGGTTGTGATGGTTGTGATTTTGTTTTAATGCTAACGACGATGACGGTGATTTCATTTTAACGTTGGGATTTACATTAAGGGTCCTCTCATTTCACACCAGCGCTATCAAGCCATTCCTCGTTTTTGATTTTATAGAAAAGGAAAGCTTCACACCAAGTAATATAAAATCTATCTTAGTATTATTCTTAAATGTTGGGTTACATTATTCTAAACCCCTTCTATGATATGATTTTAAAGAGGGTATATATGTGGTTAAATGTATATGTAATGTATAAATGTATATGTAATAGGGTTGGCATAATAATAAAAGGGCCACATGTGCAATGTGTGAATATGCATATATAAAGATCATGTATTCATTATTGAGATGTGTAATCAGGATGTATGAATGCATTTAGGTATTTGGAGGAGGTTGTGACGGTCCATGGATGATTTTAAGGATGGAAATTTATTTTAAAATGTAGAAAACTTGGCGAATCTTACTAATCCTTCATATGCCAACTATAATTTTTTGGCGATGTTTTTGTAAAAATATTCAAATTTCTAAGGATTTTATATAATTTATATAATTTTTTGGCGATTTTTAAGGTAAAATAATATTATCCTATAGAATTTGGGCGAATCATTTTAGAATGACGAATCATTTTTTGGTAAAAACCATGGAAAATTAACCCATGAGCGAAATTTAGCCCCTAAAACCATCACCCTCGTTGTCCTATTCTTTAAGGAGTTATTATGTAAATTATCTCTCTTATTTTTATTGGAGTGGTGCTCCATGTTCACATTGGTGTACATGGTGTGTACTTTTGGTCTTTTGTGATATCTTAAGCATTTGGATAATAACATTTGATATGACCCCAAAGGAGAACATATATGTGGTTAAATGTACATGTTACTAATGCGTAAATGTAAATGTAATAGAGTCGGACTAATAATAAAGGGACCACATGTTCAATGTGTGAATAAGTACATATATAGATCATGTATTCATTATTGAGACATGTAATTTGAATGTATGAATGTATTTTGATATTTGAAAGAAATTCTCTTATTCTTTAAGAAATTATTATGTAACTTATTTCTCTTATATTTATCGAAATGGTGTTCCATGTTCACATTGATGTACATAATGTGTACTTTTGGTTTATTCTGATATTTTAAGTATTTGAATCATAACATTCCTCCTCCAAAATATTACTACTCCATTATGCCACCTATTAGGTTGTAATCTTTAACAAATAAAAAAACTTCTTTAAAATAAGGGAACATGTAGATCAATACAAAGTAGAATATGCGAATGTGATTTCATCTTTTTGATACTAGATAAGCAACAAGTTAATGTGAAATATATAGTTATTTTTTTCAAATATGGAACTGTGGGATGATATAGCTTTGAGGTCTCCTGACTATATTGTGATTGAATACAATATCTTGTCTACATCATTCTCACCTGTACAAAATAATCATCTTCCATTCATGGGAGAATGGAGAGCACATGTTAGTTTATGAAAGGCTTCACCATAGAAACCTTAATGGGCTTTTTTATGGCAATGCTTTCTCTCCCTGATTGACCAATGCACTAGGATGAAGGTTGCTCTTGGTGTTTTCCAAAGTCTCGCGAAGGAAGGCCCTCTCTAGTACGCTTCTAATCTCTTTTTAAAAGAACATTCCTGGAAAATGAGGGCATGATAGTATTCTTTGGATTACAAAGATAATGGAAACATAATAATTTGGTTTATATTTATGTAAATGTATTTCAAATTAATTTGATGACGTAGATATTGGAAACAAATTTCTATTTGTAGGTTAGCTTGTGTAATCTTGTTACATGCCATGCGTTTTGAGTTTAATGTTGCTAATATCTAGACTGAAAAATATTTCAATGCCAAGATCTTTGATTATGGATTTGATACATGCAATTGGGAAGCACAAGTTCCTTACACCATGAGTTTGAATATTGATTGAATTCTATCATGTGTTTTTCCCGCAATTGTTAATTTGATATTAAATATTTAACATTTGAATAACATGTGGCTCTGTTATAGTTTAAATTTTAATGTCGAAGTCTGTTCCATTGAATTAAATGGTTATTGTAAATAAGTTTGGGCCGTTGAAGTAAATGGATATATTGCTAATCATTTGGTTGGATATTTTAACACATATTCTTGTTTAGCTTATGTATTTCTTAGGCTTGCATAGATTTAGTTTACATGCTTATGCATGGCATCTAACTAACCATAAATTTTAACCATTGATCATTTCATACAAATGTATTTCAACAAGTTATATTCTTGTTGAGCTTATGTACTTTTTAGGCTTGCATAGATTTAGTTTACATGCTTGTGCATTGCATCTAGCTTACCATACATTTGAACTATTGTTCATTTCATACAAAGTCAAATACAAATGCATTTCAACAAGTTATATATGGGATGTTTTTGTTTTTTTTGGTATGAATTGGTCTTTCACTTTATATCTTTCTCATTGAAATCATTTGTAACTAACCATAAATATGTTAACTCAAGGTTTTAAAAACTTGGTTTTTGAAGGCTTTAGAAAAGTGGATGAAATTAAGATTTTTCATATAATTGTGTCTCAATTAATTTATAGTTCCATACTTTTAAAATATACTAGAAAACATCATTTTTAACAAATTGTTTACCTTTACTTCAATACATAAAAAAAATTAATTGTAATTAAATAACATTATTTTTAAATATTTAACAAAAAAAAATAAAAAAAAAATTATTTTGTTTTTATAAATTAAAAACTAAAA
>ML782030.1:1098841-1140978 GCA_009831015.1 Picea engelmannii
CTCCCTTGGAAGGCCTTGGTCTGATGTTTCACCCAATAGACATTTCTATTGTAGACTAGCTTCCTTGTGTTTTAAGTCTTTCCGCCTCCTCCTCCCTCTTTTCTTTGCGGGATTTCCTTCCTGCTTTTTTCGAGGGTTGCTCATATGTTTCGTCCTCTGAAGAACCTGAGATTTCCACTGGTTTTTTCCTTGCAATTTCTGTGTACAAGGGATTAGAGGGGTTGCCTTGATTGGCTTCAGTCTGTACTGGCTCCTTTCCCTCTTTGTTTGAAGGTGGTGTGTCTGCCTGTTCCATGTTCTCTTGGGTTGTATTTGTTTGATTGTTCTGCGCACTATCTGTCCCATTTGGATTTGCTTCCGCTTCTTGGCCTACTTTGGAGCTGCTAGGTCCTCCGACCATCTTTCCTTTACCTGTGCCTTTTTTTGTGTTTGCATTTTTCTGGACTAGGGTCCATTGTTCCCCGTTCTGTTTGTCTACTTGTTCCTCAGCCTTCTTCTTGCAATGCTTTGCAAAGTGTCCGTGCCCATGGCAATGTCTACATTTAAAAGGTAGATGCTCGTAGTCCAACTCCTGAACATGCGTCCACCCTGCTACATTGAGCTTGATTGCTTCCGGTAGCCCCTCTTCTAGATCCACTTCTACGCAAATACGTGCACAATAATACTGATCCTTTCTTGCTGCTTGGTCTATGTATTTTCCCAGTGCATTGCCAATAATCTGGAGAGATTTTTGATTCCAGCAGTGGAGAGGTAAATGAGGAAGCCTGACCCAAACCGGGACAGCAGAAGGGACATCTTGGGTAGGATCAAAATCTGGCATCCATTTGTTTAGGTAAAGGCCCTGGGGTCCCATAAAGTATGGCCCATTCCTGAAAATTACTCCTCTGTCCTCCGGGTTTTCAAAAACAAACACAAAGAAACCCTTACCTACGAATTTTTTTTTTGATTCCTTCTTTGATCAATGGATTCCAGTTCCTTTGAGTCCACTCTTCCACCATTTTGGGTGAGGGCCAGAGGCTCGTGAACTGTCCTATGAGGCCTCTCTCAGCCAGATTCAAGGCCGCTTTGCATTTTTCTTCTTCCGGGAGGGCGACCGAAGGGATTGTGTCCAGTTTCTTTACAAACTTCTATTGAGTCGCGGATGGAGGGCGTTTGGGGCCAGCAGCTATCATGGTTCTAAAGGCTAGAACCTCCAGAGGCGGATCGGGCTCCCCAGAGGCAGCCATGGTCTGGAGGAAAGTCGCAGGCTGGACGGGAGGGCACAGAGGACTCAGGGTCGCGTTTCTTTAATCTTCATTTGTCAGCGCTCCTTTGGCTGTATACGGGTGGGCTGAGGCAAAAAAATGTGCGGCGCTGAAGTCCACTATGAGGTTGGCGCTCCCTTTGGTCAGAAGGGTGAGCGTTGGCTCAGTCTCGACGCTCCCTTTGAAATGATGCATTTTTAAATAACCCAGCGCGCCCCTAGACCTGATGTCTAGCACCGGTGCTACCTTGCAATGGAAGCCGAGCGTCGGATCCTCCACTAGTTTCTTCCCCTTCAACAGAGGTCACAGAGCGCTCCTTGGCACGGCTCGACTCTTGTCTCTCGGCTCGTCAACATTTTGGTTATTATTTTAAAAAAATATGTATATATATTTTTAGATTATTGTTTTGTTTTTGGAAACAATTATTTTTTTCAATCCTTTTTTTAAAATGTTTTTTTTTTATATTTTTATTTTATATAATTTGGGTTTTGAATATATATTTTTTATGTGTTTTTTGCTTAAGTTGAAAAAAAAAATTGTGAAGATTTTGTCCTTTCTATTTGTTTATTTTTCAATGTAAATTTAAGAAGAAACAAAAAATGTTAGTAAATAAATTGTTAAGTGACCATTTTGTATCCAATTTTAGGTTTCTTTTTTTTGCATAGGGATCTATTGTCAAAACCACGGTTTCAATTTGGTTGAAATGAGTCATAATTGTGATGTGTAGAAAAAACTTTTTCTTTAGTTATCGTCATTTTATTTATTTAGGTGTTAATTTTAAGGTTTTTCTAAGCTATTGTATGAGTTTTGAAGGTCATGCTTGAAAAATGTTGTAATTTTGACCCCGTTTAAAAAAATGGTGCGACTGGTAGCACCACTTTTTTATTTGGGGTTGATTTTCATGTTTTTTATGCAAAAATATGAGGTTTTTGGGCTAGAGTTCTCGTTTTGAGGTCACAGTTCCTGTTAAGTTGGTAATATTGTTAACAAAATTGCAACAAGAAAAATGTTTTGGGTGGTGATGGAGTGAGGTGATGATCCTTGCAATATTATATACATAGTGAGATTTCAATTTTTATAAACTAATTCAAATTTAATTATAGTATTCAGTAATCAATCACCAAAATTTGTAATTTAATTAAAAACAAATAGAAATATATCATAATAATAAAATATCCAGTAGAATTAACCACGATCATAAATCTACATTACATTATCTATTAAATAAATTGGCTAAGGTGTAAAGCCTATGTTATATTCAGTAAAGCATTCCTCTAAAATTTCTCACACATTCAGTTAGGCACATACCTTTTGTTCAAAAACTAAAAGCACTCACCCGATGTTTTTTCTGGTAGCGCAGAGATGAAATAGAGAGCGTGCATTCTATGGAAGAGTTTGAGGTTTCTTGGGAGTCTAAGGTTAGGAGGATTGAAGTGTGAGTTTCCCCTTTGAGTGATGGACATGTGATTGATAGTGAGGCAAGATTGATGAGGAAGGGGTATCGGTATCTGCAAAAATCACTCGACCTTCTTGTAATAATAATACCTACCACTCATGCATGTGTCCTACGCTAGTAGTTGCGCCACTGGAAATAATCATACTCGTCATCAATATTACATGGCATTATGGAGGCCAACCTGGACTAGCCAACCCAAACCAACTATGTATGCATGGAATAATATAATAACAACAATAGGGAAATATAATCTATTGATTGCAGGGGGAAGGTATCGAATTTTCATATCGGTCATCAACATTCCACAATTACAGTTCAACTCGATCAAATAGCTCTTCCAAACAAGAAAATATAAAAAGATCAAATTCAATATATAACACCATGCACGTGGCAAATATCAAACACGGAAAAAAAGAAAAACAAGACTAATAATTAAGATAAAAATATTTTGGAAAAATAAATCTATACTTTTTCATATGAATAATCGATAATTATTATGTGAAATGTCATGTGTCTTTGTCGCACTGACAGTTGTCGCAAAGAAGGTTAGATAAGTTGACTACGGCGAAGCGATTGCTACACTCGAAGACATTTACAATAGAAACCAGTCCTCTTATTGGGTTCTCTGTGATGTATTTTGGTAATCATTTAGATCTTCAATGCCCTCCTTTTGGTGCTCAAATCAAAGAACATAGGGTCCTCTATCATTTTCTTTTCTTTGGAAAGTTAGATAGGATGATGGTTCGTCAACTATACTACATGTTGAACTCTGCACATGGGTGATCCAATCCCTAATGGTTCAGAGCGGAGTCTTGAGAATGAAGATAAAGGCAAAGGAAAACAAGCATTGGAAACCCAGGTGATGGAAAAATTAGGATCCTTGAAACAACTTCAGGTGGTGGAATCCTTGCCAGCACCCCGAGTCAAGCTCTGGAACTCTTAATTGGAGCCTCGCTATGCTTCTGGATTTTATGCTAGTGGTGCTTCTTCCATTACTACTTATGCTTCTAGATTTATTCGTATGCATTTTTTTTCTTTTATTAGTGGCAAGTTGAACCCCCTCCCCTGAATCCCAGCTCCACCCTCATTTCCATCTCAATAAACAAATGGCCTTGTGGGTTGTTGTGTGACCTTTTGATGGCCCTAGTTCATGAATTATCAATATGACTTGTTCATCTCCAACGAGGTACCAACAAGCATATGAGTGAGCCTCACTCAACCAATGGGAGAGGAATGAAGTCAACCAACATGAGAGGAAAATTTTCCATTGATGCAAGAACTACATATAAAGGAAGTATTTTAGCATGAAATAAATAACTAACTAGGTAAGCAACTGCATTCATTCTTGTACTCGGTGGGAGAGTGTATCATGGACCTGTGGTAAGTGACCCTATAAAGGGGATGAAATCGAGATATTGTTTGAGATGGTATACACACATATACTGGGTTGCAACAGATTGATATTGATACCCTAAATCTAATCCACCAACACTAGTATAGGTGCATTTTAAGCAAGTATAATGCCTCATTCCTTCATTCCTACGTGTTAGAATGCTTGGTTGTCAATCAAGCTAAAATTTCATGTTGTCCTGGTCGTATTTAGCCTACGTCTAGATTACCCCCAGTATGGTCACCACCATGTCAAGCACACACCATCCCGACCTCCCTCTACACATCAAGAATTGTCTTATATTTACTTAAAAGAACAAGCTTGCACTGTAAATAATAGAAGGAATAATGACCTGTCGACTGAAGTTTGAAAGAAGTGTTGAATTCAGGTATGCCATTTGTTCGTTTCTTCTGATTGAGAGTAAATAGATTTTCATTTCTTACTGTAGCATATGAAAAATGCATTGAAAATGTTCTGCTTCAATGAATGCATGGGTATGATGTTAAAAATGAGTTAGAAAAATATAGATTGTTCCCTAGAATAGAAATTGTTATATACCTTTTTAAACAATTTTGTTTTTCAATGGTCTAAATAGTATAATAGAGAGCTTACCACTTCATAATGTAGTCCATAGCAGGAGAAGGAAGCCTCTTAATATGATTTTTTGGAGTAGGAGAAGGCCTTCAACATTGAAGGAAGCTTCTCGAATTTCTCCTCCACTTGAGTAATCTGAATCTGTTTTTCTCCTCCAACTGAGTAATCTGAATCTGAATACATAATATGATATAGTGTGGATGATCAGAATCACGATTCAGAATTAGGGTGTGCGTCTGGTGATTTTGAAGTTGGGTTTCTTCCAATTGAGAAATGGTTTTATGCATATGTGGTGGTCACGGTATGGGTCTATTAAGGCCATCTTGTGAAGGAAACATTGTCTAGGAAGTGTATACGGTGGCTGCATTTGTTAGAATAGACCCTCACATTGAAATGCAGAAGTATTAATGCATTGACATAAGAGGTGTTAATGCACATTGACAAATAAGGTTAAAAAATAGGTTATAATGAATAAATCACATTTTCTTGGTGATAAGATCAATGGAAAATAAAACATTGGGAAGAAATGAAAAACTTGGGTGTGGTCTCCCATGCTTGAGAAGACATGCTTTCACTTGTTGTACATGTCTTAATTTTTATGGGCTCGAGACCCTTTTGTTCTTCAGCTAAGAGTAGCACTTGATGGGAGTTTTATTCATCAATGCAAGAAAAATGTGGTGAAATGGCACATCTGTTAATCTGTGCGACTTTCAAAGGAATAGTCACGCAGATGTGCGCAAATTGTGTGAATTACCATGTTGTTGCTCCGTGCATATGACCCAAAAAACATTTTGTATAGTTTTTTGTTTTGTTGAAGGTGGTGTGTTAATTCCATGAACATATGCCTTGATGTATTGAATTGATGATTCCTTCGGTGATCGCTTGTATAGCTTTGTGAGCAATTTTTCAGTGATAAGACTTAGTTAATTTATCCACCACTACCATGATGGAATTATTCTTCCTTACGACCTTGGGAATTTTAGAAATGAAATCAATCGTAACCACTTCCAATTTCCAATACGGAATGGGAAATGGTTGTAGAAATCCAGTTGTATGTCTATGTTTAGCCTTTACCTTTTGTCACTCTAGAAATCCGACTACATAATCAACCACCTCTTTCTTCATTCTTGACCAAAAATATTATCGCTTTACAATTGTAATTGTTTTATGATATCCTAAGTTCCCGACATTAGTACATTATGAATCTCTCTCAACACTATATTTTCCATAACTAGTGAATTAGGAACATATACCTTGCATCTGTACACGAGGACTCCATCCTCTTTCAACTCATAATATTTACATTTATGTTCAAAAATACCTTGTTTTAATGTTTCTTTTTCTTGCAAATAATGCTTATTTGAATTTGCAGCTTCCAAAACTCTGTCTTTTAAATTAAACATGTACATTCTAATGATTGTAGCATTTGTAACATCCCTAGCCACCCAGGTCGGGCCATGCTACTCCATAAAACACTCTTTCCAAGTTTTGAAACCAAATTGGTAGCACACGTTGGGCCTCCTAGGCCCCAGACTTCCATATTGAGAACTTCTCATGTTTATGATATTCAAAAATGTACATACCCAACCATAGACCAATTGGGCTATGCCACACATAAAATCTTGTGGAACATCATACATATAAAACTTAACAAACAATTACATTATACTAATACACATATTAATGAGGAAACAACAGTAAGACTATACATACAACATATATAGGAAAAAAACATAAATATAGGCATGTACAAATACACAACATGAAAATGAACACATAAATGGTACTTGTATTTTTATAGAAGACCACCAATTGTGTGAAGACCTTCCACAAACCTCCCAGTCTTAGACCATGCTTCTCATCACTCTCAGCAGTGGGTCACCCCCGAGCTGGGACTAAACTCCACCTGGGTAAAGGGATTCCTAGGCTAGGCTAGGAAAAATGGAAGTTGCAGAGTCAACAGGAAAGATTTTGTCCCCGGAGCCAACTCACACTACAACCTACAACCTCTCATTCCACACATGCCTATCCCACCCTAGGAAGTGTGTCCCTTCTCTTCTCAACAGTCCTTTGGCTTCCCCACTTCCCTTTCAAGGCTTCAACAATAGTTCGAACATGAATTCTTAGAGAACTATAGCTTTCGTTGGGCTCCCTCTGGAAAAATCACTTCCCCAACAATCTCTCTCACCTGGAGAGAGTTACTTACAGGCCTGGAAACCTACTTCTTCAGTCCACGAGATTGACAACCCGCCTCTTCAAACCACATGCCTAACAACCTGCTTCTTCAATCCAACTTCTTAGTCAATCGAGTAAAGGTGATGGCAACAACAAAGCTCGGGTATATAACAGATGATGGCAACAAGCCACACTAAGACAAGGGGTTGTGTTGGAAACAATAGAAAATCGTTAAGGCACGGTACAGGCTCAGAAAAAGTATAGGTGCATTGTACTTCATAGGTAAAGTATGGGATAACTCAAAATGGATGTAGGTTCCAGAGGTGCGTGAATAATGTAGAGGCTGACGATGGGGGGATGGCTTAGTGCGTGAGTGCGTGAATGAATGGGGAAATATGGGAAAATATATTATTTTTCCCCACCTATATTTGCATGTGCCATGATTGACACATGGCCCTCTTGGATCTTGTTTCTCTCCACTTGGGATTTATTCCCTCTTCCATGAGACTTAGGATAAAACAATCATCCCTACCATAGACTTTAGGAAATAATAATATAATAATACCTTTTAGAGTTAATCCCTCAATCTTAGCCCTTTTTCCTAGTCTCTTAGCCCCTCCCTTTCCCTACCTAGTGGAGCTTAGTCCCCCATACTCTTTTATCATAGTTGGTCTACATGCAACGATGTATTTATATTAATGATATGAGTGTTTACATATACAAAAATAGGCTCACTGGCCTTAATCATCTAGGCTCTCCGACCTAATCATCACATAAGCCTCCTATATTATAATCACTTGGCTCACCAGCTTATAAAACATGTTTACAATTCAACTGGGGCTCAGCCTTGGGGAATTACAATCCCCTCCCCTTATTTTTGCATTGTTCTCAGTGCAACTTATTTACATGTTACTAGCAAGATTTCCAAGAATATTAAAAAACGATGTGGGTATTCTGCTTGCATAACATCTTCATGCTCCCAAGTTGCATCCTCGGGACCATACTAGGTCCCATGGACCTTTACTATCTCTATGGCTCAATTCTAGAACTGCTTGATCTTTTGGTCCAGTATGCACACCAGATGCACTTGAAAAGCACCTTCTTTCTCCACCTGAATCGCATTCCAATCAATAACATGATTAACATCAGGTATATACTTCTTGAGCAATGATACATGGAATACATTATGAATAGACATAGATGTAGGTAATGCCAACATATAAGCTACAATCCCAATCCTCTCTAGGATTTCAAACGATCCACAATAACGAGCTTCCAACTTGGAACAATTTCCCAACTTTCGGGAACTTTTGTTGGCCTTCACTCTTAGGAATACAGGATCACCTACATAGAATTCCTCCCTTATCAACATAACTTTTCTTCCTGTCTTGAGAAGCCTTTAAATTATTCTTTATTTTTGACATCCTCTCTTCCATTTCCCTGAGAAACTCTGGCCCAACTACTACTCTATCTGTTGGGTTGTCCCAGCTTACATGTGTGTTGCACTTTTTTCCATAAAGTGCCTCAAATGGTCTCATCTTCAGAGATTCTTGGTACCCATTGTTGTAAACAAACTCTACCAAGTGTAGATAGTCTTCCCATTTTGATGGTTTATCCATCACATACATCCTCAACCTATCTTCAATCACTTGGTTCACCCTCTCAGTTTTCCCATCAGATTTTGGATGATAAGTTGTGCTAATATTCAGATTTGTTCCAAATCCTTTAAATAAACCTTTCCAAAATTTTGAGGTAAAATTTGGGTCTCTGTCAGACACAATTGTCTTGGGTATACCATGCAATCGATCTACTTCCCTCATATAAATATCTGCAACATTGTTTGCCTTATGAGTGAGCTTCACTGGAATGAAATGGGCATCTTTAGTAAGCTTGTCCACCACTACCATGATAGAATCATGTTGCTTGTCTGTTCTGGGCAGCTTGGTGATGAAATCCATTGTTACTACTTCCCACTTCCACTCAGGAATGGGTAATGGTTGCAACAAACCAGTTGGGTGCCTATGCTTAGCCTTGACCTTTTGACACTCCCAACATTTGGAAATGTACTCAACAATTTCTTTCTTCATGCCTGGCCAATAATTTTGGCTCTTGACAGCTACAATTGTTTTCTGATAACCTAGGTGCCTAGCATAAGGCACATCATGCATTTCCCTCAATATCATAATTTTCAATTCCCGAGAATTGGGTACATAAATTTTTCCTCTGTACCTAAGAACTTCATCAACTCCCAACTTGTAATCATCGACTTTCTGCTGCAAATTGCCTTGTTGTAATTTTGCCACTAATTCCATGCAATGCAAATCAGATTTTGCAGCCTCTGAGATTCTGCCCTTCAAATCTGATTGGTACATGCTAATATCTATAACATGCAACTCATGCACTCTTCTTTTGAGTGCATCGTCCACCTTGTTCTCTTTCCCTTTGATATGCTTTATATCAAAGTCATACTCACTGAGAAATTTCAACCATCTGCTTTGCCTAGCATTTAAAGTTGGCTAATCAAATAAGTATTTCATACCATTACGGTCTATCCTCAGCTCAAACCTTTTTCCCATGGGGTAGTGTCTCCACTTCTTTAGGGCATGCACTATGGCAGCCAACTCCAAATCATGAGTGACATAATTCCTTTCATTCTCCTTCAACTTTCATGATTCATAGCATACAACAAATCCATTCTGACCGAGGACTCCACCAAGTCCTTCTTTGCATGCATCTGTGCATACATGAAATCTTCATTCATATCAACAATCCTTTTAATTGGAGCACTAGTCAATAATTGCTTCAAGTGTTGGAAGCTCTTTTCACACTCCAATGACCACTGGAACTTCACTCCCTTCTTTTGAAAGGAAGTAATTGGGTGTGAAATATTTGAGAATCCTGCAACAAATATTTTGTAGTAGCTAGCGAGACCCATGAAGAATCCAACTTCTGTCACATTCCTAGGCGTTGACCATCCTATATTGGCCTCAATCTTTTCAGGATCCATTGTGATCCCTTCCTCAGATATGATATGCCCCAAATAATGAATTTGGTTTTGATAAAATGAGCACTTGCTTAATTTGGCATACAAATGATGCTCTCTTAACACTTGTAATACCATATTCAAGTGTTGCTCATGTTCCTCTTCCGACTTGGAATAGATAAGGATGTCATCCAAAAAGACAATGAAAAACTTATGTAAGTACTCTCTGAAAACACCATTCATTAAACACATGAAGACAACTGGTGCATTTGATAACCCAAATGGCACCATTGTGAACTCATAATGCCCATACCTTGTTCTGATAGTAGTCTTGTTGATGTCTTCATCTTTAATTCTTACCTGATGATAACTTGATCTGAGATCAATCTTTGAGAATGTTTTTACATTCTTCAACTGATCAAAGAGGTCTTCGATCCTTGGAAAATGATACTTATTCTTTACAGTTACATTTTCCAATTGCCTGAAGTCAATACACAGTCTCAATGTCCCATCCTTCTTCTTCACAAATAAAACTAGGGAACCCCAAGGTGACACACTTGCGCGTATGTATCCCTTGTTCAGAATCTCTTCAATCTGCATTTGCAACTCCTTCAGTTCTGGTGTACTAATCCTATAAGGAGGCTTGGATACTAGAGTTTCTCCAAGCATCAGATTGATAGAGAAATAAATATCTCTTTTAGGGGGTAATCCTAGTATTTATTTAAACACATCCTCAAACTCCTTTAGGTATGCATAATATTCAATATTTGACACCTTATCCTTAGGTTTTTCTTCCATATGAGATGCAAATATTTGACATCCCTTTATGTAACATTTCTTCAGCTGCATTGTTGAGATTTATCTGACAGTTACTGCAATGGGAATTCCTTGGAATGTCCTTAGGTTCCCTTCCTCATCCATGCAAGTAAATTCCTTTATTATGATAGTCTAAGACAACATGGTGTTGTTCCAACCAATTCATCCCAATTATATAGTCATAGGAACCTAAAGGAAAGATGTTCAAATCTTCCTTGGTGCTCAGCCCATTCATTCCCACTGGACATGACTTAACCAACTCATTAACTTTTCTCTTGGCTTTGGTAACCAGCTACACCAACCAAGATTTTCCAAGCTTTCTTCTTGGTAAATGCAATCTTTCCACTACCTTAAGATCTATATAACTATGAATAGATCCTAAATCAATTAAAATTGCAATGGGTTGGTTGTTGATCATACCTTCCACTTCAATCATGTGTGATTGAAATTCTTCTTTCTTGTTGTCCGGGGCTACATAGATCGTTGGTATATTTCTACCCATGTCCTCCATTGTTTCATCTTGTTGTACATTGTGGACAACTCTCACTTTTGTTGAATTTTCACTATGTGAGGCTCAAGCATGAGGTTTATTTCATTTTAGAATTTACTTGAACCATAAACAAATGTAGCTACACAATTTACAAGTGTTGTAATAACCAAGATCATAAGAAGAAGTACCATGCACAAGAACAAAAGAAATATCCCGGGAAACCCTTCTACTCAAGGGAATAAAACCCAGCAATCATTTTCTACATTCTCAAGAGAATATCACCCAACCATAAAACCCTAATGCACACAATAGGGTTCTCTACAAAATTGAAACTTGCGCCCAAGAGAGGTGCACACTTCATCCCTAGAATGTATTTGCTGAAATTCGGAAATTACATGTGTGAGTGTGTGTTTCCTAAATGGGGAAATCACCTCTATTTATACTAGACCAGACACAACAAAATGTGTGTCAGTTGGAACAATAGGGCCAACCTCAATAACTCATAAAATAATTAATTATAACAATAAACATTAATTATCTTTCACATATGGTGGGGTCGACCTGTACCCTTTACATAACAATTAGGGTTACAGGTAAATATTACACTTAGACAATATAACAAGGGATCCACATGTCCACTAGTGCTCAGCCACTAGGGACACGTCCACATGTGCTCAACCACAGGGACGTCACACTCAACAAAATCATTTGTAGTACCACATCATCTCATCTCTCACACAAAGGAGAACGATACACCCATCTCATGGGCACACCCAACTACTAGGGGACAACCCAACTCTCCAGAGGAGAATGATGCTCCAACCACTTGGGGGGTGACTCAACTCTCACACAGAGGAGAACGATGCCCCATCACGTGGGTATGCCCAACACTGGGCTCCCTCTCAGGTCAACTCAACTTAGTCACAGAGGAGAACGTATCCTGGAGGATGTCTCACGAAACTGTAATCATCAACAACTTTGTCACCCCTGTGGGGACAATCTTTGAACATATGATCTCCTTTACAACTCCAACATTGAATAGGTGGTTGTATTGGCCATTTCCCACCTTTCTAAGTCATTATAGGCTCTTTATAAGATGTTTGTCATTGAGGACTGTTTCTAAAGAATGGTGGATTATTCCCCTTCTTCCTCTAGTCCATCTTGAATTTCTTCTTGTCTTCCCAAGATATTTGGAAAGTTGGCCTTGATTTTTGACGATCATATAAGAATTTAGTTCTCCTTATGGTCTCCTCCAATGTTTTGGGATCATCATATTGAATCTTATCACTAATGAAATATGGAAACCCACTCAAATACCTTTGAATCTTAAATGTCTCATCCTTGATGAAGGAGACATACTTCAACAGTTCCAAAAACCTTCTTTCATACTCATCAATGGACATACTTCCAAGCTTGAGTTCAAAGAAATCCTTCATTTTCTTGTCATAATATCTCTTAGTCAAGTATTTCTTTTCAAAATACTTCTTGAATTCCTTCCAAGTAACATTTTTCTCCTTGATGTGTTGTACCTGCACAAGTTGATCCCACCACATGGATGATTTTCCTTTCAGCTGGTAGATAACAATTCTTCCTTCTGCATGAGAAGAGTAATTATGCAATTGAAAATATTTTCTCATGCCTAGAAACCATGTCTTGACATATTCATCCTTCTTTTTCTCACGATCAAATGTAGGAGGTTTGATTTTGTTCATTTCTCCTCGCAATTCATCCACCCTAGACCTCTTCTGATGCTTCCTGACAGGGGATGATATGGAGCTGTTGGGTGATATCTTATTGGAATTCCTTGGGGAGTGATGTTGATGTCTGCTAGCACTCCTTAATCTTCCTTTCTCCTCATGAGACCTATGACTTCCTGTTTTTCTTGAGCCATTCTCCTTATCCAATTTATTTTCAATTATGTCAAGGATCTGCATTAACTTCATGTTGAATTCCTCGTGCTGTTCATTGGATTTCATAAGCCTTTCATTATCAAGCTTCTGACTTTGGACATCTTTATGCAAATTTCTAATGGTCTCTTCCATATTCAAGTTTTCATCCTTTCCCTCTCCTTGTCCATTGGAGTTTGTTCCTTCAATACCCAAATGGACATCCATCCCTATGATCTCATCTTCCTGACTGTAACCCCCCTTGTGTATCTTCAATTCCTATGCACTCTATGTTGATCCTTATCTGATCAAGTTGTTGTTAATTCCGAAAAATGTGCAGCCAACAAAACTTTGTCAGGCTAACTGATTCAACAATTTCATGAAAATATGAATCGATATGGTTCAATAATATATCATACTTTTTGCCTCTGAGTTTTTGAGAAATTGTTTATTCAGCTCAAATTTCTGGGTGAACAATTATGTTATACTATCTAAGTGATCCTAATGGATCCAAAAAGGCTAAAAATTCAAAGTTCTCATATTGAGACGAAACCAGCGTCATCGCGTAGTTATTGTCTTGTCAAGTTCGACAGTATATTATTTTTCAAAAATTAACTTCGTATGGCGAAGATATTGCATTCTGAAGTTTTTCCAAAATAGGCAAAAATTCAAAGTCAATAATATGTACTATTGACGTCAGCAGTATGTTAGCATGACACATGGAAAGTACGGATCTGACGTGGCTAACAGGTGGAAGAGAATGTCATGTTGCGTCAACATGATGACGTGGTAGTGCTAGAGAATGCCACATGGCAGGTAAATTTGGCATTTTTCAAGGTTCGATTTGGACTAGTAAAACATTGACACGTGGTTGTATGTGTTAGTCTCTAATTTTATCTTGGTTTAGTGAGAAACCCTTATCCTAAACCCTTCTTACCTACACTTCATTTTCTGTTTCCAGTTGATTTCGATCTTTGTTTTTAGTGTCTTATAGTTTGCATTACAGTTTTTTTGGATAGTTTATTTAAGTTTGATTTTGAAAGACATGGTTTTAAAATGAGGTGTCACCTTATATGCCTGTTTGAATTTCAATTTTTCAAATTTTGCTAAGTCATTAATAGCGCTACGGGAATAAGGCTATTCCCGTAGCGCCAAAATAATCATGCCTTGATACGCGCTTGCCATCCAGATTTTGTTATGATGACACGAATCATGGATTGAGAGTTTGCATGCGTCCACAAAAGATTGGACTCATTTACAGATTCAAACCATTTCATAATTCGATTGTTGTGTACTCGCGCAAGACTTATTTTAAATCACCCAATTCTTAATGATCATTATATTATACTTGTACGATTTTGTTGAATTTAGGCACAGGTATTCGCTCAAAGGAATGGTATACACTAACAGATTGCAGGTGGAAAATTTGGAACCTGAGGGCGCTAGTTACAAAATTGTGTTTTGATGGTACCAAAGAGGAGAGGAGAGGTAGTCAGAATAGAACCAGAGGGTGTCGAACTTCTTGAAGCCTATCCTCAGATGGCTCAAAGGTTCAGATAGGTTGGGTGGTTTGAATTCCCTACCACTTTTTAGGGTTACGATGAGCAGGTCTGCATGGAGTTCGCTTTGAATTTCGATGGTCACGAGGTGGAGATCAGTAAGATGTTGATGCTAGTGATAGAGCAGACTATCACAAAGGCTTGCAGGTTGGTGGTTGGAGGAGAAAAATGGTGGAAGAAAGAGCATGTGGTTACAGAGTTTGTAAACCAATTCCTGATTCCAGATAAGCAAAATCTGAATTGGAAAAGAGAAGTACCTCGTAGATGGATTCGACCCGAATGGCACACGGCTATGATCGTGATCCATAGGTATATCACCTGTGAAGGTAGATTCCCACTGGTCTATATCTACCACATTAGGATACTAATGCATTTAAATGGTGATTACCCTTTAAATCTCCCTTATTTTCTACTCAAAACCTTGACAAAGATGTCAAAGAGAGTGCAGTCACTCTCCACCAATGCTAAGAGCAGTCTGTTTCATCAAGAACTAATTAAAACTTTATTCATGTTTGCTTTGAGTGAATTACAGAAGCCCTGGAGCTATCTCACACAATCTTTAAACCCTAACACACAGTCCAATAAACAGAAGAAATGCAAAGGGAGAAAGATCGTTACACAAAGCCGAGATATTTCAATCGATGAAACCCCTGTGAAAGAGGAGATGCCTGATATCAGGGTGACCAGGAAGAGCAGAAGTAAAAGACCTAGGTGGGATCTAGAAATTGAAATTTTTTCTGAAGAAGATGTTAAAGGGGAAAATGATTCAGATAAAGATCTTGATACTAAAACTACAGTCAAGCATGAAACGCCATCAACCAGTAAAAGGGGTGTTGCAGTAAAAGGGAAAAGGGTTAAAGGTGTGTCTGTATCACAAAAACCTAGAAGGAATTCTACTAGGGTCACCAACAAGTATAGACTGAATTCAAAGGCCATGTTTAATCCATCAATCAAAGAAGAAAACGTCATAGTCGTAGAAGATGACTCTGAGAATGTTGAAGCAGGTACCAGGAAAAGGGAAAAAAGAACTTCATTGCCTAAGAAACCAGTCAGCAAAGGTAAAAGAATGATTTCACCATATACAGGACCAATAATGAGAGCTTCAACCAGATTAGCAAAAGCTAAAGAGATGGCTAAAGGTATCAGTGAAACCCCTGAGGATAAACAAGATTACTTTGAAGACTCAAATCACATATCAGATGTTCCTGAAGCTATAGATTTAACAAGTTCTGATGAAGAACATAGCTTGGGATTAGTCTCAAAGTACCAAGTTAAAGAAAAAAAACCCAAGGTTTCCATAAACTTGAATGAACCTGCACCTCTTGAAGAATTCTTAGGATTTAGAGTTAAAATCAAAACTGATAAAGAAAGGATCAAGGAATTTCAGAAAACAGTAAGACAGTTAAAGAAAGAAAAGGCGCAAATAGAACAATGGAATGCTCGCCAGCAAGAAAGGATTCAAGGTTTTAAAAAGAAGAAGAAAGAGCAAGGGCGTTGCTCAAAGAACTCAGGGAGATAAATTTTAGACTCTATTGGCACAATGTTGTGCTTACCACTAAGCTCAAATAGAAAAATGCTAAAGCTACTGCTATGATTATATCCTAAGGTTACATGGAGATTTTCTACAATCATGATTTAAATGTTTTCCAGGAAATATGGCAAAGCCTATTCGTTTTTGGTCAATGAGATGCTAAGACCTCGATCTGTTTGACTAAATCAAACTAATTCCTATTTTGTAGTGTCAAATGTAAATGCTGGCAATATTTTGCAATATCAAGCTGTTGAGTTGTGATCTATTTTGGGATTGTAGAAGCTCTTTTTGAGTGAACTACCTTAGTAGATAGATACTATTCGAATATAGTCATTAAAGCTATACTAAATGATAGGATCTGGAAGTTTTATAGATAGTTTAAATAGACAGAGGAAATACTATGTGAGGGTCGAAAAATTGGAGATCCAGGGGACCTTTTTGTGAAGCTCATTGTAAAAGGCATTTATGTTCAATTTGACACTTAATAACAAAGGCATATGGATGGTTAGACCCTCTTTTTCTACTCTGTTATTTCTTTATTCGTGCTTGAATTCATTATTCAGATTGCAATGCTTTTTTATTCTTGACTGTTAATTTATACAGTGAAAACTTTACTGTAGAGATAATTTTTCAAGTTTTGATATCAAGCTGATAGCCTTGTTTCTTTATGACATTTTGAGACGAGAATTCATGTGAAGTTGACAAATTGAAGACTTCATATTCCTTTTTATTAATTGGTTTAATCCATCTATGTGTCCACCTATTATTCATCCAATGGGATATGCTATGTTCTGATCTTGATTTTCATGTTATGTTGTAACCTTGAGCCAATTTTCAACCACCCTACTAAGAAAAACCCAAATCATAAAACCTTATAAATACTTTGCAATAACAAATGATGCCCTAGATTTCCCTCTCATAGTCAAGTGCAAATTTAGGGACTAACATTTTTGGTGCCATTGTCGGGGACGGAGACACGAAGTATTTTTCCCTGGGAGAACGACAACGATCAGATCCTCTTCTTGATGGTGAACAGGAAGGGGATAGATACATGACTGTAGATCTTTCACCATGGTGGCTCCACTATCTAAAGATTAATAGGTGACTCCAATGGATCCAATCGTGGAAGCCATTCTAGATCAAAGGTTTGCTTTTTGTGATTTTTCAGATGTCATTGGTTTTCCAAACCCAATTCTTAGTAGAGTTAAATGGGAAGGTATCCTTCTTACGTTTAAAGGCGAAGATTGGGAGGTTCTGGCTGAGCATCTGCTATATTTTCATGAGTTTATTCATGGACATTAGATTGTGCATGAGGATGTCAAGATCAAGCTTTTCAGATACTCGTTGAAGGGAGCAGCCCTCGACTGGTGCAGATCGCTTCCAGCTTCAAGTATTAATTCGTTGGCAAGTTTTCATGATACTTGCAATATATTTTATAAATAAAACAACTTTTACCACTCCTTGGGGCACATTTATGTATGAAAATATTTCTTTTCGGATTGATGAACGCAGGAGCCACATTTCAAAGGGTTATGGACATCGCTTCCATTGGGGAGAAAGACAGGTTTGTGGTTATTTACCTTGATGACATCACTATATTTTCAGCATCCGATGAAGAACATTTACAGCACTTGAAGTATACCTTTGAGAAATGCAGGAGGTACGGAATATCACTTAATCCCCAAAAATCACAGTTTTCCATGGAGGAAGGAAAGCTTCTAGGACACATCGTTTCACCTGAAGGTATTAAAATAGATCCGGAAAGAGTAAAGGCTATTCAACAAATCGACATTCCGAGAAATAAAAAGTCTATTCATTCATTCATTGGTAAAATTAATTTCTTAAGGGTGTTTATACCTAACTTTGCAGAAATTGTCAAGTACATCATTGATATGTTGAAAAAGGATGCAGAAATTAAGTGGATATCAGAGGCGAGAGAATGCTTTGAAAGGATCAAACAGGCTATCGTTCAGGCCCCTGTTCTAATTAGCCCAGATTACTCCAAAAAAATCATGATTTTTTCATTTGCATCAGAGAATACCATAGTTGTTGTTCTTTTGCAGAGAAATGAGCAAGGATACGAGCATCCTATCTCCTTCTTTAGAAAAACCCTCAGATATTCTGAATTGAATTATGATTTAATAGAAAAACAGGCCTATGCCTTGGCAAAGGCTTTAAAATCCTTCAGAGTATATGTTCTTCAATCTAAAATTATAGCTTATGTCCCAAGCAGTGCAGTCAAAGAAATATTGGTTCAGCCTGATTGTGAAGGAAAGTGAGGGAAATGGATAACCAAAATCTTGGAATACGATCTCACCATAAAGCCTACTTAGCTGATAAAAGGGCAAGGCCTTACCAAATTAATGACATAATCTAATTGCAAAGAAGTTGGGTTATACCATCTTTCAGACATGACACATGACTCTTCTGTCTAGATTGAAGAAATAAATTCATAGATAAACAAGAAGTATGTTTATTCAAAATGGTACAAAGATATCGTATTTTTTCTGCTGAATTTTCAATCTTCCCCAGAGTTGGATAAATCAAAATTCAGATCATTAAAGTTGAGAGCTGTAAAGTACTGTATTGTTGATAAGATCCTGTTCTGGAAAGATCCCAATGGTTTTTTGTTGAGGTGTGTGGATGAAAAGGAAGATAACCAAATCTTTCATGATCTGCATCATGGTGTCTACGGAGGCCATCTTCATTGGAAGTATACTACCTTCAAGATTCTTAGAGAAGGATATTACTAGCCAGTTCTATTCTCAGATATTTTTGCTCAGGTCAGGGCATGTGAACCTTGTCAGAAATTTGCTGGAAAGTAGAAACTTATATCTCTTCCTATGAAACCAATCATCACCCATGGACCATTTCAATAGTGGGGATTGGATTTCATCGGAGAGATTAATCCGTCATCCTCAGGAAAACAAAGATGGATTCTTACAACCACAAATTATTTTACGAAGTGGATTGAAGCAATTCCGACTCGGAATACAACATACAAGGTAATCATGGAATTTCTAGAAGGATATATTTTTCCAGGTTTGGCTGTCCTAAAAAACTGGTCACTGATAATGCACATGCTTTTAAATCAAATTCCATGATTGAATTCTGTAAAAAGTATAGTATCAAATTGGTTCATTATACCCCCTACTACCCCCAAGGGAACGGATTGGCAAAATCTTCCAATAAAACTCTGATAAGGATTATCAAAAAATTACTAACAGAAAATAAAAAATCATGGGACTCCAAGTTAAAGTTTTCCCTTTGGGATGATCGTATCAGTAATAAGAAGTCTATTGGGACATCTCCTTTCCATATGGTATATGGGACAAAAGAAATTTTTCCAACTCAATTAGGCCTGCCAGTCTTAAAATTTCTACAAGAAGAACTAGAGGAAACCAATGATGTCCAAAGAAGATTTTTTCAGATGATTGAAGTTCAATAGGTCAGAGAATGGGTTAATCAGAAAGTTGCTTCTCATCAGAGAAAAATCAAGGCTACATTCGATAAGGGAACTAAGAAAGATGTTTTCAATGAAGGGGATTTGGTGTTAAGATGGGATGCCAGGAGAGAGGATAAAGAAAAACATGGAAAGTTCGATAACCTATGGTATGGTCCTTTCAGGATAGCCAAGGTAATGAACAATAACACTTTTTTACTACATAATTTAGATAACACTGAAATTTTTGGGGGCCCAGTGAATGGGAGGTTCTTGAAGCACTATTTTCTCTAAGGTCTCATCAGGTTTCAGTTAGTACAGTAGGTTTTCCTTTCAATAAAGACTCCATATACCCAATGGACTTGTTTTTACAGTTATGCTGAGAATAAAAGACTGACAGTTGTAGGGGAATCAATGAATCAGAGATAAAGGAAAGGCATTGGTTTGCAGTTCTTGGAGTTTATTATCAAAACTCCATCCCCAGAAGGAGCCAGTGTTAGTCTCTACTTTTTTCTTGGTTTACTGAGAAACCCTTATCCTAAACCCTTCTTACCTACACTTCATTTTCTGTTTCCAGTTCATTTCGATCTTTGTTTTTAGTGTCTTATGGTTTGCATTACAATTTTTTTGGATAGTTTATTTAAGTTTGATTTTGAAAGACATGGTTTTAAAATGAGGTGTCACCTTATATGCCTGTTTGAATTTCAAATTTTCAAATTTTTCTAAGTCATTAATAGCGCTATGGGAATAAGGATATTCCCGTAGCACCAAAATATTCATGCCTTGATACGCGCCTGCCATCCATATTTCGTTATGATGACATGAATCAGAGATTGAGAGTTCGCATGTGTCCATGAAAGCTTGGAATCATTTACAGATTCAAACCGTTTCATAATCTGATTGTTGTGTACTCGCGCAGGAATTATTTTAAATCACCCAATTCTCAATGATCATTATATTATAACTGTTCGATTTTGCTGAATTTATGCACAGGTATTCGATCAAAGGAACAGTATACACTAACAGATTACATGTGGCAAATTTGGAACCTGAGGGTGCTAGTTATAGAATTGTGTTTTGATGGCACCAAAGAGGAGCGGACAAGTAGTCAGAATAGAACCAGAGGGTGCCAAACTTCTTTAAGCCTATCCTCAGATGGCTCAAAGGTTCAGAGATGCTGGGTGGTTTGAATTCCTTACCACTTTTTAGGGTTACGATGAGTAGGTCTCCATGGAGTTCGCTCTGAATTTTGATGGTCACGAGGTGGCGATCGGTAAGATGTTGATACTAGTGACAGAGCAGACTATCGTAAAGGATTGCAGGTTGGTGGTTGGAGGAGAAAGATGGTGGAAGAAAGAGAATGTGGTTACAGAGCTTGTAAACCAATTCCTGCTTCCAGATAAGCAAAATCTGAATTAGAAAAGAGGAGTAACTCGTAGCTGGATTCGACTCGAATGGCACATGGATCTGATCATGATCCACAAGCATATCTACCACATTAGGATACTAATGCATTTAAATGGTGATTACCCTTTAAATATCCCTTATTTTCTACTCAAAATCTTGACAAAGATGTCAAAGAGAGTGCAATCACTCTCCACCAATGCTAAGAGCAGTCTGTTTCATCAAGTCCTAATTAAAACTTTAGTCATGTATGCTTTGAGCGAATTACAGAAGCCCTAGAGCTGGCTCACACAATCTTTAAACCCTAACACATAGTCCAATAAATAGAAGAAAGGTAAAGGGAGAAAGACCGTTACACAGAGCCGAGATATTTCAATCGATGAAACCCCTGTGAAAGAGGAGATGTTTGATATCAGGGTGACCAGGAAGAGCAGAAGTAAAAGACCTAGGTGGGATCCAAAAATTGAAACGTTTTCTGAAGAATGTGTTAAAGGGGAAAATGATTCAGATAAAGATCTTGATACTAAAACTACAGTCAAGCATGAAACGCCATCAACCAGTAAAAGGGGTGTTGCAGTAAAAGGGAAAAGGGTTAAAGGTGTGTCTGTATCACAAAAACCTTGAAGGAATTCTACTAGGGTCACCAACAAGTATAGACTGAAGTCAAAGGCCATGTTTAATCCATCAATCAAAGAAGAAAACGTCATAGTCATAGAATATGACTCCGAGAATGCTGAAGCAGGTACCAAGAAAAGGGCAAAAATAACTTCATTGCCTAAGAAACCAATCAGCAAAGGTAAAAGAATGATTTCACCATCTACAGGACCAGTAACAAGAGCTTCAACCAGATTAGCAAAAGCTAAAGAGATGGCTAAAGGTATCAGTGAAACCCCTGAGGATAAACATGATTACTTTGAAGACTCAGATCACATATCAAATGTGCCTAAAGCTATAGATTCAGTAAGTTATGATGAAGAACATAGCTCGGGATTAGTCTCAAAGTACCAAATTAAAGCAAAAGAACCCAAATTTGCCATAAACCTGAATGAACCTGCACCTCTTGAAGAATGATCAGGATTCAAAGTTAAAATTAGAACTGATAAAGAAAGGATCAAGAAATTTCAGAAAACAATAAGATAGTTAAAGAAAGAAAAGGCACAAATAGAACAATGGAATGCTCGCCAACAATAAAGGATTCAAGGTTTTAAAAATAAGAAGAAAGAGAAAAGGGCATTACTCAAAGAACTCGGGGAGATAAATTTCAGACTCTATTGGCACAATGTCGTGCTTACCACCAATCTCAAACAGAAAAATGCTAAAGCTACTGCTATGATTAGATCCTAAAGGTTACATGGAGATTTGCTACAATCATGATTTAAATGTTTTCCAGGAAATATGGCAAGGCCTATTCGTTTTTGGTCAATGAGATGCTAAGACCTCGATCTGTTTAACTAAATCAAACTAATTCCTATTTCGTAGAATCAAATGTAAATGCTAGCAATATTTTGCAATATCAAGCTATTGAGTTGTGATCTATTTTGGGATTGTAGAAGCTCTTTTTGAGTGAACTACCTTAGTAGATAGATACTTTTCGAATCTAGTCATTAAAGCTATACTAGATGATAGGATCTGGAAGTTTTATAGATAGTTTAAATAGATAGAGGAAAGACTATGTGAGGGTCGAAAAATTGGAGATCCAGGGGACCTTTTTGTGAAGCTCATTGTAAAATGCATTTATGTTCAATTCGACACTTAATAGCAAAGGCATATGGATGGTTAGACCCTCTTTTTCTACTCTGTTATTTCTTTATTCATGCTTGAATTCATTATTCAGATTGCAATTCTTTTTTATTCTTGACTGTTAATTTATACAGTGAAAACTTTACTGTAGAGATAATTTTTCAAGTTTTGATATCAAGTTGATAGCCTTGTTTCTTTATGACATTTTGAGACGAGAATTCATGTGAAGTTGACAAATTGAAGACTTCATCTTCCTTTTTCTTAATTGGTTTAATCCATCTATGTGTCCACCTATTATTCAACCAATGGGATATGCTATGTTCTAATCTTGATTTTCATGTTATGTTGTAACCTTGAGCCAGTTTTCAACCACCCTACTAAGAAAAAACCAAATCATAAAACCTTATAAATACTTTGCAATAACGAATGATGCCCTAGCTTGCCCTCTCACAGTCAAGTGCAACTTTAGGGACTAACAGTATGAATGACATGTGGCAGGATCAAATGAGGACACCTGCTAGTACGTATTGACAGGTGGCATCCTCTGGGCATGACACATGGCAGGGGTGTTGACTGTCCAATTGATATAGCGGCTGACATGATCAATGAATGTGAAGTTGACTGGGTTGTACGAGCCAGTTAGAATGTGACACATGGCCCAATCACAGGGTGCTACATGGCACCCCGTATCGACCTAATAATGATTGGGTTAAATGTTTTTGGACTCTGGCAGTTTCAAACTCCCGACCTATCCACAAGAAATGACATAACAACCTTCCGCTAGCCACAAGGGTGGAGGGGTGGGTCTTGTTAGGAACACCTCCAAAATTGGTTTTGTTATGATATGGGTCGGGTGTTAGGGGATAAGCTCTAGTTCCACTGACTAAGGCTCGTGACTAGGAGCAACAATCCGAAGGCCTAGAATGGATGGCACACACATATATGGTCTGGCCCCTGGGCACATAGCTCCTTATATGACACAAAAGCTAGAGATAGGGGGTAGGGGTGAGTTTGAGGGATGGCACCTAGCCACATGGTGTACCACGCGAGCAGGATCCTAGAGAAAAGGGGCATGCACCATAAAATTTTTCCAAAGTGGGTTTAAAACCGTATAATTGGATTTTTAAAAATTATTTTAGCCTAATTTTGCTAGATTTTGTGCATTTTTGGAGGATTTGGAGCCCAATTTGAGGCTAGATTTTAGGAGGAAGTTGGGATGTGATGCCCAACCCCAATACTATATAAATCAAGAATTATGTAGTTTTGAAGCAAGCCACAAGTGACTCTTAAAGAAAGATTTATGAAGCAAATCCAGAAGAGTAGTTGAGCTTGTGAGGCTTATTCCAGGAGTTCTACTCCGCCTTTTTGAGTGTCGTATGTTGCATCGTGTTTTTGAGATAGAGTAGAGTACAACACAGTTAGTCGGAGAATTGAGTGATGTAATTTCGAAGAATATTTGTTTTAGCATTCAGGAATAATAAAGAAGCCTCCCACACTACAACTAAAGTCCCGAAGACGTAGGAAGATTTGTCAAGCTCCATTATCAATTTATGGTGTTCAATATGTTTATGGTTTGTATCTTTGTGTTTTTTACAAGTTATCTTCATTATTTAAGTTTTTTTACCGCTCATATAATTCACATGCATTGTCATAACATATCTTGCTAAATTGAAGTCAAGGTTTAAAGCACCGATTTTAGATCAAGTGGTATCAGAGAAGG
The DNA here is from genome assembly GCA_009831015.1 of Picea engelmannii. Lineage (NCBI taxonomy): Eukaryota > Viridiplantae > Streptophyta > Pinopsida > Pinales > Pinaceae > Picea > Picea engelmannii. The sequence continues at coordinate 1,123,272 of ML782030.1, forward strand.
TTGACTATATTGCAGGAATTGTGAATAAGCATGGGGAAAATCTTGAAGAGAGCTAGAATCCAGGAACTAGAGGAGATCAATCAATAGATTCAATGAGAAAATGTTGAGCTGAGAATATTGGTTCAAATCCTCGAAGAAGACAGGGAAAGGCTGTGAATATTGGTGTTAACAACAAAAGAAAGACCAGTTGGAAGAAGTCCTTCTGTGAGGAGTCCGAGTCCTGTCAAGGATAATGAAATTCATCCATTCCGTGGGAAATCATATGAGGAGGATTCATATACTCTCGCTACTCTAGTTGAGGAGTAGTTAGTAGGAGAGGCCATGGGCATATTTTCCTTGCCAGCAAAAAGTACTTAGTATACACCAGCTTCTCCTATAGCTAATCAAGAACTGGAGTCAGGCGATCAGGATATTGCCACTTTTGAAAAGCATAGAAAGGAATTGATATGAAGATGTTATCCAAGTTTGGCTACATGAAAGGACAAGTTCTTGGAAAGCATGGCCAAGGCAAATCTAAGCCTATCGAAGTGCGAGAATGACCACTCCATGAAGGATTGGGATACACAGAAGAGTCTACTGATGACAACAATCCAATGGTTTGTTGTACACATTGTCAGAAGATTGGACACAATGTTGATCATTGTTGGGATCGACATCCAGAACTGAAACCAACATGGATTCAAACTCGTAAAGGAAAGCAAGAAGCTCAAGCCAGCAGTGATGCAAACATTGAGTCACAAAAGAAAGGTAAAATGGTCAAAAGGTATAAATATCCTTCACCTACCTTTAATGATGAACATGCTAGGGTCATGGAACTTATAAAAAGAATAATTCCATGTACATATTGTGGCATTCATAACCATTGTGTTGTGGTTTGTTGGAAGTAAAAGGTATACAGAAGAAGATCATGGCAACAAGGAGTACGCTAAGACGGGATGATGAAACACTATAGGTCAAGAAGAATCTACATGCGAATTCAACACAACCAAGACAAGAGTCAGGAAACTCCAAATGGGATTCAGCTCAGTCCAGGAAAGGCTTCATTAAATTCGTCCCAACACAAAATCATTGCTCATATTATCAAAAGAATGGGCATTGTGAAGATAGTTATTGGAAGCCGCATCCAGATTTGAGACGGTCCAAAAATCCTGAAGTTCCAAAGTAGAAGAAGGATGATGTAGAAGAGTAGAAGAACAACCACTAAAATCCATCGGTAGGAGCTTGGAACTGGGCATATTTTACGTGACATATGTAAGTATTTCATCGAGTCAATGTCTAGGTTACTTGATGTAATAAAAGTGATTTGATCTATGAAATCACTTATTGAGTCTAGTTAATGTTTTGTTGAGTCTAGACTATTTATTGTTTATTTTAGTCAATTGATGTAATGATGTAGTCAATTGATTTAATAACCTTTTGGAGGACCAAAAGGTCCTAGTGGGGAGGTGTGATCCAAATGGATCCAAAAAGGCCAAAAATTCAAAGTTCTCATATTTAGACGAAACTAGTGCCATCATGTAGTTCTCGTCATGCCGATGCCAACAATATATTCGTTTTTTAAAATGGACTTCGTATGGCGAAGATATCGCATTTCGAAGTTTTTCGAAAACATGCAAAAAGTCAAAGTCAACAATTTTTACTATTGACATCAGCAGTATGTCAACATGAAACATGGAAAGTATGGATCTGACGTGGCTGACAGGTGGAAGATCATGTTGATGTCAGCATGATGACATGGAAGCACCAGAGCATGCCATGTGGAAGGTAAATTTGGCATTTCCAGAGGTCGATTTAGACCAGTAAAAATTTAACACGTGGTTGTATGGATGACACGTGGCAGGATTAGATGAGGGCACGCGACAGTACATAATGATACGTGGCATCCTCCAAGTGTGACATGTGGCAAGGGTGATGACTGTGTAGCTGATTTGGCATTTGACATGATCGATTACTATGAAGTTGACTGGGATGTACGAGCCAGTCAAAACATGACATGTGGCCCAATCACAGGGTGCCACGTGGCACCCCGGATTGGGCCAATAAGGTCTAGGCCAAAATTTGTTGAAATTGGATGATTTCTAACCCTTGACCTATCCGCAAGCAATGACATAACAATCTTCTGCTAGCCACAAGGGAAGAGGGGAGGGTCTTGCTAGGCACACCTCCAAAGTTGGTTTTGTTATGAAATGGGTCGTTTGTTGGGGATAAGCCCTGGTTCCGCTGACCAAGGCCTGTGACCAGGAGAAGCAGACCGAGGGTCTAGAATGGATGGTGCAGTCGTATATGGACTGGCGCCTGGCCACATGGCTCCTCATATGACCCATAAGCTAGAGATAGGAGGAAGGGATCATGAGTTTTGGGGCTAGCACCTGGCCACATGGCACACCATGTGACCAAGAGAATGGAGAAAAGGGGCACGCGCCATACATTATTTCCAAACTGGGTTTAAAACCATATAATTGGATTTTTAAAATTATTTTATCCTGATTTTTGTGGATTTTGCCCATTTTTTGAGGATTTGGAGCCCAATTTGAGGCCTGATTTTGGGAGTAAGTTGGGATGTGATGATTGACCCCAATACTATATAAACCAAGAATTTTCTATTTTTGAAACAAGCCACAAGTGACTCTCGAAGCAAGATTTAGGTAGCAAAGCTAGAAGCATAGCTGAGCTTGTGAGGCTTATTCCGGGAGTTCTACTCTGCCTTTTTTAGTGTTGTTTGTTTTATCGGGTTCCTGAGACAGAGAAAAGTAAAACTAAGTCGGTTAAAGAACTGAGTGATGTAATTTCGAAGAAGATTTTTTTGAGCATTGAGGAATAATAAAGAAGCCTTGAGGAATAATGAAGAAGCCTCCCACACTTCAGCTAAAGCCCCACAGACATAGGCAAATTTTCCAAACTCCATTATCAATTTCTAGTGTTCAATCTATTTATGATTTGTCTCTTTGTGTTTTTTTCAAGTTCTCTTCATTCTTTAAGTTTTTTTACCGCTCATATAATTCACATGCATGTTTAGAAAATATCTTGTTAAAATCGAAGTCAAGGTGTAAAGCATCGATTTCAGATCACTGAGATCTTTCCAATGATTGCTTCCTTGCTCAATTTTGATTTTTGAGCAGGAATTTATGAATGTTTGAAAATTTGTCCGTCCTGGAAGGTAATCTCTGTATAATTTTTCTTCTTCTTCATAGCCGAATTGGTTCTTGGACTCATGTTGGATCCTCTTGTAAAGTACACAGACCTTCTTTACATCTTTAGGAACAGGTTTGTACAGCTCGGAACCCCACAAATTCCTTCTTCTAGCCCCCTTCTGTCTTTAAAAACATTAATTTGGTCACTATTCCCCTTTTATTTCGACTGAAGTTGCATAGGACCAAGGCAATGACCAAGCGCTTATTTGATGTGCACTTATCCAAAGTTTCGGGACTTCGGGGCTCCGAAACTTTGGGATTTGGGGGTTTCACCTTCATCACACTTCATTTTCCCCAAATGTCGAACTAGCGAAGTTCCAAACAGACCTTTCTTTGGAGCTTCGGGGCTTCGGAACTTCGAGCTTCAGGGGTTCCGCCTATACCACACAACATTCCTTTCGAATGTTGAACTGGTGAAGTTCTCCGGAGCTTCATGCTTCGAAGGTTCTTGCAACATCCTACATTATTTATCCCGAATACCGAACTTCCAAACTTTCGGGGTTCACATATTATTGTTTTCAAGAATATGGTGGTGACACATGGCCCCACCAACAAGTGACACGTGTCAAGTCACAATTGGTAAAACAAGCCTGTCAAAAGCACGAATCAGGTTGACACGTGGCAGGTGTAAAGTGGGTCCACGTCACCCTAGGTGATGTCATCATGCCAAATCACATTCAGTTCTTTGGGACTTTGTAACTCCAGGCTTCGAAGGTTTTCACAACAGAACACTTCAAAACTCCCAAACCCCTGTTCTCCGGACCTTTACTACTTCGACGCTCCAGAGCTTCGGGACTTCAGAGGACTTCTCATCATAACACAATAGATTTTCTGAATGGAAAACTTCCTATCTCCCAAACAGGTCCATGTCACACTAGGTGACCTTAGCATGCTACGTCACTCCGGTGTTCTGGGACTTCGACACTTTAGGCTTTAGAATATTTCACACCAACTTACTTTATAACTCTTGAATACTAAACTTCTAAATAGTTATTTCCCAGAGCTTCGGGACTTCAGGGCTCTGAGACTTTGGAAAATTCTATGCCAGAGCATGTCAAAACAACTGAACACTGATTTTATGAATAGGTGTTCCCAGGAGCTTCAGGACTTCATGGATCCGAGACTTCGAAACTTCGGGATTCGAAGCATTTTGCTGCTGAACACGAACCCACCCCTGAACTGCCAAACCTAGAAATTCTAGACACTGGCTAATCTGCGGACACGTGTCTCCAATTAAGGAATGGTATAGATTGTTTCCTGACTTTGGGACTTCAGGGAAAACTCCACTTCGCGCAACCACAAACAAATTTCCCCGAACACCAAACTTCCAAACCACTTGGAGAATCCAACGGTCCGCCTTATCCCAAATGATCTATGGTGTAGCTCCACTTCGGGACTTTAGAGCTTCAGGGATTTTTCCTCCTTTTGTCAAAATCTTAAGATTTTTCGAATCAACGAAGTTTGAAGGACTTGAAGGTTAACCACCGTGCTCTTTCCCAGATCTGATGAATGTGAAGGATCTACCTTCTCCTGAATAGATCTGACAACCCAAATCTAACTTTGTGGTCCCAAAACCATTGTTACTATGGTTTCTTTTCTTTGTTGGATTTCTTGAACCGCTACACCTTCTGATCTTTCAGGCATAGTTAAGGTGTGCTCTTAGTGCCCTCTTGGCACTCATGGACGTTCTGAAACTCAAATTTTTCCTAACTTTGAAAACAATTCTTTCTGAACTCTTGCTTCAATTTCCACTTACACGGCCCATCCAGGCTCAGTGTTGAAAACTATATCTCTGATACCATTTTGTAACATCCCAAGCCAGCCAGGTTGGGCCATGTTATTCCATAAAACACTCTTTCCAAGTTCTGAAACCAAATTGGTAGCACACCTCGGGCCTCCCAGGCCGGGGATTTCCATATGGAGAACTTCTCATGATTCTAATATTCAAAAATGTACATACCCAACCATATACATGCTAGGTTATGCCACACAAAAAATCTTGTGGAACATCATACATATAAAACTTAACATAAAATTACATTATGCTAATACAAAAATTAATGCAGAAATAACAGTAAGCCTATACATACAACATATACAGTAAAAAATCATAAATATAGACATGTACAAATACACAGCATGCAAATGAACACATAAATGGTACTTATCTTTTTATATAAGATGACCAACTGCGTGCAGAACTTACATGAAGCTCCTAGCCTTAGACCATGATTCTCATCACTCTCAACAGTGGGTCACCCCCGAATTGGGACTAAGTCCTTTTGTTAGGAGTCTGAGTCCTACCAAGGATAATGAAATTCATCTATTCTGTGGGAAATCAGATGAGGAGGATTCATATACTCCCTCTACTCCAGTTGAGGAGTATTTAGTAGAAGGGGCCATGGGAATATTTTCCTCTCCAACATAAAGTAATCAGTATACTCTAGCTTCTCTTGTAGAATTAGGAACTGGAGTCAGACGATCAAGATATTTCCACTTTTGAAAAGAATACCAAAAGAATTGGTATGAATATGCTATCCAAGTTTGGATACATGAAAGGAAAAGGTCTTGGAAAGCATGGCCAAGGCAGAGCTAATCCTATCGAGGTGCGATAATGACCACTCCATGAAGGATTGGGATACACAGAAGAGTCTACCGATGACAACAATCCAGTGGTTTGTTGTACACATTGTCAGAATTTTGGACACAATTTTGACCATTGTTGGTATCGACATACAGAATTGAAACCAACATGGATTTAAACTCGTAAAGGAAAGAAAGAATCTCAATCCAACAATGATGTGAACAATGAGTCAAAAAATAAAGGTAAAATGGTCAAAAGGTATAAATCTCCTTCACCTACCTTTAATGACGAACATGCTAGGGTCATGGAACTTATAAAAAGAATAATTCCAAGTACATATTGTGGCAGTCATAACCATTATGTTGTACTATGTTGGAAGAGAAATGTATACATAATAATATCATGGAAACAAGGAGTATGCCAAGACAGGATGACCAAGAAGAATCTAAATGTGAATTCAACACAACCAAGGCAAGAGTCGGGAAAATACAATGGGGATTAAACTCAGTCTAGGAAATGATTCATTAAATTCATTTTGGCAAAAAATCATCGCTCACATTGTCAAAGGAATGGGAATTGTGAAGATAGTTGTTGGAAGTTGCATCCAGAGTTGAGACAACCCAAAAATCCTGAAGTGCCAAAGAAGAAGAAGGATGATGTAGAAGAGCAGAAGAACAACCAAAAAACTCCATCGACAAGATATGGGTCATTTGCTTGGAATTGGGCATATTTTATGTGATATGCAAATATTTCATCGAGTCAATGTCTAGTTTACTTGATGTAATAAAAGTGATTTGATCTATGAAATCACTTACTGAGTCTAGTTAATGTTTTGTTGAGTCTAGACTATTTATTGTTTATTTAGTCGATTGATATAATGATGTAGTCAATTAATGTAATAACCTTTTGGAGGAACAAAAGGTCCTAGTGGGGAGGTGTGATCCAAATGGATCCAAAAAGGCCAAAAATTTAAACTTTTCAGATTCAGATGAAACTAGCACCATCGTGTAGTGCTTGTCGTGCCGACGTTGATAGTATATTCTTTTTTGAAAATGGACTTCGTATGGTGAAGATATTACATTCTAAAGTTTTGGGACCAAAAATTTAGATTTGGGTCGTTGGTTCTGTTCAGGAGAAGGAAAATCCTTCATAGTTGCCAGATCTGGGAAAGAGCATGATGGTTAACCTTCAAGTCCTTTGGACTTTGTTACATCAGAAAATTTTAAGATTTTGACAAAAGGAGAAAAAATCCCTGAAGCTCTGAAGTCCCAGAGTGGAGATACAACATATATCATTTGGGAGAAGGTGGATTGTTGGATTCTCCAAGTGGTTTAGCAGTTCGGTGTTTGGGGAAATATGTTTGTGGTTACACGGAGTGGAGTTTTCCCCGAAGTTCCGAAGTCAGTAACAAATCCAGATCATTCCTTAACTGGAGACACGTTTCTACAGATTATCCAGTGACTGGAATTCTGACATTCGACAATTCGGGGGTGGGTTCATGTTCAACAACAAAATCCTATGAAGCCCGAAGTTCTAAATTTCTAGAGCCCCGAACTCCCAAAGCTCCTGGGAACACCTATTCGTAAAATCGGCGTTCAAGTGTTTTGACGTGCTCTAGTGTAGAATTTTCCAAAGTCTCGGAGCCCCGAAGTCCTGAAGCTTCGAGAAACAACTATTTAGAAGTTTGACATTCGAGAGTTATAAAGTAAGTTGGTGTGAAATCTTTCGAATCTTGAAGTCCCAAAGTCTTGGTACACCGGAGTGACATGGCATGCTAACATCACCTAGGGTGACGTGAACTTGTTAAGGATATAGGAAGTTAGACATTTGAAATATGTGCTTTGTTATGATGATAAGTCCTCTGAAGTTTTAAAGGACCAATAAAGGTCCCGAGAGCGAGGATTCGAGAGTTTTGAAGTGTTATGTTGTGAAAACCTCTGAATCCCAGAGTTGTGAAGTCCCGAAGCATTGGATGTGATGTGGCATGATGATGTCACTTAGGGTGATGTGGACCCACTTTACACCTGCCACGTGTCAAACTGATTTTCGCTTTTGACAGGATTTTTTTACCAATTGTGACTTGACACGTGTCACTCATTGGTGGGGCAATGTGTCACCATCATATTGTTGACAACAATACTAAGTGGACCCTAAAAGTTTGGAAGTTCGGTATTTAGGATAAATTGTGTAGGACGTTTCAAGAACCTTCGAAGCACGAAGCTCCAAAGAACTTCAGTAGTTTTTCATTCGAAAGGAATGATGTGTGGTATAGGCGAAACCCCCAAAGCCCGAAGTTTCGGACCCCTGAAGCTCTGAAGAAAGGTATGTTTGGAACTTCCCCAGTTCGACATTTGAAAAATGAAGTGTGATGAAGGTGAAACCCCTGAAGCCCGAAGTTCAAGAGCCCCAAAGTCCCGAAGCTTTGGATAAGCACACATCAGCTAAGCGCTTGGTCATAGCCTTGGTCCTATGTAAATTCAGTCAAAATAAAGGGGGGCTAGTGCCCGAATTGATGTTTTTAAAGATAGAAGGGGGTTAGAAGAAGGAATTTGTGGGGTTCTGAGCTGTACAGACCTGCTCCTAAAGATGTAAAGAAGGAATGTGTACTTTACCAAAGGATCCAATAGGATTCCAAGAGACAATTCAACTATGAAGAAGAAGAACAATTGTACAGAGATTACCTTCCAGGAACGACAAATATTCAAACATTCATAACTTCTTGCTCAAAACTCAGAATTGAGTAAGGGAGGAGTCATTAGAAAGATCTTGGTGATTTGAAATCGATGCTTTACACCTTGACTTCGATTTTAACAAGATATTTTCTAAAACTTCATGTGAGTTATATGAGCGGTAAAAAAACTTAAAGAATGAAGAGAACTTGTAGAAAACACAAAGAGACAAACGATAAATAGATTGAACACCAAAATTTGATAACGGAGATTGGAAAATTTGCCTACGTCTCTAGGCCTTTAACTGTAGTGTGGGAGGATTCTTTATTATTCCTCAATGCTCAAAATAATCTGCTTCGAAATTACATCACCTAGTTCTTTGACTGACTCAACTGTACTTTACTCTGTCTCAGCAACCCGATGCAACAGACGACACTCAAAAAGGCGAAGTAGAACTCCCAGAATAAGCCTCACAATCTCAGCTACTCTTCTGGCTTCACTGCCTAAATCTTGCTTCGAGATTCACTTATGGCTTGTTTCAAAACTACATAATGCTTGGTTTATATAGTATTAGGGTCGGGCATCACATCCAAACTTCCTCCCAAAATATGGCCTCAAATTGGGCTCCAAATCCTCCAAAAATGGGTAAAATCCACCAAAATCACGCTAAAATAATTAAAAAAATCCAATTATATGGTTTTAAACCCACTTTGGAAAAAATGTAGGGTGCATGCCCCTTTTCTCCATGCTCTTGATCACATGGCGTGCCATGTGTCCAGGTTCTAGCCCCCAAACTCACCCTTTCTCCCTATCTCTAGATTTCGGGTCGTATGAGGAGCCATGTGGCCAAGCGTGAGTCCATATACGCCTGCGCCATCCGTTCTAGGCCGCAAAACCGGGGCTTATCCCCCAACACCCAGCCCATATCATAACAAAACCAACTTTGGAGGGATGCCTAATAAGATCCTCCCCTCCGCCCTTGTGGTTAGCGGAAGGTTTTTATGTCATTTCTTGCAGATAGGCCAAGGCTTCGAAACCGACAAAGTCCAACAAATTTTGATCCAAGCCTTATTTCCCCAATCCGAGGTGCCACATGGCACCCTGTGATTGGGCCACATGTCATGTTTTGACTAGCTCGTACATCCCAATCAATTGCACAGTAATCGATTATATCAGCTGCCAACTCAGCTGCATAGTCAGCACCACTGCCACGTGTCACACTCGGAGGATGCCAATGTACTATCACGTGTCCTCATCTGATCCTGCCACATGTCATCTGTACAACCACATGTACTCCGTACAACCATGTGTCAACATTTTACTGGTCCAAATTGACCTCTGAAATTTCCAAATTTACCTGCCACATGGCATGCTCTGGTGCTTCCATGTCATGATGGTGACATCAACATGATCTGCCACCTGTCAGCCACATCAGATCTGTACTTTCGACATGTCATGCTAACGTACTGCTGATGTCAGCAGTATGGACTGTTGACTTTGACTTTTTGCATGTTTTGGAAAAACTTTAGAATGCGATATCTTCGCCATACGAAGTCCATTTTCAAAAAAGAATATACTTTTGGAATCGACACGTCGAGCAATACACGATGGCATTAGCTTTTTCCAAATCCGAGAACTTTGAATTTTTTGCCCTTTTGGATCCATTTGGATCACACCTCCCCACTAGGATCTTTTGGTGCTCCAAAATGTTATTACATCAATTGACTACATCATTACATCAATCGACTAAAATAAACAATAAATAGTCTAGACTCAACAAAACATTAACTAGACTCAGTAAGTGATTTCATAGGTCAAATCACTTTTATTACATCAAGTAAACTAGACATTGACTCGATGAAATATTTACACATCCCCACTAGGACCTTTTGGTCCTCCAAAAGGTTATTACATCAATTGACTACATCGTTACATCAAGCGACTAAAATAAACAATAAATAGTCTAGACTCAACAAAACATTAACTAGACTCAGTAAGTGATTTCATAGATCAAATCACTTTTATTACATCAAGTAAACTAGACATTGACTCGATGAAAGTGGGTTTAAAACCATATAATTGGATTTTTAAAATTATTTTAGCCTGATTTTGATGGATTTTGCCCATTTTTGGAGTATCGTGAGCCCAATTTGAGGCCAGGTTTTAGGACGAAGTTGGGATGTGATTCCCAACCCCAATACTATAAAAATAAAGCATTATGTAGTTTTGAAACAAGCCACAAGTGACTCTTAAAGAAATATTTAGGCAGCGAAGCCATAAGAGTAGTTGAGCTTGTGAGGCTTATTCTGACAGTTCTACTCCACCTTTTTTAGTGTCATCTGTTGCATCGAGTTTATGAGATAGAGTAGAGTACAAATGAATTAGTCAAAGAACTGAGTGATGTAATTTCAAAGAAGAGTTTTTTTAGCATTGAGGAATAATAAAGAAGCCTCCCACATTGCAGCTAAAGGCTTGAAGACATAGGAATATTTGTCAAACTTCGTTATCAATTTCTAGTGTTCAATCTATTTATGGTTTGTCTCTTTGTGTTTTCTACCAGTTCTCTTTATTCTTTAATATTTTTTACCGCTCATATAATTCACATGCATTGTCAGTAAAAATCTTGTTAAAATCGAAGTTAAGGTGTAAGCCACCGATTTCAGATCAAGTGGTATCAGAGAAGGTTGACTATATTGCAGGAATTGTGAATAAGCATGGGGAAAATATTGAAGAGAGATAGAATCCAGGAACTTGAGGAGATCAATCAACAGATTCAATGAGAAAATGTTGAGCTGATAATATTAGTAGAAATCCTCGAAGAAGACAAGGAAAGGCCGTGAACATTGGTTTTAGCAGCAGAAGAAATACCAGCTGGAAGAATTCCTTATGTTAGGAATCCAAGTCCTATCAAGGATAATGAAATTCATCCATTCCGTGGGAAATCAGATGAGGATGATTCATATACTCCCACTACTTCAGTTGAGTAGTAGTCAATAGGAGAGGCCATGGGCATATTTTCCTCTCAAATAGAAAGTACTCAGTATACTCCAGCTTCTCCTGTAGCTAATCAGAAACTGGAGTCAGGTGATTAGGATATTTCCACTTTTTTAAAGAATAAGAAAGGAATTGGTATGAAGATTCTATCCAAGTTTGGGTACATAAAAGTACAAGGTCTTGGAAATCATGGCCAAGGAAAAGCTAATCCTATCGAGGTGCGAGAATCAACACTCCATGAAGGATTGGGATACACAAAAGAGTCTATTGATGAAAAAATCTAGTGGTTTGTTGTATACATTGTCATAAGTTTGGACACGATGTTGACCATTGTTGGGATCGGCATCCAGAACTAAAACCAACATGGATTCAAACTCGTAAAGGAAAGTAATAAGCTCAAACCAATAGTGACGCGAACAATGAGTCACAAAAGAAAGGTAAAATGGTTGAAAGGTATAAATCTCCTTCACCTACCTTTAATGAAGAACATGCTAGGGTCATGGAACTTATAAAAAGAATAATTCCATGTACATATTGTGGTAGTCATAGCCATTGTGTTGCATTATGTTGAAAGAAAAAGGTATACAGAAGAAGATCATGGAAACAAGGATTATGCCAAGACATGATAATGCAACACTACAGGGCAAGAAGAATCTGCATGCGAATTAAACATAACCAAGACAAGAGTTGGGAAAATCCAACGGGGATTCATCTTGGTCCAGGAAAGACTTCATTAAATTCGTCCCAACACAAAATCATTTGTCACATTGTCAAAGGAATGGGCATTGTGAAGATAGTTGTTGGAAGTTGCATCTAGAGTTGAGACGGTCCAAAAATCCTGAAGTTCCAGAGCAGAAGAAGGGTGATGTAGAAGAGAAGAAGAACAACCATGAATTTCCATCGGTAGGATATGGGTCATTTTCTTGGAACTGGGAAGATTTTATGTGACATATGTAAATATTTCATCGATTCAATGTCTAGTTTACTTGATGTAATAAAAGTGATTTGATCTATGAAATTACTTACTGAGTCTATTTAATGTTTTGTTGAGTCTAGACTATTTATTGTTTATTTTAGTCGATTGATGTACTAATGTAGTCAATTGATGTAATAACCTTTTGGAGGACCAAAAGGTCTTAGTGGGGAGGTGTGATCCAAATGGATCCAAAAAGGCCAAAAATTCAAAGTTCTCAGATTTAGACTCTGCGGCCATCTTCCTAAACTAAAACCATGCCAATAGTTGACTCTGCGGCAACCAAATATAATAAGAAATCTTTGTTATAGTTAGGTAGTCGTAGCAGAGGCCCAGTTGTGAGGGCGTGTTTTAATGCGTCGAAAGAGGATTGAGTGGCTTCGTCCCAGAAAAAGGGAATGTCTTTCTTCAATAAACACATAAATCCCTTGGTGATTTCGGCATAGTTGGCGATGAAGCATTGTAAGAAGTTAGCCTTGCCTTGTAGACTCTAAAGTTGTAGGATTGTACATGGGGGGGGAAACTGGATTATTGCCTCCACCTTGAGAGGATTGACCATGATCCCTGTTGTTGATACTATGAAACCTAACAAACGTCCTGACGTTACGCAGAAACTGCACTTATTTGGATTCAAGTGAATCCTAAAGTAGAGACAACGTTTGAACATTAGTCTAAGGTGTGTAGGATGATTCGTTCTCTTGCGAGATCGTGATGCTAAATCATCTAGATAGGCCTCGACTATATGCTTGAGATCATGAAAAGCAAAAGACATGGCCTGTTGGAAGGTGGCTCTAGCATTTTTAAGACCAAAAGGCATCTTACGATATGTGAATGTACCCCATGGACAAATGAATGTCGTTTTGTGTTGGTATTCGGGTTTGATTTGGATTTGATTATATCCCGAAAAACCGTCCATGAAAGAAAAGGCTTCGCAACCAACACATTCATCAATGATCTGGTCGATGAATGCTGTTGGAAAATTATCTTTGGGACATGCCGTGTTCTAATCACGGAAATCGGTACATACACGAATCATGCCTTGTTTTTTATTGACCAACACAGGATTTGACACCCATTGAGTCAAATGGATAGGATAGATAAAACCTGCCTTTAGCAATTTCTCAACCTCAATCTTGATGGCTGCTACTTTCTTAGGATTAACTGGATGAAGTTTCTGTCAAACAGGCTTGGCATCAGGATACGTTGTGATTTCATGTTCAACTATTTTTGGATCAATACCTGGCATTTCCTCATAAGACTAGGCAAAAACGTCGCGGAATTCCTTGAAAAGATCCGTGTAGATTTGAATCTCTTCGAGGGACCAATCCACTCTGACGAAGACGTTCTCCGCGATGGAAGGGTTTCGGAAGATGTTGATTGGTATAGTTTCAGTGATAGTTTCCATATTGCCCTCAACATAAATTTCATGTGTAGCTAAGAGATTAATAAGACACGGTTGATCTCCCGTCATGGTCATGGTGAATTCTCCTACTTCGATTCGGCTTAACTCGGGGAGAAAATATGATCTATGATGAAGATCTTCCCAAGGTTTGTCCAAACTAGTCATTGCTTCGATTACTGCTTCATCAGAAGGCAAGACTAAGTCTAACAAATCGACATTAGCAAGAGAAACCTGAGCCCAAATAGGCTCTAGAAGTGGATCTAACTCTTGTGCAGGAGTCAGATCAGTATTAGCTAAAGCTTGCTGAACTAAAGAGTACGCTACTTCAACAACAGACAAGGGCATGGACATGCTTGGGTGCCCTGTCTCATCCATCGTGGATGATGGGGAAGGAAGAATCCATGGATCCTCAAAGTAAGTCGTGCAGAATGACGAAACTTGAAAAATCTCAACCTTATGGTGATTAGATATAAATTTGATATCGCCTTGCGGAGGTGGGTAATCGAAGGTACCCATCAAAGATGGGCACAAACCAACTCCTACGTTGATGACACCTGGTTGAGTATTATCAATCAACGGGACCGTGGATGCCCCCAAAGCTAGGTCAGGTCTGGAGAAAGACAATTGATCGATGGTTACTATCCAGACCTCGTCTGGAAACAACAAGACCCGGAAAACTATAAAAACAACAGCTTAGATAGCATAAGTCCAACTCCGTCCTAACAAGAGGTTATAGTCGAGGGGAGCATAGACTACCTCTACCTCAACACACACGGTCTTCCCTCCTAACTGTACGGGGAAAGAAGGAACGATGCCATGTGGTCGGAAAGAACAACCGTCGAAAGCAGTGAGGAGAGTAGGTGATGAGACAAAATAGGTTGGCTAATGGCCTTCCAACATGCCAACGACATAACGCATGTCGAGGCGCCCTCGTCGACCACAGTGTGGAAGATATTCCGTGTAAAATTTTTCATGGGGTAAGCCACTACTATCTGAAACGTTACGTGGTAAGGTAGACGAGGTTTTAAGTCGGTTGTATCTAACATGATGGTACCCGAATTACAAGTCTCAGTAGAGCCCAATGCGGTTAACAAGGCTTTTCTCTGAGAAGGGAAACTTTGGAGGACCTCCAAAGCAGACATCACACAAGGGGTTTGTGATAAATCTTCCACCACAGAGTAGTTCTGGGTGGCCCTTGTGTTTGGGTTATGAGAAGCCTTTTTAAATGCACTTTTTGGAATGCGTGTCATTGTTTCTCCCAACGTCTTCTCAATCTGTAGAGGAAGAGATGGGAGGTCATCTTCTTTACCCTTTTTAGAAGCGCTTGGTTTACTATAATCATGTGCTCTAGTTGATATGAAAGCATCACCCCTAACCATATATACGTTCGAGGATGAGGGGTTGTTTGGAAGCGGGAAATTTTCTTGGCTTCCCCCTTTCGTACTTGCAGAGGCTTGAGTTAGATTTTGCCCATGCTAAAATGGGTTCGTCAACACTGCCTGTTGTTGCCGTGTGACAAATTTTTGGGCCTCTGCAAGCCGAGGACATAGATGGGTTGAGTGGTTTTCCACGCACAAGTTGCATGGATACCTCGCCTTCCATTTTTTAGTGTTGTCCCCGCCAGCATTATCGTTGGGTTTTTTATCCCCTTTACCCTTCTTTCGTTGCTTTTTCTTCCCTTCAGGTTGTTGGGTGGCCTTTGGGTTAGTCGACTGCACTGTGTGTACTTCTGACGTTTGGGTAGGGGAGCAGCCAAAGCAGTAGTTTGGCTGGCCGCTGTGTGTTGTATGGATAACTGCTGCAACTGCTTTTTCAATTGCTCAGTGGGCTTAGTTTGTGCTGAACCGACGATACCATCGACATGTGGTCCAACTCTCTGTCTAGTTTTATCCAGTATTGAACGTGGCGCATCTGGAAAGATGTTGTATAATAAACTGGACTGAGAATAGATGAGCTCAAACTGTTGAGCCCTCATAATGGCATCTTCTTTAGAGAAAAATTTGGATGTTGTGACGTCTTTGGATAACTGCGGGACCAAAGACTTAAGGAACCACTCAAGCAGGAATGCTGGTGGGACTGGTACTTTGATTAAACTCTTCTGGCGTCTCCATTCTCGGATGTGATCAGAGATATGGTTCACTGTTGTCTGTTCGAAATTAGCGAGCAACTCTGTGCCAGCATCGTATCTCACAGGTAACTGGAAATGGTTAAGGAAAGCCATCGCCAATTCTCCAAAAGAAGAGTATCTTGAGCGATCGAGCTCAATGTACCATTTCGCGACACTCCCAATGAGAGTGCGTTGAAACAATCACAACTGTATAGAGTCATCTTTCAATGAGTTAGATGAGCACAAAAGATGGAAGGTTGTCACATGATCTCCTGGATCTTCATTAGGCTTGGATTCAAACTTTGGAATGTCCAAAGGCAACTTCGTTGGCATAGGAGGCCAACGCGGATCGTGACAAATGGGGTCATTCAAAAACCTCGTCAAATATGGGAAGTGTAAAGTTGCCAAGAAAGGTAGTTTGGGTTGTTGTTGATAACCTGAGAAAAAGGGTCATGGAGTTTGACTAGCACCAGGTTGCCAAGAAAAGTTTGGCTGCTGGCCCGGATTCTGGTAAAAACCATGGCCCTGGTCAGCGTAATGATTTTGCATATGTGGAGACATCATCGACTGATTTCCCAAATAGGACATAGACTATTGGGCATGCATTGTGTTCGAAGGAATTTGGGAAGGATTACCCCATGTCGGTCCCGTAGGGATAGGCATAGTAGTTTGTCTGGGGTTCCATTGATTGTGGAAAGAATTACCCTAGATCGACATTCCATAAGAGGGAGCGAATCCTTGCCCTGAATTCCAAGGTCCTGGTAAGTTTTCCCCCTATGCAGGAATAGTACCCTGCCCAGGAATAGATTGTCCAAAAATGGGGTTGCCCCTAGTCAGGAAAGCGGCTGACCAGAAGGTGTTGTTACCAAACGTTCCATTCCAAGAAAATGGTGTTGAATCTACCGGCATACTATGCGAAGGTGGTCCTTGACTCCCCGCTCCAAATAAACTATTGTGTGTAGGTTGCCCGGTGGATTGCTGATGCGAACCACCGAGTGAAGGGGACGAAGGGGGGATATGACCTCCTGCGTAAGGAAAAACGTTAAAAGGGACAGGAGTGCCCCCCATGTGACCTTGCAGAGGAGTGCTAGAGCTCCCTGCCCCCAGACCCAAAGTCTGTAAAGTGGAGTAGGACAGTACAGGACTTGTACCCGAACTAGGCATACCGTATGAGAACGGAGGGCCTGTCGCACTAGGTGTGAAAGGGGTTGTGGTCGCCACCAAAGACGGGTTCAGACCACTGTGTAAAGTAGTTGCGATCGTGACCATGGTGGCTCGGACTGATGACGGCAGGTTAGGATATGACTCTCCTATGGTGACAACCGTGGTGGGAATTGAAGAATTCCCAAAAGAAGTAACAACATTTGTTTCCATTGCTGTGTGCGACATTGTCTGGAGCTCGTAAAATTGAATTGGTACAATGAAAGGTGCCGAGAGATCAGTGGTTAGGGTTTCAACCGAGCCAAGAGCGTTCTATTCAAGGTCCAAAATGGTCGATTCCTCCAAGGGTTATTCGGGCACAATGGTTTGTAACTTGGTCGCTTCAAAAGACTTTTGTTGGTCTAGCTTCCGCCTTAATGGTGGCGGGGGTGGTGTTACACATTATTTTCGTCATCCCTATGATCGTTAATGATGTAAACCTATATGTGTTGGAAATATGGCTACAACAGAGATGATGCAGATGATCAAGGTTGTCATTGATGGCAATCGATTGTTTATGGAGAACAGAGGCAGGAACATAGAAGCTGAAACACAGACGCTGCAACACAAATGCGAACTGCTGAAAC
>ML782030.1:1160685-1179713 GCA_009831015.1 Picea engelmannii
AACTCATTGTAAGTGATTCATTTTGAGATTAATGAAAAAGATACTTTTCCCGTCCCAAAATTCATAAATCTTATCTATGTCATTTGATTTGTGTTTTATTTCTAAACCCCTATTAGATCAGTAGCATGCATGTGTAGTCTTATATTGATTGCAGGAAGCTTTGTAGAAGGGGCAGCAGCAACAAGGAAATAGAAGGCTCAACGGAGGATCTACTTCAAACATCGTTAAAAAGGTGAGTTGATTCTTCCATTGTTTGCTCGAAAAGGGGTTGAGATTTTGGGTAGAAGGTTAAAAGTTCAATCTTAAGGGTCATTTTCTGCGTATAAGTTTAGAGCCCTAGCTTATTAGTCCGTAGGGTAGAATACCCAACAACACCCTCCATCCTCTAGATAGGAATGAGGGTCAGATGCAAGAACCATATAGAAATGCATGGGACATCATATTTATGTAGTTGTGAGAGCATGTGAAGCACCCTCAAATTGAGATCTTATCTTCCTTCGATCAACATGATCTCCCACTATATCTCTGGTAGCTTGTATGGTCTTTTGTGCCCAAAGTTCTCTAGGATAAGGATCAACACATGCATGCTCATGTACAACTTAATCAGATTCTGAAATCAGATCTGAAATCTGATCTAAATGATAGAAATAATCATCTCTAAGATCTTATTCAAGAGGAGGCGAAGAAGTTTTTGTAGGTTGCTCATGGAATGCATGCAAGGGAGATTCTTCAAATCTGAATCTTCTTTCAATGATCAGCTTTTTTTTTGAAAGATCCAATTATCTGTACCCCTTTACACCTTCTTTTTAACCCACAAAAATAAATTCGTTTCTTTGAGGATCCAAATCTTTCCTCTTTTTGAAGGGACGTGGGCCCATACACAAGACCCAAAGATGTGGAAGTGTGTGACTTCCATTTTTTGTCCCTCTAGGATTCAAAAGGTGTCATTCCTTTCAAGGATTTTTGGGGAAATCTATTTTGAATTTATGTGCCATAGTTTATTGCTTCATCCCATGATTTTGAAGGAAGCTATATTGGATGCAAAATGTAATTTGCCATCTCTTTCAAGGATTGGTTCTTTCTCTTTGTTACCATTTTTTTTTGTGGAGTATATGGAATTGCGTGTTGCAATTGTATGAAATATTCATAAAAGAGATGTTCCACATCTTGATTTACATATTCTCCTCCATTTTACATGCAAATGATCTTGATTCTTTTCTAGGATTGATTTTCTGCAAGTTCCTTGAAATCTTTAAGGCATGCAAAGACTTCATATTTGAATTTGAGAAAGTAGATCCATGTGAATCTGGACCAATCATCAATGAATGTAAGGACATATCTTTCTTTTCTCATTTATGGGTGTGGAAAAGGACCATCTACATCATTGTGCATGAGCTGTAGAATGGAGGATGCTCTCCATGTTTTTCCTTCCTCAAAAATTTTCTTCAAGGTGTTTGACAAGTATGTAGCATTGATAGACTCCATCTATGAATTTTATGTTTGGTAGAATAGTTACCATTCCTTACTTACTCAATTGTTGCAAGTACCTAAAATTCAAATGTACAAACCTTTCATTCCATAATCTACTTTCATCATTTGTATGTGTTAGTAGCATAACTGAATCAAATTTAGGAACAAAATGCGAGAAGGTATACAACCTAGAATGGTGATCAACCTCTCCAACAACAACTTTGGATCCATATTTTGTCTCAGATATGGTCATTGAATCTAGGGTGAATTTTTAATGTCCCCTTCCAAGTGATAAGGATGAATCAATAGCCTATACGACTCCCATAGGCTATAGTCAACAAGGGAAAAGGTAGTCAAGGAGGGTAAAAATATTGTCAAACCCTAAAAGTGACTTAAATAAAATAAATAATTCTATTTAATGGAATTGGAGGGAAAATAAAGTGAAGATTTGATTTAGTCAAAATGGGGGAAAGATCTATAAGATCCAAAGGAGGGATAAATGGAGGAGCAACCCTTCCCCTTGGCATTATGTTTTGATATCTTATTGAGTGCTCTTGTAGTCAACGTTTTTCGTTGGGGTTTTGGGGAAAACCCTTCCATTGTAGGTTTAGTTTCGACGGCACAATATCCACCCTAGATAGAAAAAAGGGAGATTCATTCAGAATCCTCATTTGATTTCATTGTGGTGCTTGTTTTTGTCCTGGAGTCAATTTGAAGTAAGATCATCTTGGAAAGGGGGTTTACAACAAATTTTTGGAGGAGACTATTCGTCAGGTCCACATGTGTCAGGAGGGTTTCTTATACTTGGAAAAAGAGGCATTCCCATGGGTTGAACTAGGGTCATCCCACGAGGCCTCGCTAGACACCCTGCAGGTGTCTTGTGAGGACCCTTGTGAATTGGGGGTTTTGTAGTAGCTCACCAGATCGGGTCTGGGAAGAGATATGAATCAAATGGAGGATCGGTCGTAGATAAAATGTCACTAGATCATAGTAGATGATGGATTGAAGAGCCTTGGGCTCCATATCTTGGCATAATTCTAGGTTCCATTGTGTTGTTTTCTGTAGGAGATTGTGATTCTTCCTGACAACCATTAGTTTGTGTGCTTAGTAGTAGTCTGCAGCTGTTATTACAACCATTAGTTATCATTGTACTGATTTTGGGGAACTTCCATCCATAATAAGATGCCATTATTATCTGCTCAATTATTTGTGTAATGGATATATGATCTATGTTTAAGCTACTATTTGGCACTTCTAGCAAACTATTTGATAAAATCACACAAAGAAGAATAATAATTTTGGGTAGTACACATATATTTCCCATCTATCCTAGTTTGGAGAATTATAGTGGTATCAAAGATAGTGATTCTACCATCATGTGACTACATTGATTCCTATAAGAAATGGGTGTGAAGGAAAAACTTCTCGAGAATCACCAGGCAGAGAAAAATAATTAAAACATGTAGAATTAGAACCAAAAGGAAGGATGGGAGACAACAATGAGGTGATCCAGATACTACAATATTTTTTCAGGAGATAGGAATATATATTTCCATGAGAACATTTCCTATAAATACTTCTGCTAACTCAAACATAAGTACGACACAAGGGAGGGGAACAAAGGAACATCAAGCCCACAGAATTTTGATCTCATGCGCAAGGTGGAAAGTTTGACTATCCCACCCTTCAATGGATCAACAAAGAGTACAACCAAGGCCTAGGTACATAAGTTAGACACGCATCTCCAACTCAACCCAATGTTCAAAGTAGAATCAATTCAATATGTCACTCTTCACTTGGAAGGAGAAACTCATGAATGGTGGTACCATGGGATGGTGACATTAGGACACATGAACATCACTTCATATGTGGACTTCACTTAAATATTCATGGACGGGTTTGACCAGAAGGACCCTGAAATACACTTCAAAGAGTTGGCACAATTGAAACAAACATGCACACCAGAAGCATACATCACAAAATTTCAGAGAATGGTAGTTATGGTGACAGATATCTCTCAACATAGGTTGGTGATGTTATTCATGGAAGGACTGGTTGAACCCCTAAGAGGATGGGTGAATTCCTTTAGGCCAACCACATTACAGGAGGCCATCATGATATCCTAGGATATGAAGGATGCAGTTAACAAGAAGGCTTCAATAAAATCCTTCATCCCTCAAGGAGGCAAGGAGACCAAATTCCCCTGGAAGTCATGGAAAGGGAAGGACATAGCGTGTGAGGAGACTTAGAAAGAAATAAGGAGGAAGAATATTTGTTTCAGATGCAAATATCCATGGGAACCAAGTCATATATGTATGGGTAAGGGTAAAGTCCATTATATTGAGGTAGTTTATGATGAGGAGGATGAAAGTGATGATGAAGGTATCAAAGATGACATTAGTGATCCCTTACAGACTATAGAGCACGTTCCATTACAAGGTATCCCTAAGGGGGTAACCATTTTCACACTTTCAGGAGTCCCTAAATATTATACCTTCAGGATTAGAGGACACCTCATCCTCGAAGCTTCTATTCTAGAAATTTCACGAATTTCTTTTTTTTCCCTTCATATGAACAATGTCCCACCCTATGAAATAGAAACATGCAACACTGTTGCAGGCTACTATTTTGAAACACGTGACACTTTAAGGGTATCACATGATGCAGTGGTACAACATGAAACACTTTCATAAATTAGGGTTTTAAAAGGATGGAAGTTCTGAGTTATCAATAATCCTTTGAATGAAAAAGGGTAGGTGCACATCATCAATGAGGTAGGAATTCACATACTCATAATACAAGTGACTCAAAGCATAAGTATCATCATGGAAAGATACATGTCAAGTAAGATAGGTCATGTCCACCAAAATACACCGTGGGTCCATGCCGTAATGTCTCAAATATGAACATAGCCACCAAAAATACATTGTGGATCTGTCATAAAGAATTAAATTTGAACATATCCATGAGACATACATTGTGGATATATGCAATAGTACATACTCAAAATACTCCATTGCAACCTGGATCTATCAGATAGGATCCAGGATCTTCATCTCTATTGTTCCATAGTACGAATCTAACCACATGAATAAAGGTGTCGAAGTTGAACATGGTAGAAGCCATTTGATTACCAGTCAATGATGAAAAATGTTAACAAATGAAAAAGGAATCACCAATAATGATGGTAGCCCTGAAGGTACATAAGTACATTCTATTGAGTGTGAATAGATGAGTTGAAGTTGACCACTAATAGAATCATTCGATCGAAGGTCAATGATGAAAACATGTCATTGAAGGAGAGGAAACTTACCATTGAGGCATGTAAGTACCAAGGTACTGTAAAGTTCCTAAACCAACTTCCTATATAATGTTTTGAAGTCGATAGGTAGTGATTTGTTGCAAGAGAGAATTGATGTATCCCCCATCAATGATGTGAAACAGGTACACATATTTGAAGTAGATTAGAGCACAGAATGATTTAGGATTGACTTGGGAATGGACGACACTGTAAAAGGCTTAAGAACTGCAGAACTGATCGATGCGATAAAAGGCTTTCCAGGTTGAACTTCTCTTGAACATATTGATGATATGACAATTGTCTTGGCAGCACTGACTAAAAAAGAGGATCACATAACAAAGTGTAAACTTAGAAAGGAGTATGATTAGCAAGATATGAGTGGATTTCCCAAACTTTACACAAGGAGTGAAAGGATGTCATGTTCAAGAATGACTTACTTCCATATAATTAATACAAATTTAATACATATTCCCTTCCCAATTTACCCCCACCATTTCTGGCGAGTACCTCTTTATTTTTACACAATATTAAGGAGGATAACATATGCTTGTAATATAAGATCATCCTTCGGAGTATTTTTAACGAACCCTAGGAAGTAGTGGTTCGGTCCTAGATGGGTCTTTAAATGTATGTTTTACGAGTCCAAGGAAAGTAAACTCAATGGTCTTTCATGTGTAGGGATTTTGAAAAACATTGAAAGAAAACTCCAATATTAATTTTTTCATAAATTTAGTCTCCCAAGCTCGAAAAAGTATAAAATAATACCTTAGAGAACTCTTCTAGCCATGATTGACTAGAGTATTCATTTTTCGTAGTTAGTCTGAAGAGACCGAAAAAGGGTTAAACTATCGCTCGACATATTCCCTTTCAAATCCTTTAATGAGCGTGAAAGGAGACAAGCTCTCTCAACAATATTTTCATATTTAGAGAGTCTGAAAATGGCTTAAAGGAAACTTCAAAAAGTTCCTTTTTCGTATAGCTTTTACAAGCCCGAAAAAGTGATAAAAGTATACTCGGTAACCTATTCTCATGTATTTACGAGCACAATAAAGAAAAAATATTAATCTTCGTAACCTATTCTTATGTATTTACAAGCACGAGAGAGAACAAAGACTAAGCTCGGTATTGGTTTCATTTTTACACAAGTTTGAAACAAAGTAAAACTATGCTTGGATAGGTTTCATTTTTTCGCGAGCTTGAAACTAAAAACTAATTATGCTCAGAACTTCCCAACGTAAAGTCCAAATGTTTCGAGTGATATCCATGGGTGGTTGGTAGTTTTCCCCCATCTTGAAATGGTAGCGGATTAACTCTAGCATGAGGCCCAGAGGCTGGAGATATGCCCCTGAATCTTCGTTTCATCTGCAAAATCTTATGTGGTCTCCAATTTCTATAGCCGATTATACTCTTGTCTACTAATAGGTAAATGTTCACCAGAGGAAGAAAGAGGATCAATCGACATTGGCAGATGAAATGAAGGTTCAGTCACGAGATATAGTAAAATATTTGAAGAAATCAGAGGGGGAGGGAAAGAGGTCTGTTGCATTTTTAAAAGAAATTGAGATAGGAAAATAACTATGCTCATGGTTGGTTGTTTCATTTTTTAATGATCTTGACACAGAAACATGAACTGTTCTCATGACTCTTGGGTTTGATTCCATACCTCTGTTTCATTTTTTAATGATCTTGCCACAGATAAAGAAAAACTATGCTCATGACTCCTTCTTAATCATGGATTCCAAGTGGAAAATGCTATGGAAGGAATACATGTCAAGGGGAATACCTCGATCATGGCTTCCAAGAGATCTTCGTTGGATGGAAGAACAATGCTTCAAAAGGAATACATGTTGAGGGCTACAATAAGGGTAGGGAGATCAATATATAATGGCCATATCGAAGAGATCACCATGTAAACTACCGAATCTAAGACAAAATAAGTTGAGCATATAGTGAGAGGTTCTTTCTTATCGGTAGTGGAAGGCATGGGACAAGTTGCCACATAATTCACCTATGGCAGGGGGGATACCATTATATTGGGAGCATTTAAGGGAGTCAGATGGTTGGCAGTCCTAAAATGATCAGGCCTAATTATTAAATGAAAGATTATCAATAGTCACGATGTTTCCATTATATATAAAATACATCACTCGAAAGAGTGTGGACACGATAGCTTTCATAGCATAAACATGGTCTCGCCCAAGAAGTAAATTAAAATCCAAGGGTCCTTGGACTATCATCACATCAATATAGAATTTTTTTCCTCCTAAGGTAATAGGTATCTGAGGAAGGATCCCTAAATATTCACTAGCTCTTCTATCAAAATCCAATAGATTCTGGTATACTGGCACAAGTTGAGGGGAACCCAAAGCTTTCCAAGTGGTTGAGGATAAAATACTAACAGAGGAACCTTTGTCTAGTATAGTGTGACATGTTTATATTGCAAACCTACACAATGATTTTGAAAAGAAGGTAGGAAGGAAGGATAGGGCCTATCGGTCTATTCCAATCGAAGGAAATGATCTTAGTACTTGGAGGGGGTTCCATGGTAATGAGTGAAATTCCCCCTAGTCCAGAATAATCTGAAGAGTGGGATCGACCGATAATGGAGTTGGATTGATCACTGGAACTTCACTCTTCAAGGGAATATTGGGATCAACCATTTTTACTTCACTCTTCAAGGGGAGAGTGGGATCGACCGACGATGAAACTAGATCGACCACTTTGACTTCACTCTTCAAGGTAAGATTGGGATCAACTGATGATGGAATTGGATCTAACACTTGATTAATTGGATCGAACGATGATGGAACTAGATCAATCACTTGATCAACCAGATTGACCGATGACAGAACCAGATTGATCGGTTCATCAACCAATGGTGGGTTGGGAAAGAATATACGGTAAGCAGTTGGAATTTGTGGTTGGACATCAACAATATTTTCCAACAAACATGAAGCCTCATCCATATGAGGGAAAATGTAAGTTTGATAAATTCCTTCACATAACCTACAAGGAAATTTGACTCTACTTTTTTTTCCCCAATTGTACTATGACTATTTGATGGGTTGTCACCAACATTATGTCCAAAGTTTGATGACATGGGTTGTTGGGAACCCATAGACCACACTTCTAAGACCTTGGGAAGACCAAGTAAATCCTTAAGAAAGTGATCACCCTTACAAATTCTGCAAGGGAATTTGGGCTTACGAGTTGTCTAAGTAGTCTTAGCGACATCATCAACACTCCCAGCATGATGAACAATAGTTGGTTGTTTGTTTCCAACATGACCTGTAGCGGTTGGAAGCTTCCCCCCCTGCTTGTTTTTCTTCATCTTAATCTTCCTTTTCTTCTTCTTCTTCTTCTTCTTATCCACATGTTTACTAGCTTCAGAGATTTCACTAGGCAAAGAAGAAGAAAGGGAAAAACATCTGACGGGTGAAGAAGGCGAAGGGTCAACATAAGGTTGATTTTCTTGGGGTGGAGTGCTTGCATTTGAAGCACTCGATGCATTTAGGATTATCAGAGTGGAAAATAACCATACCAATAATCCAATAGTGAATCATGGAAGACTCAAAGTGGCAATAAAAGGAGGACCAATGTTTCCATAAGAAGGAAAAACAAAAGGTTCCCTAGGAGAAGGGGTCCCTTGGTTGGTTGTTCCGGGAACTGATGCCATATATATAGACTCAAAAAAAGGTCTCCAAGGGAAAACAAACAACACATGGTAAAAAATCTAGGAAGAAAACAAAAAAAAAAACTTCTCAAGGTGAACACACTAGTTGGTGATGAAATCCAATGTTGCAAGATCAAAAAAAGGATGGGTTGAGATAGAGTGGGTGGATCAATTACGTTGGTGACCTGATTAACGTACTTACACCCTAGTGCAAGTTCCCTCGCAGTATAATCGTGGGTTACCCTCCAAGGATATTGAGTGAATTTGACCAATGTCTGTTCCAGGTACAACAAAGTGTTGGATTACTAAGAGGGGGGGTGAATCAGTAATATATATTTTTAATCCTTTTAACCACATTATGTAAGTGTTATTTATATTTATGATCAATATACCATTATCATTCAATAAGTGTAGAATAAATAAACCATGAACAATGAACAATCATACACATACACAGTACATCCGTATTTTTACGTGGAAACCCAATGCAGGAGAAAACCACGAAATATTTTTTCTTATGTCTTTAAGAATTACATTCATTGGAAGAACCAGCTTCCTTTGTTCTCCATATGCAACTGGAAGGAGGCTCAGACACCCTATATTTTTAGGATACAACCTGAGGGAAGCTCCAACTCCCCAATTCTTTGGCTACAACTAGAAGAAGGCTACAACTCCATATGTTCTCCGACTACAACCACCTATCCTTGCCACGTCCTGCCACCCTGAAATATAAGTGTCAAATGTTGAAACCACTGCCACACTGTAACTATGAGATATACCACTATAATAAGTACCAATCTGAGCCAACAACTTGTAACCAACCTGTACCAAAATCATGCAATCAATCTATACTTGTACTCAAAATGTACCAACAAAACCCAACATGTACGTGACCTATATATGATGTAGCTCATGTATGTATGTGCCATGTCTATACTACAACCTGCATATGTATGTGGCCTCTCTATACTACGACCTGCGTACGACTTTATAAATCTAGGTTTTTCACCTTTTATGAAACTTCAAACACTTTTCTACATCTTTTACATCAACTTGCAACTTGTCACTGTGTCTTATCTGTAGTTGTGCCCTATGCATACATCCTTTTATACATTCCTTAACCAAATGCATCTATGCATCTCTAGTCATGTGTCATAAATGTGTGTTCAATCATGAACAAGTGCAATAATCCTGACATGGACTAGACATCAAACCCTTACATATATGTAGATTCACACCATACAAACAACTTCACAACCAAAATCTCTCAACCATGTACCACAAAAATCCTTAACCATATGCCAAGAAATACAAGATGTGCTTCAACATTAACAAGATGTACCAATGATAAATATCAAATATACTAGCATTGTATTTCTATAGATATGGCTTATACAGTAAGTCTCATACAACTAATAACCTCTCTAGGGAAAATAATCAAACCCCCATAACCATATCTCATGTAGAAAACAAAATCCAACTATAAATAGAAATAAGAAATACCTTTTGAACCTATAGATAGATTTGTTGTACCTGATCACTGTAGACCTTCCTGGGAGATTTCTTTCAGACTCTAGAGACTTGGAATATTCATATCCTCAAGTTTTAAAGGATTTCTCCAACTGTACATGCCCTATTATACTTCCATGCCAAGTACGTACACGCCCTTCTCCACTACATCTCGCGTACACCTTAAAAACTATGTTTTTTTCAGTATTTTATGCAATTTTGAAACTTTTGTCGTAAACCCTTCGTGCTACCTCAGACTTGTGTAACTTCAGATGTATCAAAGAGTATCTTCAATAACCTTACACAATAATAGATATTCGAAGTTCTCAATAGGTGTTAATAGGGTATCCTTACTCTCTTATTTATACTTCCATGTAGCTTCCTCAAGGGGTTACCTTCTAACCAACTTAACCACTTATAACCACTATCCACAAATAATAAACTCTCCACTTCTAGTTGCAACAAATTTATTTTTAATTATTTTCTTATTGCAACAACTTAACCCATGATTAACTCCTAGTTTCACCCACTTGACTAGTCAACTTCTTCTAGGGGCTTCTAGAATAATTTTTCTTCTTTGAACTTCTAGATAACTCATAAGAGTTCTCTAGCTTCACAAGGTCATAACTCTCTAACATTGAGGAGTTATGTGACATTCCACAAATCACCGGAAATGGCATGACATGTACTATCCATATAGACTAGTCTTACCTAAAAATATACTAATATTCATACCATTATACATCAAACAAACTTAAGTCTCTTAACCATACTATTGGGGTTACTGGAATTTTCTATTGGATTTGCTTCAAGGGTTGACATCAATGACAACCAACCCAATTAATCAACAATCTTCCCCTTTGGCATTGATGGTAACAATCTGATGCAACACTGAAGTCATATTGCTCATGCTCCCCCTGTGACCATCGCTCCCACTATAAACATGCCTATGTGCTCTCTCTCCAAGAATCTAACTCTCCAACTGTGCATCTGATGNAATGGAAAAGGAAACTGCATGTCGAGGTTTCTCCCCCTAACTGAATTGTCATCTTTATGGTGCTTCCTCATCTACATATAATACATATAAGATAATCATTCAAAAGCATTCATTTTGGAGTAGAAATTACTCCAAGTCTCTGTCGAAGATACTCAAAATCTTCCCTTCGAAGCGGTTTTGTAAATATATTTGAAACCTGTTCTTTTGTGCCCATATATTCAACTCTGATGTTCCTCTTTGCAACCTGTTCCCATAGAAAGTGATAATTGATTGGAATGTGCTTCGTCTTGGAGTGCATCATTGGATTCTTTGAGATATTGATGACACTTATATTATCACAATGTATGAGAATGGGCTCATCATACTCAACTTGTATATCTGTCAAAGTTTGTTTCATCCATAGAACTTGTGTACAACATGTTGTTGTTGCAATATACTTTGTTTCGGTTGTAGATAATGATATTGATGATTATTTCTTGCTTACCCAAGATACCAAACACTCACCCAAATAGAATGATGCTCCACTTGTACTTATTCGGTCATCAATGCAACCTGCCTAATATGCATATGTGTATGCAATAAGTTATAGATCATTTCCTTTTGGATACCATAATCCAAATTCTATTGTAACCTTGAGATATATGAATATCCTTTTTACTACTAGAACATGTGATTCCTTTGGTGTTGCTTGAAATCATGTCACCTTTATAACTGCATGAATTACATCTAGTCTGAATGTTGTCACATAGAGTAAGATGCCAATCATTGACCTGTACTGCCTTTTATCTGTAGACTTTGAATCATCATATTTACTTAACTTACAACCAGTTTGCATAGGAGTATTGATTGTTTTGCAATCTTCCATTCTGAACCTCTTTATCATTTCTCTAATATACTTGGTTTGATAAATAAAAATGCCTTGGTTGCTTTAACATATCTGAAGACCCCAAAAGAAGGATAGTTCTCTAATTAATGACATTTCAAATTCCTTCTGCATATCCTTTGCAAATTTCTGGCTCAACCTGTCATCTTCACTTCCAAAAATAATATCATCAACATAAACTTCAATTAATAAAATACTATCTTGAGTTACCTTGATGTAGAGGTTGTTTTCTGCATTTCCTTTTCTAAACCCTTGTTGTTGTAGATATGTATCTAGTATAGAATACCATGCTTTGGGGGGTTGTTTTAGACCATACAAGGCCTTATTCAACTTGCAAACATAATATTCATTCTTTGAACAAATGAAATCCTCCTGGTTGTTCAATGTAGACTTCTTATTCTAGTTCCCCATTCAGAAAGGTTGATTTCACATCCATCTGATACACTTTAATATTCTTGGATCATTCATAAGCTAGGATCAATATGATTGCTTCCATTTTGGTAATTGGGTCAAATGTCTCTTCAAATTCGATACCTTCAACCTGTGCATATCCTTTGCATACCAATCTATCTTTGTTCATGGTAACATGTCCATATTCATTCAATTTATTTTTTAAGACCAACTTTGTGTCGGTCACATTCTTGTACCTTGGTCTTGGAACCAATTCCCAAGTTTCATTCTTATCTATCTGATCCAACTCTTCATCCATGGCCTTTATCCATAATTCATCCTTTGCTTCTTCTTCATAAACTTGTTCCACTAACTCCTTTTCTTCTTCCTTTATTTTTGTCTACATGTCTCATCAGCCGTCGCATTGATGCTTTCCACAACTTTGTTGAGGCTTAGATTGAAACATTTGTATGTTTTCCTTGTGATCAAGTATCCAACAAGTATTCCTTTATCCACACGAGAATCAAACTTTCCCATTATTCCATATTCTCTTTTGATGTATCATTTGCTTCCAAAAAATTTGAAGTGCTTCACATTCGTTGGTATTCCTTTCCATAGCTCGTAGGGAGTTTTATCACTGTTGTTTCTGAGCATTACTCTATTTTGAATGTGAATTGTTGTATGCAATGCATGTGTCCAAAATACATTTGTCAACTTAGAATCCATTAACATTGTTCGATCCATTTCTTGTATAGTCTCATTCTTCCTTTCGAGAACTCCCTTATGTTGAGGTGTCCTAGCAACAAAGAATTGCATTTTTATTCCATGCTTGCTGCATAAATCCATAAATTCCTTTGAAGTAAAATCTCCTCCGTTATCAGATTTCAAACATTTGATTTTTTAATCCATTTCATTTTCAACCATTTCCTTGTATACCTTGAAGTTTTCAATTTCTTTTGACTTCTTTTGAGAAAACAAACTGCAATCATCCTTGTATAATCATCAACCAATAACATAAAATATTTCTCACCTTTCAAACCCTTTGTTCTAGTTGGTCCACCTAGATCAATATGCACAATTTCCATCGGTCTTATTGTGGAGTATTCCTTTGATTTGAATATGGTCTTTGTTTTCTTTCCTTGTTGAAAATGCTTGCATAAGGTGTTGGTTGGCTTCGTGATCTGGGGCATTTCTCTGACTGCTTCCTTTTTGTTGAATTTGACAAGGTTTTCAAAGTTTATGTAACCCATTATTTTGTTTCATAGCCAAAATTCATCTTCCTTTCCTAGACAACACTTTTCATTTCCAATTTCACTTAATACATATATCTTGCTTGAAGTTCTTACAATTGTTGCAACCAATATTCTTGAACCTACTTTTCGTATCTCGCACTTTTGTGAATCAAACACAAGTTTATGACCTTGGTCACACATCTGACTTACACTTAGAAGATTATGTTTCATATCTTCCATTAGTATAACATTTTCTGCATTGGTATCCTTGTTTCCAATTATAACTGTACCTCTTCCAATGATTCTAGTTGAATCGTCATTTCCAAAGGAGATTGATCCATCTATTTCCTTTCTCAAGGTTAGAAACCTTTCATCATCACATTTCATGTGCTTTGAGCAGCCACTATCAACATACCAACCACGTTTCTTGTGTTTACCTTGTAGAGAAAGTGTGTATTCTTCATTGTTATACTGATTCTACTTTCTTATCCATATTCTCTACTAAGGTTCTTGTCTGTTACTGTTGTTATTATGTTGTGATTCTCTAAGAGGGACTACCATTATACAATCTTTGGATATGTGTCCAAAGTTGTTTCACTTGTAACATTCCACTTCAGTGCTCAAAGACTCAAATATGTTGTAGCTTCTTCTTTGTGTTTCACTAGACCTTCTTGGATAACCATTGTGTGCATGAGTTTCATACTTATTTATGTTTCTGCTATTTTCTCTGCAATTTACAACTTTATGTACAAAATTATTACATGAATAACATAAACTAAAAAAGATAGTTTGATACCTGGGAGTTGAAGATCTTCTGAAATGAGTTACTCTTTTGAATCCTTCTTCTTGAAAACTATTTGTTTATGACTGTTGTTGATTCTGAAATCTGAATCTTCTAGGTGGAGGAGTTTCCCTATGATCTTCCTTGTAAAACTTCTTGTCTCCTGTGACTTTCTCTGCGTAGCTTCTTGGATGTGTTTCTTGATCTGTTGTTTTGGATCTTGATCCATTTTTTGTCTGATTGTATCCAAGTCCATAATTGTCATGATTTGGTCTTTGATTGTTAATAATGTTATCCAAAATTTTAGAACTATTCTGTATGTTTTTCTTTTGAAGATCTTTTCTCAATGTGAAAATATCTGCTTCCAAATTTCCAATGATCATGCCTCTTTATTCTAACCTTTCCTTGAGTTATTCTTCAAATTTTTTGTCTTCTTCAACTTGAATTTTTACCTTAGTGACCATCTGTTCTAGTTCTTCATAGTTGGAATTTTGTGTTTCCTCTTTTCTTTTTAGTTCCTCCTGTAGTGACTTTTTTTTCTTCTTTGATCTTTTTATAACTTCTATAGCACTCAACAGTTCTTCTTTGTAGTCAATTTTTTCCTCTTCATATTCCTCTTCAGTTCCTTCTTTATCAGATTCTTCTACTTCCATGAATATAACTCTTTCTGTCTCACTTTCACCGACTTCATCTTCGTTTGATGAGGAGTTGTCTTCTTTGGTGCAAAAACTTTTCTTGAAGACTTTCTTTTTGGTTCTTTTTCCTTTGTATATTTGTTTTCTGTTTGAATAATCTTCTTCATTTCATTTCTTTTCTTTTTATTATGAGGACATTTGTTAGAAAATGACCAATACCATCATATTAAAAACAATCAATGGAAGTTTACCTCTATATCTGTCGTCGGTTCCCTTTTCCAGTCTTCTGACGAAGTTGGCTACTTCTTCATTGTCTTCTGAGATGTCACTGATGCTACTATATTTTGCCTTTTGATTTCCCTTTTTCTTTGACTTCTTGGATTCTTTGAATGTTGCTTCTTTTGTAATTGGATTCTCTTGTTCGGTTCTCATTTAATAAACTGTGAAAATTCCATGTAGTTCATCCATACTTATGGAATCCATATCTATTATTTCTTCGAATGATGAGATTTTAGGATAAAATCTCATTGGAAGAGATCTTAGTACCTTTTGAACAATTATATATTCATTCAATTCTTGTCCCAATCCTCTGATTGCATTCAGTGTTTCATCAACTCAGAATAAGTAAGATGCAATATTCCCATCTTCCTTCATCTTCAACTGCTCAAATTGACCTTTATAAGATTGAAGATTTGCTTCCTTTAATTTTTCATCTCCTTCATAAACATTCTAAAGTTTGTCCCAAATCTCCTTTGTAGAGATGCAATGCATAACTTTTCTATATACTAAATCACCAAGACTATTCAGACGAGCATTTTTGGCTTTTGAATTATTTATACTGAGTTTCCTTCCATTTTAATTTATTGGAGGAATGACAAGTTATTTATATCCATCTACAATTGTTTTACAAACCTCAAATCCACGTGCTTGTACATATGTTTTCATCCTTCTGCTCCAAAATACATAGTTATGTCCATCAAACTATGGTATTCCATTATGTTGGGTAAGTGTTATATTCTTTGCATGTGTGTGTGTGTGGGTGCGTCAGATTCGAAAATTGTGTTTGACAATCCCTTGTAGTAGTGCTCTTTGTGTCGTGTGTGTCGGGTGCTTCCTAGGGGCGGGAAAGTATGGCCCCCCCTGGTTACATGTAGCGTTCGGGGCAGCACCCCAATTTTTTTTTTTGGGCAGTTTTCTAAATTAATCCTGGATTAAGGGATTAGGGTTTTGGTATCTATGAAATACCTAAAAACATTGTATATATTGTATGGTGAATGGTGAAATTTGATATAATGAATATAAGAAAGGTTTTCCCTGGTTGAGGGTTTCCGGTATAAATCTTTGTGTACTATGTGTATGAGCGATTGATTAATTTTGTTTTTCTTAAGAATCTATATGCATTGCTTTACTTCACAAGTTTAAAACTTACATGTGGTATCAAATCTCCTTTTTGGCTTCAGAGGGATGCCTTTGTTGCTGAGGGTTTGGCTCGGTCTTGATAGATCAATTTTATCTTGGGTCTGTGATAAACCTATGTTTAGTGGGATCTTTTGCAATGGTTATTTGAGTGTAGAAAGAGGAATGACGAGCTCTTCTAGAATCGAGATAGAGAAGTTCAACGGTAAAAACTTTGAGCCATGGAAGCTCAAGATGGAGGACCTTCTTGTATACAAAGAACAATGGATCATTGTGGATCCTGGTACACAACCTATTGGTACACCGTCTACTAGCACACATGCTCCTGGTACACAACCTACTAGTACACAAACTACTAGTACACCACCTACTGGTATGTCGAAGGAAGATTGGGAGAAGTTGGACAGAAGGGCAAGGAGTACTATTCGACTCTGCCTGGCAGATTCGGTGTTATTGAATGTCTCAAGAGAATCTACAACCAAGGAACTATGGGATAAGTTGGGCAATTTGTATCAATCAAAGTCCCTGGTAAACAAGTTGTTTCTTCGAAAGAAGTTGTGTCATCTTAGGATGGAAGATGGAGATTCTGTGACAAAACATCTAAATGCCTTTAATACTCTAGTAAGTCAACTTGTCTTTGTTAATATTATGATTGCAGAAGAAGATAAGTATATTACTTTGTTATGTTCTTTGCCAGAATCTTGGGATAATCTGGTTGTATAAATAGGTAGTACCACTCAATCTACATTGAAGTATGATGATGTAGTTGCATCCTTGTTATCTGAAGAGATGAGGCAGAAAAGCATGGATGGTTATAGCACAGATGATTTATTTGTAAGAGGTCGTACCCAAGACAAGAACCCTGGTAAGTCTTTGGGGGGAGATCTAAATCTACAGGTAGATATAAGTCTCTAGGAAAATCTTTAAGGAAATGTTGGAAGTGTGGTTAAACAGGGCATTATAAGAAATATTTCAAGTCTAAGAAGGTTGAAAAACCAAAGGGATCCAATAGTACCTATTCCACAGTGGAAAAAACCTCCACTGAAGAAGGAGGTAATGTTTACCTGACATCTATAGGTACAAATGTAGACCATGATGTATGGTTGATTGACTCAGGTGCGTCATACCACATGACTCCTCACAGGGAGTGGTTCTCTGAATATGAAAAATATGATTGTGGTGATGTATTCCTAGGAGATGACTCGACAACAAAAATCATGGGACATGGAAGGGTTAAGTTGTTGCTAAAAGATGGAAGGATTAGAGCACTCCCTGGGGTTCTTCACATTCCAAAACTAGCCAGGAGCCTAATATCTATAAGTAAGTTGGATGATGCAGGAGTGAATACTGTATTTGGAAAGAACACTTGCAATATGGTATGAGGAACAATGGTGTTGATGAGGGGAGTTCAGTGTGGAACTCTGTAAAAGTTGTCGGGAAGCACTTATACTAATGGGTGTAACAGTTATGTTTTCCTTGAGCAGAGAAATGAAGGAGACAAGATCAATATTGTCCCAGAAAAGAAGACCATGTTGTGGCATCAAAGACTGGGGCATATTGGAGAAAAGGGCCTTTGAACACTACACGGTAAACGTATGGTTGAAGGTATGGATAATTGCACTCTGGATTTTGATTTCTATGAACATTGCATATATGGTAAACATAATCGAGTAAGATTCCCATATTGTGCTACAAGAGCAAAGGGGATATTAGAGTTGATACACAGTAATGTGTTTGGACCTATGCCTGATCCATCACTAGGTAAGTCTGTGTATTATGTTTCATTCATAGATGATTTCTCAAAGAAAACATGGATTTATTTTCTTAGAAAGAAATCTGATGTATTTGATAAATTTAAAGAGTTTAAGGCTCTGGTAGAAAATCAATCAGAGAAGAAAATAAAGGTATTGAGAACAGATAATGGTGGAGAATTCTACGGAAATGAATTCGAAGAATTCTGTAAGAAGTGTGGTATAGCAAGGCAGAAGACTACTCTATACACTCCTCAGCATAATGGAGTTGCAGAAAGGATGAACAAGACATTGATGGAAAAAGCAAGGAGCATGCTCAGCGGTGCCGAGTTAGGACAATAACTCTGGGCAGAGGCAGTGGGTACAACATGTTACCTGGTCAATCGATCACCCTCATCAATGTTGGGTGATAAAACTCCACATGAGGTATGGACTAGAAAGAAACCCTCTCTTCAACATCTTAGAGTGTTTGGTTGTGATGCCTATGTACATGTTCCAAAGGAAAATAGGAGTAAGCTAGATAAAAAGGCTGAAAAGTGTATCTTTATTGGTTATAAAGATGGTGTGAAATGTTATAAGCTTTGGAACCCAGAAACAAAAAAGACTGTTTACAGTCGAGATGTTGTTTTCAGAGAGGTAAAAGATGTTTCCAAACAAGAATTCATATCAAGGCTAGAAGAACCTAAGAAAATAGAGCTAGAGTTGGATGATGCAAAATCGTAATCATCTGAAGAAGATGAAGCAGCAGAAGAATAAGAAGAACCTCATACCCCAATATTGAGGAGATCAGTGAGAGAAAGAAGGCAACCAAAAAGGTATAATCCACCTGATTTTCATTCCAATTTCGCTTTATCTATTACTGATGATGATCCCAGAACTGTCAGGGAAGAAGTGAATTCAGAGGATAGTAAACTATGGAAGAAGGCCATGGTTGAAGAAATGGATGCCTTGGATAAGAATGAGGCATGGGATATAGTTGAGTTTCCAGCT
>ML782030.1:1179763-1204141 GCA_009831015.1 Picea engelmannii
AAGAATGAGGCATGGGATATAGTTGAGTTTCCAGCTGGAAGAAAATATGTTTGTAGCAAATGGTTGTTTAAGAAGAAGTTTAATGCAGAAGGAAAAGTGGAGAAATACAAAGCTTGGCTAGTAGCAAAAGGTTATTCCTGGGTAGAGGGAATTGACTTTGGTGAGATTTTTTCTCCTGTTGCTAAGTTAACTTCTATTAGATTTATTTTATCTATTTCTACTGCTTTTGATATTGAAATGGAACAGATGGATGTGAAGACAACATTCCTACATGGGGATCTGGAAGAATAAATCTACATGAAGCAGCCAAAAGGATTTATAGTGAAGGGAAAGAAAGAGTTGGTCTGTAAGATAAAGAAGTCACTATATGGTCTAAAGAAATCACCTAGGATGTGGTACCAAAAGTTTGATACATACATCCTTGGATTGGGATTTGTGAGAAGCAGGGCTGATCACTGTGTATATTCCNGTTGTTGGTAGGAAATAACATGGATGTTATCAAGGAGGTGAAATCACAGTTATCCTCCAAATTTGACATGAAGGATCTCGGTGTCGCTAACTTCATTATGGGAATGGAAATTAAAAGAGATCATGCTAACATGAAACTCTGGTTGAATAAGAGGAAATATGTTGAGACGATATTGCAGAGGTTTAATATGCATGGAAGTAAACCGGTCAAGGTTCCTATTCCTTTAGGTGTAAATTTATCTGCAGATCAGTGTCCCAAGACACATGAAGAAGAAGAGGACATGTCCCATGTTTTATATGCCAGTGCAGTTGGCAGTTTGATGTATGAAATGGTATGTACTAGACCGGACATTGCACATGCAGTGGGAGTTTTGAGCAGGTTTATATCAAAACCAGGGAAGGAGCATTGGACAGCAATAAAGAGGGTCTTCATGTATTTTTGTCGCACTACCAATTATGAATTGTGCTACCAAGGAAGATTAGGATTGGAGAGAGTGGTGGACATACATGGCTTTGTTGATGCAGACTAGGCTGGAGATCTGGATCGCAGAAGATCTACAAGTGGGTATGTGTTTAACCTATTTGGAGGAGCAATCATTTGGATGAGCAAAAGACAGGTTGTAGTGCCACTCTCAACTACAAAAGTTGAATACATGGCAGCCACTCATGCAAGCAAGGAAGCAATATGGTTACATAGATTGTGTTTAGGTATTGGGTTGGTACAACAAACAATGAGATTAGATTGTGACAGTCAGAGTGAAATATTCCTGGCAAATAACCCAACTTCTCATTCGAAGACAAAGCATATTGATGTTCAGTATCACTTTGTGAGAGACATGGTTGAGTAAAAGAAGGTGTTACTGGAAAAGGTTGACACTTTGAAGAATGGTTCAGATTCATTGACAAAGTCTGTGAACACATAAAAGTTCTCCTGGTGTAGAGTAACAATGGGCATTACTTCCCTGGATTGTTTAATATATATAATCCTGTGGACCCCTGGATGAAAAGAAAACAACAAGTGGGAGAATGTTGGGTATGTGTTATATTCTTTGCATGTGTGTGTGTGGGCGCGTCAGATTCGACATGATCCAATCATGTGTGTCTGGCGGTTTTTTGCTATTTTTAGCGGTTTTCTAAATGAATCCCAAATTATGGGATTAGGGTTTTGGTGTCTACAAAATACCTAAAAACATGGTATATATTGTATGGTGAATGGTGAAATTTGATATAATGAATATAATAAAGTTTTTCCTCGGTTGAGGGTTTCTAGTATAAATCTTTGTGTACTATGTGTATGAGCCATTGATTAATTTTTGTTTTGCTTAAGAATCTATATGCATTGTTTTACTTCATAGGTTTAAAACTTACACATTCTTGTACATATTGTTTCTTTCCATGATCTACCTTTCAGTGTTTAAACTTATTTATGAAGGAACCTGTTATGATACCAATTGTTGGATTACTGAGAGGGGGGTGAATCAATAATAGAGTTTTTTAATCCTTTTAACCACAGTATGTAGGTGTTATTTATCTTTATGATCAATATAACATTATCATTCAACAAGTGCAAAGTAAATAAACCATGAAAACTGAAAAATCATACACATACACAGTACACCGGTAGTTTTATTTGGAAACCTAATGCAGGAGAAAACCACGTAATGTTTTTTCTTATATGTCTTTAAGAATTACATTCATTGGAAGCACCAAATTCCTTTGTTCTCCAGTTGCAATTGGAAGGAGGCTCTAACTCCTTATATTTTCAGGCTACAACCTGAGGGAAGCTCCAACTCCCCAATTCTATGGCTACAACTAGAAGGAGGCTACAATCGCCTATGTTCTCTGACTATGGCCAGAAGGTGAATACAACTAGTTATCCTTGCCCCATCCTTCCACCCTGAAATATAAGTTTCAATTGATGAAACCACAACCACATTGTCAGTGTGAGATATACCATTGTAATCTTGTACCAATATGAGCCAACAACCTGTAACCAACTTGTACCAAAAGCCTACAATCAATGTGTACATTTACTTAGCATGTACCAACAAAAACCAATAGGTACGCAAATTGTATATGAAGCAACTCGCATATGTACGCGCCTTGTCTATATTGCAGCCTATGTATGCACACAACCTGTCTATAATGCATCCTACGTACACCTTCATAAATCTAGGGTTTTCACCTTTCCTAAAACTTCAAACACTTTTCTACCTCTGTCACATCAACCTACAACCTGCCACTATATCTTTTCTATAGTTGTTCCCTATTCATACATCATCTTATACATTTCTTAACCAAATGCATCTATAACTCTCTAGTTATGTGCCATACATGTGTGTACAATCATGAATAAGTGTAATAATCCTCACATGGAATAGACATCAAACCCTTATTGATATGTAGCCTCACACCATACAAACAACTTCACAACCACTTCACAACCAAAAGCTCTCAACCATGAACCAAAAAAATCCTTTAACATATGCCAAGAAACAAAAGATGTGCCTCAACACTAATAAGATGTACCAATGATAAATATCAAATATACCAACATTGTATTTCTATAGATTTGGATTATGCAGTGAGTTCCAGACAACCAATAACCTCTCTATGGAAAATCCTCAAACCCCCATAACCATATCTCATGTAGACAACAAAATACAACTACACATAGAAATGAGACATACATTTTGAACATGTAGATAGATATGTTGTACCTGATCACTGTAGACCTTCATGGGAGCTTTCTTTTAGACTCTAGAGACTTGGCATTTTCAGCTCCTCAATTTTTCATGGATTTTCCAAATTGTACACACCTTGTTATATTTCCACCTATGTATGTATGCACCATTCTCCACTGCAGCCTGCGTACACCTAAAAAACTAGGGCTTTTTCAGTATTTTTTGCAATTCCAAAACTTTCGTCGTCAACCCTCTATGCTACCTCAAACTTGCGCAACTTCAGATGTATCAATGAGTACTTGCAATAACCTTACACAATAATAGATATTCAATGTGCTCAATAGGTGCTAATAGGAGAGCCTTGCTCTCTTATTTATACTTCCATGTAGCTTCCTCAAGGGGTTACCCTATAACCAACTTAACCACTTATAACCACTTTATCCACAAATAGTAAACTCTCCACTTCTAGTTGCAACTAATATATTTTTAATTATTTTCTTATTGCAACAACTTAACCCATGATTAACTCCTAGTTTCACCCACTTAACTAGTCAATTGCTTTTAGGGGCTTCTAGAATAATTTGACTTCTTTGACCTTCTAGATAATTCATGAGGGTTCTCCAACTTCACAAAGCCATAACTATCTAACTGTGAGGAGTTATGTGATGTTACACATATCACCAGAAATGGAATGACATGTTCTATCCATCTAGAATAGTCTTACCTACAAATATACTAATCTTCATACGATTATACATCAAACAAACTTAAGTCCCTTATCCATATTGTTGGGGCTACCATAATTTCTTCAAGGGTTGACATCAATGAAAACCAACCCAATTAATCAACACAAATACTTTCCCCTTCATCGTCACCTTGTGTATAATCTCTAAATATTATGGCCACTAAGGTTACCACTTACAACAATAGTGTCTAGGGAAACATTCAACAATCTGGTCTACACGCAAGGGTAGGTCTGTAACCCAAAATCCCCTTGAGAGGTTCTTCCCATAGAGGTTTGATCCTCTGAATTGATACCAAAGTCTCTTTCGACATCATTTGTAATATGTGCAAACCACTCCACCAAGACCAACGAAGCG
Source organism: Picea engelmannii (assembly GCA_009831015.1). NCBI lineage: Eukaryota > Viridiplantae > Streptophyta > Pinopsida > Pinales > Pinaceae > Picea > Picea engelmannii. Next base: position 1,184,016 of record ML782030.1, read on the forward strand.
GGGTTAGTTACTCTGTTGGCCCCAATGTGACCTCATGATTGAACCTTGTGTGAGAAGGGATTCCCAGGACAGTGATGCAGCAAATGGATTTCTCTCCCTACCTCAATATTCTATGTTTGTTTGATATCTTTGGAGATTTATTCTCAACACCTATTCCAAAGCCCTACAACTAATTTAATGTAGGTTTGCTACCAGTGAAAAGTAAAATTTTCTAAAAGGATTTTAATTAGCGTGTTAATTTTATGGTTGTTGTTTACTCACAAGGAAAATAACGTGGACAATATGATGTTTCAACCAAATCTAAACCATGAAAACAAATGAAAATGCAATGTTTCACTTCAATGAAAGCTATATTACGAGAAGGAGAAAAACTTTTATATTCCCGGATGCACAATGTCCCAAATTTATTAAACCAAGATGCTCACTACTCAAAAATTTTCTTCCCAAAGCAACTAAAACTTCCCACCAACTGAAGCAATGAAAGAATTGAAACTTTTGATTTCAAAGATAGAGCTAAATACATCAATAGAGAAATAAGTCCCTTTAAAAGAAAAATAAATCCAAGCAATCTCTATCTTTTTGAAAAATGAAGTATTCAAAAAATAAATACTTTCAGAACAACAATCAATAGCCATGATGAAATATACTCAAAGACAGAGTTAAGAGATTATAACCCTTTCAGAAGCAAGAATTTTTTTTTAAAACAAAGAAAGCAACCATGAAATTTTTGATAAAAATCTCAAAAATTACAAAAATGGCCAAAAGGCAGACTTAAGACTGCAATGATCAATATCAATACTGAATAAGAAAACCAAACAACCAGGCCAAAACCAAATATGATATTGGATGAGAGAGAAACAAGTAAATTTGTTTCTACAGGACTGTTGCAATATGTAATGCAAAATAGTGCGACAATATCCAGTGTCGTGGGATATAGACCAGCACAATGTAACAATGTAGTATTGTCTCTCAAAGGAAAGTGTGACACAAAAAAAATGAAAAAGATTTTTTTTTTTCCAAAAATACCAGAATGTCTCGGGTCTGAGAGTCAAGTTGGATCACTCAGTGACTTAGAAGGTTAAACTCAAGAAAAATCAAGGTAAAGGCCAAAGCAAAACCAGGATAACAAATCCGGAAGATTGTTCCCCAATGGAGTCGCCAATATTTTTGTCAGAAAAATCGGTCGACATGGACTGATCTCCCTATACTCAAACACTAAGACTAGAACAAAACAGGGAAGAACATATAACTTTCCCTAGGTTTATGTAATAAAAAATACTAGCTATCAAGAGCTCACACCTTTTAATCGACTGTTGTCCTCACTAATTGTAGTTTCCAGCACTGTCTTAAGACTTGTGGGTGATAACCTGTAAGAAAACACAACCCAACAAGAGACAAATAAACACAAGTATAATTTGATAAAACCTATGCAAATGATCAAGGAGAAATGAAACAAAGATAACCTAAAATGGATAGCATTTGTGGGAAATAACATATATTGTTGTATTAATAATAATGGAAGAGATTTCAACCAGAGATTTGATGTTGTGAAGTCCCTCCCAATGATTCCTTGCTCCAACACACACCCTTTGCTTCTATGATTTTTGACACCATAGATTTGATACCATCCCATCCAGGTCAAAATTCACCTTAACAAAGCAGAAGCTAAAACCATGAATAACCACCATTCATGATTGATTGATTGATTAACTATCTTTCTTCATGAGAGATGATTCCTTTTATAGATTTGAAAAGGAAGGGATGAGAAGGTTAGAATGAGAGGTTAGGATCTCACCAAATCAAGAATACGAGTGAGATCCAAACAGATCAGAGGACACCTCATCTTCAAAGCTTCTATTCTATAAATTTCTTGAATTTCTTCTTTTTTCCTTTGTACAAACAATGTCACACCCTATGAAATAGCAACATGCGACATTATCACAGACTATTGTGGTGAAACATGTGACACTTTAAGGGTGTCACATATTTCAATGGCGCAACATGCGACACTTTCATAAATTAGGGTTTTAAAAGGAAGTTTCCATATTTTCATCTCTCTAGGAAAGGTTTTTCTTCCATCTTCTTCAAGGATTAAGGCAATAATCCTTCGAATGACAAATGGTAGGTGCACATCATCAATGGTCATAGTTGTGACGAAAATAATGTGTAACAAGAACAAGGATGGGTAGTGATTTTTCTTGAGAGGTATGTCAACAGGTGCCCCTATAATTATGTCTAATCAGTGCATGGAGGCCCTTTTTAGACATGGGGACCTGGCTTTGATAGTAGAGTGCTTGATCACTATGGATAAGCCATATCATGAATGACAACATTACCCTATGGATATCTAGGCATTGTTAGGAAAGAATGAGAGAGTGATTGAACCATTGCCAGCAGGGAGACCACTGGACAAATTATTTGAGCATGTCATTGAGCTAGAAGAAGGGTCGAAGCCCATCATCACCACGCCCTACAATAATCCCAAGAGATTCAAGGATGAAATAGAGAAGACCATAAATGAGTTGCTAGATATGGGACACATCTAGCCTAGTTCTAGTCCTTTTGCTTTGTCAGTTATATTGGTGAAGAATAAATATGGTACTATGAGGATGTGCATAAATACAAGGTGCTAATAAAAATACCATCAAGAACCAATACCTAACACCTAGGACTGATGAGATGATAGATGAGCTGCATGGGGTAATGTATTTATCAAAGGTTGATTTGTGATCAAGGTACCACCATATTCGGGTTAGGGAGGAGGATATATATATAACAACATTTAGGTGGCACTGTGGGCACTATGAGTTTCTAGTCATGCCCTTCGGTTTGACTAATGCACCAACTACCTTTCAGTCATGCATGAACCATATCTTCAACAAACAGTTGAGGAAGTTTTTACTGGTGTTCTTTGACGATATTCTCATCTACATCTGGATGTGGGAAGAACACCTGAATCATTTGGATGAGATTCTCACCATTATGGAGGAGCAATCACTTTTTTCCGAGGAAGAAAAATGTGAGTTCAGGTTGACATAAATCCTCTATCTAGGGCACATGATTGGTGTTGAGGGAGTAAAAGTGCATCAAGAGAAGATTCATAACATCTTAGATTGGCCTACTCCCAAATCACTCATGGATCTACGAGGATTCTTTGGGATATGTAGTTACTATAGGCGCTTTGTCAAAGGATTTTCACAATTGGAGGTGCCATTGACAGATCTCACCAAAAAGGGGGTATTCCAATGGTCAGAAGAGGCACAGGTCGAATTTGAAAAAATGAAGAAGGTGGTGAGTAATTTCCTAGTATTTGTAGATTTTAAACTTATACAATATTTATTGCATATAGATTTTCAATAAAAGAACAGAAAGGATACAATGGAAAATACACACATTACACATAGATTTTTCCCTTGGAAACCAAAACCGGGAAAACCAAAATATTCTATATTCATTCATAGTGATACATTGTTTACAATACAATATACATATAGGAGCCAACGACATCCAAAACCCTAACCAAATGATTTGGATTAGTCAACAACCCTAATTCCTTAACCGTGAATAGAAAACCATTGGCAAAAACCATGTGTTGAAAAACTTCCCAACAATGAACACGAAACTCAAGGAAACACAAAAAAATGAGGCAAAAATGTGACATGTTTCTCGAGGCAAAAAAAAATCACGGGGGGCATTGCCTCCGAACCCCCCTGCAACCCCCGAAGGGGGGGGCCTAGTCATCAACGTCATGTTCATACTTTCTACAACTCCATTCTGCTGAGGTGTATATGGATTAGTCTTTTGCCTCTCTATACCATAATTCTTTTAGAATTATTCAAATTCATTCTCGCATAACTCTCCTCCATTATATGTCCTCAACACCTTAATTCCTTTCTATGTTTGATTCTCAACAAGAGACTTAAACTCTTTAAAGTTGTCAAAGACTTCAGATTTCTTCCTAAGGAAATATATCCAAGTATTCCTCAAGAAGTCATCTATAAATGAGACATAGTACACAGATTTTCCCAATGATGGAACCGACACAGGTCCAAATAAATCACTGTGAACTAGCTGTAAAATTCCTTCTGCCATCGTTGCACAAGAGGGGAATCTTACCCAATTCTTATTCCCATATACACAATGTTCACAGAAATGAAAATCTAGAGAGCAGTTCGACATACCTTCAACCATACCTTTACCATGTAGTAGTCGAAGACCCTTCTCTCCGATATGCCCTAGTCTTTGATGCCACAACATAACATTTTCTCCAGAGACTGTAGGAGTTCTTTATTCTTCAACTCCAATATCCGAAATAATGGAAATATTACACCCATCACTAATAGTGCTTCCTTTCAGCTTATACATATTTCCAAACCAAACTCCCTTCAACAACACCATTTCTCCTTGAAGCATCATGCAGGTTCCCTTTTCAAATATTGTTTTTACCCCTGCATCGTCCATTTTTCTTACATAAATTAAATTTATGGCCAATCCTGGGATGTGCAGAACACCAGGTAGTGCTCTAATCTTTCAATCTATGAGCCTCAGCTTGACTTTTCCTCGACCTATGATTTTGTTTGTCGAGTCATCACCTAGGAAAAAATTACCTCCATCATACTTTTCATATTCATAGAACCACTCCATGTGGGGAGTCATATGAAAGGATTCACCTGAGTCAACCAACCATGCCTCATGATCTGCCTGTGTTCTATAAGAAGCAAAGTACATGACATCCCCTCCTTCTTCCTTGGAGTTATTTTCTTTTGTAGAAGGAGATTCTTCAGATCCCTTCATTTTCTCAACTTTGGATCTACACTGCTTCTTATAGTGCCCTTATTTTCCACATCTCCATCATACCTTTACAAAATTTCTTGGAGACTTAGAGCTTCCCTTAGAATTAGATCTCCCACTTGAGGACTTAGATCTATTTCTTTCATGGGAGCATCCTCTTGCAAATAATTCATGTGTGCTATGTCCTTCCATGTTCTTCTGTCTCACCTCCTCTGACAACAAGGATGAGACCACTTCATCAAACTTCAAGGAAGTTGTATTACTACCTATGGCCACAACTAGACTATCCCATGAGTCTGATAAAGAGCAAAGTAAACTGATACACTTATCTTCATCTGAAATTTTAATCTCAATAGATACTAACTGAGTTACCACAGTATTCAAGGTGTTCAAATGCTCTGCTACCGAGTCTCCATCTCTCATCCTCAAGTTATACAAATTATTTCTCATGAATAGTTTATTTACTAGGGACTTATACTGCTACAATTTCCCCAACTTATCCCATAAATATTTGTTTGTAGCTTCCTCTGACACATTCAGTGATATTGAATCTGAGAGACATAGTTGGATTGTGCTCTTCGCCTTCGGATCCAACTTTTTCCAGTTATTTGTTGAAGTTCATGTAGGTGCAGTACCTAGATCCACCACGATCCACTGATCTCTTTTCACTAACAGATCTTCCAAATTGAGATTCCATAGCTCAAAATGTTTCCCATTAAACTTCTTGATCTCCATTTTCGAACTGTTTTCCATTTCTTTTCACCTGAAAAATCAATACCGCAGATCGCCCACTGTAACAAGTCTTAACATAGTCCCGAGCCAAACCCTTGACCACAAAGGTTTCCCTTTGAATCCAGCAAAGCTCTGATACCAAATGTATATTTTAACCTTGTACAATATTTTACTGCAAATATATTTTCAATAAAAGAACATAAAAGATACAATGGAAAATACACACATTACACAGAGTTTTTTCCCCTAGAAACCCAAATTGGGAAAACCAACATATTCTATATCCATTCATAGTGATACATTGTTTACAATACAATATACATATAGGATCCAACGACATCCAAAACCCTAACCCAATTACCTGGATTAGTCAACAACCCTAATTCCTTAAATGGAAAGAGAAGAACATTGGCAACAACCATGTGATGAAAAATTGCCCAACAATCGACACAAAAATCGAGGTGACACGAAAAATGAGGCAAAAATGTGACATGTTTCCATAGGAAAAACAAAATTATCGAGGGTGATGCCCCCCCTCAAACCCCCCTGTGCGCCCAAAACAATGTAGCCGACACTATAACTAGTCATGCAAATAATATAACACATACCCAATAGTATTAACAGTACCAGATTTCACACAGCCTTTTGTCTTGGAATGTGACGCGTTTGATGAGGGGATAGGAGAAGTGTTGATGCAAAGCCAACACTCGATCTCCTTTGAGAGAAACAAACTAAGGGGTCCTAAGAATATATATCCTCTCTATGACAAGGATATGTTTTCCATCATGCATGCATTGGCCAAATTCAGACGATACTTGGTAGGAGGACTCTTCGTGGTTAGGACAGACCACAACAATTTGTGATATTTATTGGAGCAGAGGGACCTGAATGAGACACGATAGAAATGGGTGAGTAAGGTACATGCATATGATTTTGACAGTGAGTATGTAAAGCGGAAGAATATTTTAGTTGTCTACGCCTTATCTAAGAATCCAACAACCTTCTCCATGTCAGAGATCTCAGCGGACTAGAAGTCCATCCTCTTGGGGGAATACTCCAAGAATAATTTCTCTTGTGAGTTGATGGAGGGAAGTATTCAGGATGATAGGTATAGGGTAGTAGATGGAATTATCTACTACAAGGAAAATATCTATATTTTCCCTCAGTCCACACTCAAGGATAATATTCCAAGGACAACACATGACGCACTAGTGGTAGGGAACCAGGGATATCTAAAGACCTATCAACAATTAAGGGAGAGATTCTCGTGGAAAGGTATATAAGGGGATGTACTTATTCATATGAAGGAGTGTGTGACTTTCCAGTAGAAAAAGTTAGATTTCATGCATCTTGCAGGACTACCTCATCCATTTATGATTCCAGAACATAAATGGGAAAGCATTTATATGGACTTCATCACAGGATTACCAAAGGTGTAGGACATGGACTATATTTATGTGGTGGTGGACAAGTTGACTAAGTATGCACACTTCTTTTCTATTTCTATGGAGTATAGTGCATCTAAGGTAGAATATCTATTCTTCAGGGAAGTATTTAGACTCCATGGCCTACCAAGGAACATAGTCAGTGACTAGGATAGCAGGTTTCTTAGTGCATTTTGGCGAGAGTTGTTTAGGTTATCTGGAATAGAGTTGACACCTAGCACTAGCTATCATCCCTAGATAGATGGGCAGACTGATATAGTAAATAAATGGGTAGAAGGGTACCTAAGTAACTATGTGTCAAGGAAACAATGTGCATGGATAAAATGGTTGCATCTAGGTGAGCACTACTACAACACCACTTATCACATTTCCATCGAGATGAGCCCATTCAGGGAATTGTATGGATATGATGCTCCATCTTTTGTGGATTTGGTGTTTGGAGAGAGAAGAGATCCTAAGGCCAAGGAATGGTTATAGGAAAGTTAGGACATATCAAGAGTCCTAAAGGAGAGTTTGTAGGCCACTCATAATCAACAGAAAATGTATGCAGATAGACAGGGCAGAACATAGCTTTGAGGTTGGATATCTTGTCTTTCTTAGATTGCAGTCGTACAGACAATCGTCATTAAAGAAGAGTGGTGTAGATAAGCTCAAGCCCCACTTTTACAAACCATACAAAGTAATCAGTAGAGTTAGGGAAGTGGCATATGAGCTGGAGCTACCGAAGGTCAGTAGGATCCACAACACCTTCCATGTATCCTGCCTCAAGAAGGCTATGGGACATTAGGTCATCGCTTTAGAAGATATTCCTCCACTAGATGAGGAAAGGAAACTAGTTCTAACTCCTGAGAGGATAGTTGATGTCAGGGAATGAATACTCAGGATCAAGTTCATTCAAGAGTATTTGGTTGTATGGAGAGGACTTCCCGCAGAAGATGCTACCTGGGAAGGAGACCAGATTTTACAACACCTTGATCTAGAATTGCTCGAGGAAAAGCAATCTTGGGCAGGGAGGAGTGTAATGACCCCTTCCAAGTGATCAATATGACTCAATAGACTATACGACTCCTGTAGTCTATAGTCAATAAGTAAAAATGGAGTTAAGGAGGTGTCACTAGGTAAAAAGATTGTCAAACACTAAAAGTGACATTAAATAAATAAACAATTATATTTAATGGAATTGGAGGGAAAATAAAGTGAATATTTGATTTAATCAAACCGGGGGAAAGATCTAGAATATCAAAATAAGGGATAAATAGAGGAGCAACCCTTCCCCTTGGCCTTATATTTTTATATCTTATTGAGTGCTCTTGTAGCCAGCATTTTTGTTGGGGTTTTGGGAAAAATCCTTCCACTACAGGTTTAGTTTCGGTGGTGAAATATCCACCTTAGCTAGACAAAATGGGGATTCATCTAGAATCGTCATTTGAGTTCATTGTGGTGCTTTTTTTTTCATTCTAGAGTAAATTTGAAGTCAGATCATCTCGCGAAGGGGGTTTACGAGAAATTTCTAGAGGAGATTATTCGCTAGGGTCGCAGGTGTCGGGAGGATTTTGCGCATTTGGAAAAAGAGGTATCCTCATGGGTTGAACTAGGGTCGTCCCACAAATCCCCGCTAGACACCCCACAGACGTCCCGTGAGGACCCCTGTGAATTGAGGGTTTTGAAGTAGCTCACCAGATCGGGTATGGGAAAAGATATGAAGCAATTGGAGAATCGATCGCAAAGAAAACATCACTAGAGCATATAAGAGGAGGGATTTAAGAGACTTGCGATCCATATCTTGGCATCATTCTAGGTTCCATTGTGTTGTTTTATGTAGTATATTGTGATGTTGTCTAGCAACCATTATTTTGTGTGCTTAGTAGTAGTGTGCAACTGTTATTACAACCCTTAGTTATCATTGTACTGATTTTGGGGAACTTCCACCCATTATAAGATGTCATTGTTATCTACTCAATTATATGTGTAATGGATACATGATCTATGTTTAAGCTACTATTTGGCACTTCTAGAAAACTATTTGCACAAAGAAGAAGAAGAATTTTGGGTAGTACACATATATTTCCCATCTATAGTAGTTTGTAACATTAAAAAATTCAACCCACTTTCTTGTGCCAGAGTTAGTGATATGATAGATCAGGAGCATATTTATGGATAGTTTTGGAACATGCAATACATTCTCAAAAATTCCATTATCTAGATACTCTTCCTTGTCGACAAACTTTTATAGGAGTGTCATCTCCCATCAAAATGGGAGGAATTGTGCAAGGTTTCAAAGAGGAAAAATTTTCTTACATGGCAGCCATATGATGTGATGCACTAGAATCTAAGATCCATGCATTTGGAGAGGAAGAGATAGCTATCAATGCATGTGCATTACCTCGATATTTTGGTGAGTTGTCTCCAATATTTTTCTTGATATTCTCCGGTATGGAATCTCCAAGGTTGTTTTTCTACAGATATTGAGACATTGGATCGATAGTTTTCTTCATCCATGAGCTTTCTGTATGATATCCTCGGTTGAAATAGTTTCATTTGGATTTATCCTTCTTTGACTTTCCTACTTTGGAGTTGGAACACTCCTTAGAGGATTTGAAGTTTCCTCCATTTTTTTGATCAAGTTCCTTCTTTCCCTTTGATTTTTTCTTAGAATTGGAATTTGTATTTCTACTTTAAATTATAGAAAGTGCATGGGATTTGGAATTCTTGAGAACACCCATTTTTAAGGGCTTGTCTTTATCATGTATGAGAGATTCAATGAATGCATCCAGCGGAGGAATTTTCCATTTGTCACCTATTGTAACCTTTGAAGTATGAAATCTAGAGATGAAGACAGAGTACTCTAGACCCAACTTTGAAATAATTGCAAGAATTAGTTGACCTCCTTGTGTTTATTTATCTATTATGCATCCTTTGAGTTGAATATGCAAAGATTTAAATTTTGTGAGGAAGTATTGAAGGTTCCCTTAATTGCTTGGGTTTAATGAGATTAACTTGTTCTCTAGCATATGACCATGCACTTTATATTTATTTTCAAAGAGGCCCTCCAGAGTGGTCCAAACATCGTTTGGATTTGTAGATGATTCAACATGGAATATTAATTCAATATAAATAGATAATCATAGCAGTCCAAAATTTGTGTCCATTTCGTTAAAATATTTTTCTTTTTCAACAGTGGAATTGGGTTTCACTTCAGTTGTCATAGTGATTCAATACAATCCTCTACTTCGAAGAAGAAGATGAACTTTTGTTTTCCATTTGAAATAGTTGTATGGTGTTATAATCATTGTTGGTGGAAGCTCAATCCTCTATGGTCGCTCCAATCTATTGTAACCTGCAATATAGAGAGTTTGTGCACCTTCTTACAAGCACCTATGATCTGATACCATGTGAAATTGTTGTAGAACCTGCACAAAGAATCTAGCATGCAACAAGGAACAACAACAATTGCAAAGTATTGAGAGAATAATATGAAGAGAGAATGAAAATAATTTGATTCCACAATGAATAAATGGAAAAATTGCATGTGATATACTCTACATGTTTGACTAATGTTCCATAGTAGTGAGTATATAGATGATGTGGACATGCACTAATACAAATATGAGTAAAGCACCACCCGGTCCTAGTTAACTAGCCATGCAATCAACAATTAACTAGTTTGTGCAAGTGGAAATGAGATTCACTCATGCATGCACATGATGTGCACCCTCCTGGCCTCATGCATGTAAATTTCACCCTCTTGATGTTGATTCCAAGGTGTGCATGCAACACTTTGTGATAGTTCCAAGGTTTCCATGCAAGACTAGACTCCATTAGTGTAATTGATGTACAATAGAGTAATGTCTGAAGAAGAGGTGGTGCCCTTGTTTAGGGGAAAATATTCTCATCTAGGGGAGAATATCTCATACCATGGGAGACCAAATGGTTCCCTCAAAATAGACTATAAAATATAGGAAAAAATATGCTAGGTGAGTGTGCAATATCTCCAATAGGTCCTTCACATGTCCTCAATTGCATCACCCCCTTGGATACTGTGAACAATTCTCATCCTTTCTCCTTTGTGAGGGAAGTCTCTATACATGTGATCTCCCTCACATCCCCAACATTTTATGGGTTGTTGTCTTGGTATTTTCCCCAATGATTATGTTGTTATGGGTTCATTTGGTATGGGTTGTGCTTGAGAACTATTCCTAAAAAATGGTGGCTTATACCCTTTCTTTCTTTGCTCCATATTCCCTTTCTTCTTGTCATCCCAAAATTTTTGAAAAGATGACCTCCCTTTATTCCACTCATAAAGATACTTGTCCTTCCTTATGGCCTCTTCCAAGGTCTTGGTCTCCTCAAAATGAATTTTATCACTGTAGAAAGAAGGTAACACACTAATAAATCTATGTATTTTATCCTTCTCATACTTTATGAAGATAACATACCTCAATATTTCAAGGAACCCCATCTCATACTCATCCATTGTCATGCTTCCAAGATTGAGTTCAAAGAACTCTTTCATATTTTTGTCATAATAATGTTCTGACAAGTATTTCTTATGAAAATATTGTTTGAACTACCTCCAAGATATCCTCTTTTCATCAATGTGCTTAACTTTCTTAAGTTGATCCCACCACATTAATTATTTTCCTTGAAGATGGTAGATTGCAACTCTGACCTCTACATTTGATGAATAACTGTGCAATTGGAAATATTTCCTCATTCCCAACAACCAAGCTTCTGCATCTTCATCCTTCTTATGATCACCATCAAATGTAGGAGGCTTAATATTCCTAAGCTCTCCTTGAAAATCATCTACCCCATACCTTCTTTTATGATATTTGATAGGAGAAAAACTTGGGTTTCTCTCTGAATTTGAGATTGCACGTTCCCTTGTAGCTGAGTACCTTGGTGAATGGTGATGATGTCTATTAGAAATTCTAGAGCGCCTAGAACTTCTTACATGTGATATATGTTCTATTTCTTTCCTTGAATATGATTCTTTATTTATCTTCTTCTATAATATGTTCAAGACTTGTAGTAACTAAATGATGATTTGGTTATGCTCCTCCTGAGCTCTCATAATCCTCTCATTGTCTACTCTATAGCTCAACACTTCTCTCTGTAGGATTCTCATTGTCTCCATCAACTCTATGTTTTCTTCTTTGGATTCTGTTGAGGGGTCCAAATTCTCCTGACAACATCAAGGGGTCCTCCCTGGTATATAGTCCCAATTATACTAGACACCATTTGGATTAGGAGTCCCATCCGAAATTTGGCCCGACTTCCATTATTGCTAACTTTGATTTTGTTACTGGTTACGGTCTGGTGTACCGATGCGGGGATGGATGCAATGCAGAGATGTATATGAAGACCATGTATGTAACAAAAATTGATCTATCACTAATCTATGTTAACCTATCCTATCTAGGAGAAAATCTAATTTAACCAGTGAGTTATAATGCAACCAAAACTTAAAACAACTTTAATACAGTTAGTTGTATAAAAAGAGAAAGATTGGAAGCAATAGCATATATAAGTATATAATCAGATTAGTCCATATTAGAATGACATATACTGTAACAACTCATGAAACTAAAGGCATGGAAATATTGAAATAAATAACAATAACTACAAACAATGATTAAGATTGCACAAGAATTAGTCTACAACAAACAAAGCATTCTTACAGTCCATAGAAACAATAAATATCTTCACTTGAAGTAGTTAAAAGCTTCGATCAATTTCTACATAGGATTTATTCTATAAAATATTGGCCTTGAGGGATTCTTGATATTAATTAACATTGTATAATTTATTGAAATATTTCTTGGGTCTATACAATGCTCGAAAATCCAAGAAGTCAAAAGTTCGTGTTCCTAGAGTCTCTAGTCTCTTTTATAGAAATAATAGTAACTCATATTTGTATTTTCTCCTTCTTCTTGAAGAGGAAGCTACAAAACTATTCACATTCCCTTATCCCATGACAAGTGGCACAAAAGGACGAAACTTAAGGTAGATAGGAAAAATACGAAAGGGAAAACAATGGTTTGTCTTTTTCCTATGATCTTTTTCTCTGGAGAAAAGTCGTCCAAACTTCCAACTGGTTATACAACGACTCAATCCTCATGTAAGATAGTTTCTCTAGCATTGCTTCGACCATGGAAATTTTTTCATCCAAGGTGCTCATATCTTTCTTTAATCTTGTCATGTAAGCTTATACCATAGTATGGAGCTTCATTGGTTAAAATAAATGTTGATCAATAAGATCAGTTGAGACAAAAGTTGATGTTTCAACTATTTTTCTCCTTCTACTTGTACTTTCCTGAATTGCATTCACTTATTCTTCCATGAATAAATTCTTCCCAAGTTCATCAAACCTTGGGAGCCGACCATGCCTTATCAACTCTTGAGAAACTTTGTGAGTTCTTGAGAAGATCCCCATTGCTTTGGTCACTTATTTGTCTGCTCGTTTCCTTACCTATTGGAAATGGTATAGCACATATAGATATGTCTTCCTTGTTGATTTTGAGGGTTTGTATAACTCCAGAGGTGCATCATGATTTTCTGCTATCCAAGTATCAATGTTTGTTATACCTTCCCGGATAGTGTTGTATTGTGTCATTTGCATCTGTATTTGATTGTTTTGTTCAATAATTGTTGCAACCATGTTTTGGAAGAGATGCAGGTTGGCATACATATCGATGATGGCACCTTCCAGCTCATTTCTCACTTTTCCCGCGTTGGATTTAAAATTGAGAAGACTTATCTCATCTATCCTTACTTATTGAAGCTTCTCTTCTATCTCTTTGATAATCATTTCATTTTCCTTGTTCTACTAGAACAACCTTTGTATATTATCTATAGTTTCATCCATGAATGGAAATCCTACCTTAGTTGTTGCAACAGGTTCTTCCCTGACATCTCTTGTGACGGGAACCTAAGTTACTACTAATAAAGGAGCTCCCTATGCTGCTAGAAATTTTTTAACCCTTTCTTGTACGATCCAGCCAGTTTTTCTATCGTACATGAAACCGTGGATGTCCAATATTCTAGACGACCGAAAAGTTTCCCAAGGACCGAGAACCAAACCACTACTTGTTTTTTATGTTTCTGCGCCTGCGGTGGATGTTCCAGGGACATCCAATTCCATTGGGTGTGTGTCACCCTCTCTATAATCTACATCTTTCTTTTGTTTTTCTTCTTCAGCAGTTGTATCTACTGCTTCCTTTTCTTCTAATTGTGTTTCTACCCTTGTTGCTTCAGCTAACTCTTTTTCTTTTTCAGCAACAACTTTAGCTTCGACATCCTCTTTTTCTCTTGCTTCATTTTCTACACTGGCCTTTTCTTTGTTATCTTCTAGCTTTTGCTTCTTTTTAGCATCTTTTCTCTTCTTCAACACTTTCTCTTTGTCCCTCCTCTTTTTTTTGGTTGGTGATTTTGTATCTTCTTCTGTAGAACCTGAATAAGTTGAGAGGCATATGAGGGAAGATCTATCAACTTCATCTCTTTCTACATCTTTTATGGCCGCCTCTCTTGTAGCTTCTTTGTCTGCAATCTTGCCTCTTGGTTGACCCTGCCTATTGAAAATAACATCATCACAGGTTCTGGAATTTTCATGTACTCCTTCTTCTTCCCAGAACTTGGTGGTGTATTCGTAAGGGAGTCTCATTCTATGAAGATGCTCTTTGACGATATTCTTGGGGTCGAGTCTCCTGAATATTTCCTATCCAAAATGGTAGGAGAGAAATATGTCTACTTATGTCTGGGCTTGTTTGGTTTTTTCAAAGAAGTAGCTCCCAATGTAAAGAGGCAATGGAGGCCATATGGATTTATTTGATTTATATAACATTCCTCTGACCCCATGTATGATTGTTTGAATATAAGCTACTTCTTGGAGCACCAGCTTGTCTGGGATGAACCTAGGAAGTAGGTGAGGTGGTTTCATTGCACCATATATCCTGATATATGTACCATGCTCCATTAGATACCAATCCCCAATCCTCCTTATAAATTATATGGCCTTGTCATTCATACAGGGTGTGGAGGTGAAAAAAATGAACTCATACAGTGGGGCAAGAAAGTGTTCATAGATCCTTTGATAATCTACTCAATATTTGTGCTCCCAAAGCCCTTTGTAGTAAATATGGATAGCGACATTAGTGGATAACCAACTCCATCCCATGTTTGGGTATTTGTGAGCTATGCACATTATGTCTAAAAGATATGAAGCCGTACGGAAGTTGGGGAAGCTACCCAGTTGTGCTTGTGTAACAACTGAAATCGCATTTTTAAGATTTTCAGACAATATGCTTGCCTAGTTGAATGAGGCTCCTACATCTGCACATAAATAAATTAATGGAATATATGACAAAGGAAAGTATGTTGCATCCGGTTCCTCATACAAACTGCACAACATGGCTACCATATATTGGTAGGGTCTTCTTAGATTAGCTGTGGGATATCGAATCTTGAGACGATATTTGAACTTTTTATCTGCTTTATACCAAGTGGAGAACAAATCTTTTGGTGTGAGTTTCAACTCGCTAAGGAGCTGACCATCTAACTTTTTGTTTCCAACCTCAAGGTGATAACACTTGGATAAATCATAAGGCCTAAATGAAGATATTGAATCCTTCCTTGCATTAAATATATACTACTATCTATGTCTGCATTCTTCAAAATCTATGAGACAATATCTGCACAAGGGAAAACCACTGGATGTGTCGCCACCCTGAAAAATTATCGATTTTATGATGTTCTTAAATGCTTGAAGTTCACCTTGGTCATCTGCTTCTGTAGAAAAGTTTGATTTCTTGAACATGTAATAGACTTCCCCCCATTTCAAAGTCTCTCCCTCTTTGTCTAGAATTCTTGATGTATCGTCGAACATGGTCCTAACACTTTCTGTATCTATTATCTATTGAGAGATGCCAAATGGTTCATCTCCTGTTGGCTTCATTGTTGCTTTATTTCGTGGTGACATGTTTGAATCTGCATACAAGATCAATTTGGATCATTTTATTTATTTAGAAAGAATTAATAAAAACTATTCAAGACATGTTGTTCCTCATATACATCAAACAACAGTTAATTTCCTAGTCAAACTATGAGTGTGAAAGACTTGAGCATCAACCTGATGAAATAGAAAAATTTTAAATGCAAATCAGAGGGAAAAAGAGTAGCTCCTCTGATTAGTTCAGAGGACTTAATATTAACTCCTTCAAGCAGTTCAAAGGAGTTAATAGTAACTCCTTTGAGTAGTTCGGAGGAGTTAATAGTAACTCCTTCGATCAGTTCGAAGGAGTTAATAGTAACTCTTTCGAACAGTTCGGAGGAGTTAATATTAACTCCTCCGAGCAACACTCAGAAGAGCCTCGACTAGTTTTTGGGTATTTGTATGTTTCATGAAGAACTCCTTTGGTCTGCTTGGAGGAGTTACTAGTAACTCCTCCGAGCAAATCATAGGAGTTAATAATAATTCTCCTGAGCATATCAGAGAAGTTAGTAGTAACTTCTCTGATATGCTTAGAGAGTTACTAAAAAAACTTTGTGAATTTAGTTGTGCGAACACAAAGCATGGCAAGGGATGCATCAACCGACATAGAGGAATAGGACGGGTGCCTAGGATTTTAATCAGGTCAAGACTCCGGGCCCTAAAAAGGAAGAGGAGGGGGTTTGCAAATGATTAAAATCGAGGTAAGGGTTTGGGGAAGAGTCAAATGCAAAGACATTCACTTATTCAATCTCTGGCCATGACCAGGTCAGGTTGGTGGACAAGGGAATAGGGTCTCAAATAGGTGAAGAAACAAAGTGAAGAAATCCGAGAGAAAAAGAGAAACGTTCTAGGGATGAAGGCGTGTAAGGGAAATAAGTGGAAAAAAATATATATCTTAACCCTATATTTTGAACAAAGGAAAGAGAGGAAGAACAGACTTACTGATTGGTCATGGCCATGTGTAAAGAAACAGAACGGAAAAAAATGCTCAAACGATGTTTATCCCATCTCTCTTGCTCTCTAGTGTCTAGTGATAATAGTCTAACCCTGTTTCATTTTATATATCCACCGGGTTTATAAATAGAATTAAATGCGGTAGGTTTTCTTGGAGGCTTTCTTAACAACTCCTCTGAGCAGCTCGAAGGCTCTTAAAACAACTTTGTCGAACTTGCTTGGAGACTTTTATCACAACTTTGTCAAACTGCTCGAAGAAGATAAAACTAACTTCACTGAAATGTTTGGAGGATTTGAAGGAAACTCCTCCGAGAAGCTCAGAAGAGTTGAAGGGAACTCCTCCAAGCAGCTCAGAAGAGTTAAAGGGAACTCCTTCGAGTAGCTCGGAGGAGTTAAAATTAACTTTGTCGAAAATTTCTTAAAACTTTAACTTTGAACAATTTCTCATTTTTTCAAGTGAATCACGAGTTACCAGGAGAAGCTTTTGATTGACCAAAGGGGCTTATGAGATTTTTCTTTAGGCTTCAAAAATAAGTAGGCTCCATTTTAGGGAAGTATCCAAATAGAAGGTAAAATGGAGGGGTTGTAGTGCTAGTCGCAACAACTTCTTTATTCCCATTTGGATAAGTCCCTACATTACCCAAGCTGACATACAATCCTTTGAATTCCTCCTCATGAATGTAAGCTCCTTGTGCATCTTCCATGTCTCAGGTCCTCATTATGAACCTGACTTTTTCTACTTGTACCATTAATCCTACATAAAATTCTTGCAACAAAAATTTTGTTAGATAAAACAATTTTACAATTCTGAAAATCACATATGCTTTTTTGCCCTTTACACCCAACAATCATCTTCCTTCTAATTTTTTGGGAATTTTCACTACTCAAATCACAATTATGGGTGCATATGTGGATTATTCTATCTAATATATTTCGAGTGACTACTTTCTTTCTCAATTATAAGCTTTGAGAATAAATTTATAGTCATATTAAATCAACAACTTTTCCCCTTTTTGCACCTATTTCACAGGTACAATTAATCTTAGAGGCCAACTTCAACCACCTATAGAAGAAAATCCACCAGGAATTGGAAATTTTTTTGTATGAAGAACATATATTATCTATAATGGGGAACACTTAGAAGCCTTCATATTTTCAAGTTGATGTTCCAATCACTTTCTGCAACAATATGGAAATTCCAACTTTGCACTTCTTCCCAAACTTGGAATTTTTAATCTCCCAAATAGAGAAAAATTGGGAAAAACTCCCTCAAGGAAAAGTTGTCCAAATTCAAGAGAAGATAAAATTCCAAGTAAATAAACTTCTTTGGATTGAAGATCTAGGGTCCCTTTTCCTATGAATATTTCAAAGATACCCAAAAAGTGCCTGGGAATAGTGCATTTTGCCTTGTCTTGGCATCTCCACTCCAAACCTTTTTGAATTTTTTCAGGAGCCCAAATGGGTATCTTCATGCTTGCTTCTTGAAATATTTCTAAAATTTCACCTTAATATAGGCCCCATTTACTTCTCACAACCTAGATCTTTAAAAACGATTAATTTGCATTTTCTAGAAAATCCCAGCATAATTGACTAGTGGCCCTCATTGGTACTTTATTAGCCTTTGTCACTATGGACATACCCCTTAAATTTCATATGCTTCTGAGTTTTTATGCTCTTGTTATGGAAAAACAAGTTTTTTTCTCTAGACATACTTGTATGTATTTCTCCTTTCCTTTTCTCTTCTCTTCTTCTTTTCCTTTTCTTCTTCTTTTCTTATCTTCCTTCCTCTTCTTTCTTTCTTTCTTTCTTTATCTATTTATTCTCCTTTTCATTTATTTCCTATTTATGTCCATGTGGAGGAATAGGACACCTGCAAGTATTATGGCATCCCACACCCCACATTCCACATTCTACAAGTCTTTGGTACTTAGTCGATTTTCCAATCATCCATCTGGAGGAATGGGACACACACCTACAAGTCTTCCAACATTCTACATCCCACATTCCGTAAGTATTCCATCATTTTGCATCCCACATTTTGCATTCTACAAGTCTTTGGGACTTAGCCAATTTTCCAAACATCATGTAGAGGAATATCTATGTAGAGGAATAGTGCACTCGCATGTTCTCATGCATCCACATTCCACATTCCACACCTTTTTGGGACTTGGTCTATTTTCCATCCATGCGGAGGAATAGTGCACCCACATCCACATTCTTCACCTCGCACTATGCATCATGCACCTTTTTAGGGACTTAGTCTATTTTCCATCCATGCAGAGGAATACTGCACTCACATGTTCTCCCACACCCACATTTTGCACCTTTTTGGGACTTAGTCTATTTTCCAACACTTTTCTCTATAGACCTCCAAGCTAACCACCATGGACCGAACACCATGGCATTCCATGTCACTATAGTCACATCACTTGCCATGTGGTCTCCACATCTCCAGGTATAGAAAATTTCCCAATTTTCCAAAAATTCTTGAAATTTTAAAAAATGTTAAATTTAAAAATTTCTTCCCCAGCCACCATGGAAGCTCTATAATTAAGCTTCCCATTTTCGATTTCGGCCCTGTGTATGAAAATTTGACCTATGCTCCTACACACATCATTCCCATACTTATTTTTCAACCAATTTTATTTCATAAATTGGGGCTTTTCCCAATTTCACCCATTTTCTCTGCTTGGGTCGCCATGATTCTACAATTCATGGCCTCCTAGGCCAATTTGACCCTCTTATGGTTAAATTAACATATATTCTTGTCCATTTGGAAATTCTAAGTACTTTTAGCTTGGAATTTTTACCATAAATTGGGTTTTTTGCCCAATTTCACCCAATTAATTCTATGGTCGCTTTGCAAAACATAAATTCGGCTAATTCTAAGCTTGAAATTTCTCAGCTAGAGGTTAAAATTGGGGATTTTAACCCCTGAGCTCAATTTTTCCCAAGTTTCCCATGAAACTTTCCCCATTTCACTTGGGAAATTTTGACAATCAATTTGCAGACTTTCCTTGAACTTTTCATCTACAATTCTACTTCAACGTGTTGTCTCTGACCCATGTAACCTAATGTTAAGAACCAAATATCAATATAGCATAGAAAAACCTCAGAAAAAGTACTCAACGCCTTGAAAAAGAGATAATTTCAGATAATAAGCCTCTTCAAGGGGGCAACCTCCTTTTACCCCACTTAAATGTTCAAGTACAAGA
>ML782030.1:1219447-1249862 GCA_009831015.1 Picea engelmannii
TTCAATAATGTGGAAATCAGTCAACTCTACTTTTCAATTGGTTGGAAATTGGTTGCTTTGGTAAGTTGGTAAAGGTGATGGAGTGAAAATAGGTCTGGATCCATGGGTTGGTAGTAAAGGGAGGCACAAGATATCTCCACGATTGATACTCAAGCTACGAGACAACAATTATTATATGTTAAAAAAGGTTGTGAACTAGTCCAGTACAACCATTTGGCACCAAGTTTGAATGACCTTGAGGGAGTTATGACTTGGGGAAGAGAATGCAGGGGAATTGCAGAGATACACAAAACTTTTAAAAGATAGCAATGCCATAATTAGAGAGGAGGATGATTAGTTGGTATGGTCTCTAAACCCATCAAGGGTTTATTTACCAAAGATAGGATACAAAGCACTTGTTGAGCATGGAAGGGGAGATCAACATGTATGGTGGTGGAAAGTCATATGGAAACTAAAGAGCCCAAAAAAATACAAATTTGTTATGTGGTTGATCTTAAACAATAGGGTGCCCACCTAGGATATACTACAAAACAAGAACCTTTGTTGGACTTAGCTAGTGCATTCTATGCCAAAAAGTAGAAGAAACAAATGCACATATCATCATGACCTGCCCTTACACAAAGGAAGTCTGGAAGGAAGTGGAAAGGATGATAGGGTATAAAAATGTATGTGTGGGAGAAAACATTGAAGAGGCCTTCAGGATTCGATGTGCCAACAAGGACACAAAAAAGATCATATCTCTTCCCTTAAACCTTGCTTGGGGAGTTTGGTTGGCTAGAAATATGAAGTTGTTTGAGAACAAGGAGACGCTACCTTTAAAATGTGTTGTTCATGCACTAAACATTCTACATGCATACCCAACATTTTAGGATAAACAAATTACACATAATTCCAAGGAAGAGGAAACAAATGATGAAATTCCATGGGCATACTTTGATGGGGTCTCATAAGAGACCCCACCCAAGGGTGGAGTAGGAGAAATTTTGTTTATATCTTCAACCCATAGCATTCCATGAAAAGTTAGAATCAGTCAAGAAACAAATAATTTATGTGAGTTGATGGCTCTCAAACTGGTTTTGAGGCTAAATCATGAGGATGCAGTCTCACATATTCAAATCTTTGGGGACTCCCTTGTTATGGAGAAAGTTCTCCTGTGACTATGGGTTAAAGCCACAATAGAGAGATGACCTTTAAAGATTGAACACAATCCCAAAATTGTGATCAAGAAATCTTATAACTAACTAACTAACTAATAGTCAGAAATAGAGAGGCATACCAGGTTCTCAGCGTCCGATGACGATCCCATGATTGAAACCTTTCGCTTCAATGTTCCTTCCCAACAATCCCTTTGATCATTTGCAAATAATCAAGTTGACAACTGCAAAGGGGTAGTTACAAGATAAAGAACTCTTATAAAAGATGATTGAAATTAAAACAATTAGATCAATTAGTGTCCTCGGAAATTGAATGCTTAAGCATAAACATCATATACTTAAAAACAAATAATTGATGGGAAAGAGGTCTCTTTATTAATTAAAAACAAGACAAAGGTAGTTACCACCAGTATCTACTGTGACACTGCTCTGGAAACGAACTTCAGGTCCCTCCACCCAGGCCACTGACAATCAATAGTACCTTCGACTCCAATGCTTGAGCAAGTCCAAGGAAGAGGAATGAACTCTTCCTAACGATATATGAGGAACAAGGAAGGATGGAAACAAGGGTTTCCAGGTCTTATGGAATAAATCAATAGCCAAGGCAAAGGGGCTTGCAGATGGGGCCAGAAAATTCCATCATTATGATGCTTCAAGTATGATTTTCCTCTCCTCTAGCCTTACGCTCAGTTTATACTCTCTCCAGGTGGTTGGAGTGGTTACAAACAATTGGAAATGGGAAATAGGGGGTCAAGAACTGGGGAAACCTGTAAACCCCGCCCAAAAATGTGCAAAATATTATTTTTTTGAGTTAAATAAAGGTGTATGCACCCTATAAAGGAGCAACATGCGTATGTATGCACCTTGCATAACTGATAAGGTGCGTATATGTCAAAAAAATGAGTTTTTTTATTAATTCAGAGCAGTAAAAGGGATTAAGGTCTGCAAGTAGGAAAAGGGAATGACCAAGATGGCACCAATGCATATGTGGTGGCAAATGATGCTATAACATCCCTTCTAGTAATTCAATGAACGTGTAAGGAAATATTATTGAGGAATTTACATTACATCCTTTGTATAATGATGTACAATCACTTCTATCAGTTTTTTCACATATATATCCTTTTCACACATCTACATGGATGAGAACGAGATATTAAATGGACTTTCAAAAGTTGGAACAAGACTAGATCGTGGAACCTGATTAGTCTCAGTACATCATGGGGAATTTTTCCTGAATATGCTCATGAGCCTTGGCTATAAATATATTGTGGTTTCATTTTAGATTCATGTATAAATATGGAACATATGCTGACAAAAAAATAGAAAAAAAATATTTTTTATATCTGTTTTTTCTTGAGTTGATGAAAGAAAATTTTGATATTTTTTTACTACCATAGTTAAAAATATATATAATAAATAAAAATATCAAAGAATGTAAGAGATTTTTTTTAATACTTCAATCATTTGATGTAACACAATTTTTTTCATATTAATAAAATTTAAAAAAAATAAATTACATTGATTATGAAGATTTAATTATTTAAGTTATCTATGTAACTACATAAAATATAATATAATAAAGGTGAGACACATATTAAGAATCGAGTTACCACTTGTTTGCTTAGACCCTGTCCATGCTTTTATGAGAAGCTTGACAACTTATTCTAAGCCTACAAAATTCATTAGAAATACAAACCCTCACTCTTGCATCATGCTTTCGATTGTCTTTTTCTTTCCCATCACCTTTCTCCAATATTTTGCGACTACTATGAAGGCGTCTTAGGAAGGCATGTTACTATGTTGGTAAAATGTTATGGTTGTAAACAGATTGATCTTTGGAGGAAAATGGATGCCATGTATATTAATTTGTGTTAATTATAAATATGAATCATATAAAGTTATGGTTAATGCTTAAATTAAATTAGTAGGAGATCTGGTCATTGGGTTATTGTTGGGTTATATAATTTTAAGTAAAATCCTAATTTTGTTAAGATCTATTTCTACATCATAATTATAGTTTAAGAAAAATTTTAATTTTGTTAAGATCTATTTCTACATCATAATTATAGCTTGGTTATGAAGGGTTTTTCACGCAATGAGAGTATTGGCATGGAATGAATAAGTTGAGTGAGCACTAGTTATGAGACTCCTATATGCTGATTGAGAGAGGGTGCTACATAAATCTTGGCTTTATTATTATAGCTTGGTTATGAAGGGTTCTTCATGCAATGAGAGTATTGGCATGGAATGAATAAGTTGAGTGAGCACTAGTTATGAGACTCCTATATGCTGATTGAGAGAGGGTACTACATAAATCTTAGCTTTATTATTAGTTGGATTATTTGATTTAAATTATGTGACATCATAATTTGATGTTATGTTTAACTTAAACTACCTATATGTAGAATTTCTCCGTTGTTGCTTCATAATGTTAGCTTGAGGGTTGTACCCATATTGGTCACCTATAATTGGGAGAGAAAATCATTCATACATACATCTTCTGAAATAGATGTTAACTACCCATGTTAATTTTATTATATAAATATTATGTTATGTGAAGGGATGTTACGTGTAGTTTTTGTTAAATCTATATACTACCAAGAATTTTTATACTTAATGTATTATTTGGTTACATTGAATATGTTGTAATGAGAACCATAATACTATTGCAAATTGTGAAAAATTATTATTAATCCTTGCCCTTCAAAGACTAATAGTAATCAATTTTCCTTTGTTTTATTAGTATGACACGAAAACTAACCAATTTAACCAAAGTTTTAATCGTTTCATGCAATTTTCCAACTCATCTTTGGCTTTTAATCCTAAGTTTTAAGTTTGAGGCCGCTTCAAACTTAGGGAAAGAAAGGATTGAAACTTAGTAAACATGATATGTAGGAAGCAATGTTAATTAATGCTAAGTTTCAAGTTAGCATTAATTTAAAACATTAAATACTTAATGTTTTCATATCATAACTTATAGTACATAACCCGTTAGGTGGTGGCTTTGCTTGGTCCTCAAATGTGCTCCATCTCCACTTTCACTTGGTCACTTGCCAGCACTATAAGCATCTTTGCTATGGATATTGTTATGCCCATGTTTCTCTTCTTCCTCGCAGTCAATTTCCCTCATTTCTCTTCTTCCTCGTGGTCAATTACCCTCCATGTTTCGCTTCTTCCTCACCCTTTCTCATCCCATGCACAGTGTTTCCTTCCACATGCAATATGAAATAGATATGCAATATGTACAATATGAACCAAATGTGCAGGTCGTATTCTATGCAACCAAGTCGTAATCTCTACAACTAGAGGTTTCAAGGTGGAGTTCCACTAAGGTTAGACAATTTATCTATGTAATTTTTCATGCAAATTTTCATACATGAAATTGCATACATTACTTAACATTAAATTGCATACATTAGTTCATCCTGAGAACCGCCATTCAATACAATGTCTACCTTCAATACAATATCTACCTTCATAGCTTGGTTAATGTCTACCTTCATCGCTTGGTTAATACAATGTCTACCTTCAATACAATATCTACCTTCATAGCTTGGTTAATGTCTACCTTCATCGCTTGGTTAGTACAATGCTCTAGACACCGAAAATTTGAGAAAATCAATGTGTTTTGCAATTCTATAAAAACAAAAATCCCTTTATGAACACTAGCTATTTAGGTTGTGTACATGTGCAAATTCCACCAACAGAACTAGAAGCCATTCTTGTGAACCATCCATCGCCCGACACAGTAGTTGTCTCGTGCGTGAGTCCAAAGTATTCAATTTGTTTAGAATAAATCGTGCTTAATCTGCCACAAATGTTAATTATCTACATAGTGGGATTGGATTTTTTTGTGTGTGATACAAGCAGAAAGATGAAATTGTTGGAGAGGTCCTGGTAGCATTCGTGGTGAGATCCGATGACTGGTATGATTCAACGGTGAACGAGATCAAAGAATTTGTTGCCAAACACGTGGGATTAGAAATTTGTACAGAATCTGATTACAGAAACCTGAAATAAGCAAGCATGTGGCCTAATGGCATTTCTAATTTGACCAAGTCTCCTAAATTGAACCATGGGAGCAACTATGCAGCTACCAGAGAGAGGAAAAGCTCAAGAACACATTTGAATGATTTCTCTATCTAATAGTTAGAGTGTTATATGAGTTTTAAACAACCCTTACTTCTACAATGAATAGTATCTTGGTTTTATTATCAAATAATTATCAAATATATGGGCACTAACCATTTTCCCTTTCAATTTGTGTTGTTGGATCCATTCCAAACCCCGGTACCGCCTATACCTCAATCTCGGGACGATCAATTCAGTACCGAGTATATAGATTCACCGACGGGAGCGAAAAAACAAACATTGTTCTCATACACCAAAACTAATAGCATTTTCCTGGAATTGTAATAAGGTGAATTGCATGCGAAGTAACGAGAATTTGAAGCATTTGTTGAGGAGAGAGATTATCACTGGATGTCTATGTCGGTGCAATGAATTTGTGACAAAATTAACATTAATTTCCCACTGCTTCTCATGCCAACCCTTATGGGTCTCTTTGGCGGTTAGTAGTGGCATGATCTTCCAACCTAACTATTAGTTGCTTAAGTGACAACTGCTTTAAACAAGAAACACTATTTCACAACAGGGAGGAATCATAAATAACACGTCAATGTCGCAATCAAAGAAACTACACTGTTCCACTATAAGTAATAAAAACAAACCCTAGGCAGGGAAGCAACCACTATACAAACGAATTCTCCCTTCCGGTTTACAATCTTCCTCGAATGAAAGTTTGTCAAAAGTTTGCCCCTAGAGGCATCTGAGCAAGAGTGAAAGTTTGCCCTCTTATGAATCACCAACGATTTAGGTGGCATGGTTTCACATTTCAATTGTTGATAGAAAGTAAAACTAAATAAAATATCCAAAATAAAATTGATGTAGAAAATCCTAAATAAAACTAATAAAATATATTAAATAAAATTAATATAGAAAAAAATCTTTAAAAGAAACAAAGGATGTTTTTGAGGTTTTGGAGTAAAACCTAAAATTACTTTTGATGGGCTAAGAGCTTGTCTTCCTTGCATGAAAGGAAATAGCTTAAGAATCTAAGACCTAAATAAAATTAATATAGAATAATCTAAAAGGAAATTTTGAGGTTTTGGAGTAAATTCTAAAATTGCTTCTTATTGGCTAAGGGTTCATCTTCCTCGAAGAAAAGGAAATATGTTAATGGCCCAAAACCTAGAGGCATTTGGGCAAGAGTGAAAGTATGCCCCTTTACATTCCACCAAGAGTGATGGGTCAGCCTGCATTCACAAATAGTGGTTAGTGATGGTTGTCCTCCTTGCCAGTTGACAATTAAGTTATAATAGGTTGTCACCTTCAGATTAAGAGAGAGATAGGGGGGGGGCATTTTTGAGATGGTATATTGGTTTTTAATATCGGGAAAAGGAGTTGAATTCAAAATATCCTAAATAAAATTAATATAGAAAGCCCTTCAAAAGAAACACTTGCTTTTGCTAAAAATACATTTTTGAGGTTTTGAAGTAAAGAGCTCATCTTCTTCAAACAAAAGGAAACGAGTTAACAACCCAAAACCAGAGGTATATGAGCAAGATGAGTCAGTTTGCATTCACAGATAGCAACTAGTGATGGTTATCACCTTCAAAGAGGAAAAATACATTTTTCAGGAAAAGGAGTTGTATTTTGCCCACAGAATCAAACACATGACCATTTGCTCATAGATCAACCTCAACCTACATCAATCTCTCTGCTCGGATACAAATAGAATAAAAGTCAAGACAAGAAATTGGCGATTTGTATTCATTCCAATGATACAACAAATATATAATGCATAAAAACGAAACCACCTCAATTGCTCTCACATCGATACCTCATCAAGAGATAAGACAAGGATGAGGCAAAGTAGTAGGATCTAGAACACACTTGGATAAAAACTATACACCATAATGTGAAATATACAAAGGTGGTGTAGGACTTCATGATTGTATAGGCTAACATTTTTAATATCAAGAAAAGGAAACACTTGCCTTTGCTAAAACTAAGTCTAGCTAAGAGCTAGTTTTTCTCAAACAAAAGGAAACGGATTAACAACCCCTTATGGAGTGAAAGTCTTCCCCCTTATGGATCACCAATGGCTTATTTTAGGTGGCATGGTTCTTTAAGAACAGTGATGAGTCATCCCACATTCACAAATAACAAATGATGGTTGTCCTCTCTACCATTGACAGTTGAGTAATGATAAAAAAAAGACATTTTTGAGGAAAGAGTTATATATGTTTTTTTAATATCAAGAAAAGGAAACACTTGCTTTTGCTAAAAAGATGTTTTTGAAGTTCTAGGGTAAAGCCTAAAATTGCTTCTAGGTTAAGAGCTCATCTTCCTTGAACGAAAGGAAACATGTTAACAGCCCAAAACCTAGAGGAAGATGGGCAAGAGTTGAAAGTCTACTCCCTTACGAATCACCAGCAGCTTATCTTAGGTGGTGTGGTTTTCCTTTAATAGCGGTGATGAGTTAGCCCACATTCATAGATAACAGCCAGTGATGATTGTCCTCGCTGCCAATTAACAACAGAGTACAAAAGAGTTGTATATGTTTTTTTCATACCAAGAAAAGGAGTTGAATTCAAAACTAATCTCTCTATTTTTAATTTTAAAAACTAACAAAACTAAAGCCAATTGCAAGCTGGACAAAGGAACTACAAGTTCAAACAACTACTTTTTTGATTGACATCAACACAAAATAAACATCTTTACTTCCCACTCCAATGGTAGAGTATATCTATATGGACACTGAACCCTAAAATAAATAGTTCCACTCAGCAAAACTACCAATATTGAAAACAATTCACAATTACTTTGTCAAATAAGAAAACCATGTTTTTAAAAGAGGCGACAGTTACTACTGACTGAGAGGAATCAGTTTTGTATCCTTTCATTCCAATATATTCATGTTAATTTTGTAACCGACATTCAAATATGTGCAGTGAAAATTTATCTGGTACATGCTTTTTGAAACAAAGTTCAAAAATACTCATGAAAGGAGTTGAATTCAAAACTACTCTTTTTTTAATTTTGAAAACCAACAAATATTTTGTTTAAAAATATATTTGAGAGCCATATTGTTGGCCACCATATTACATTTTCATGTTAGTTTTGTATCCTTTCATTCCAATATATTTGCAATGAAAAAATTATTAAATTTTCATGTTAGAATTTTGTAAACATTCCACTATGTGCAGTGAAAGTTTATCTATTTCTTAGGACATGCTTTTTCCCAGCGAAGTTCAGACATCCTCATGCCATGCAATGAATAATTATCTATTTCCTAGGACATGTTTTTCCAAACAAAGTTCAAAAACCCTCATGCCATTCCTCTCTCAAAAGATCATTCCAACTTTGGATTTCCTAAAATTATCCTCAAACGGTAAGAGATCAATATCATGAAGGACCCATATCACAAGAGAGTCTGTACAATATCACATCTGAACGTTAAAATTAAATAAAATTATTCCCTCCAAAGTGTGGGAATACAATATTTAAGGTCCACAACAGCAACCAAACATTGTTTGTTTGCCTGTGCAAACACATCAAAAAGCATATATTGGCTAACATATTTGCTTTTGCCAAGATGAATTCTTAGAAAATGGGACATTTCCAAAAACACCAAAGCACACACCAATTAATATAACAACAGTTATAAAAGGGATCTCAGAATTGAGATTTATCCAGATCATCAAAGTAGGGATGTTGTAATGCCTTTTTAGCTGATATTCTTTTGGATGGCTCATAAGCCAGCATTTTCTGCAAAAGACATGAGTTCAAACCTCTTCAGTCTACTATTCCTACAAAAAAGCAAAGAAACAAAGATATATAAGATATGAGAGCGAGAGTACAGATTAAGGACACTTACAGATAACAGGTCGACACCACTTGGCTCCAAGTCTGGAACGGCAGAGCTTATATCTTGAGGTTTCCATTGAGGATAGATATGCCAGTCCCTCAATTTAGTTACTCCCGGCCAGATTTCTTCATTTGGAGTTCCTAGAAACCTGTTGCATGCAAAGACTAAATTAATAAAGAAAAATGCTATTGTGCATCCAAAAAGGAAGGCCTATAAATAAAGATAGAATGTCTCCTTTTTTGTCAAATCTTAACCTGAAAATCTTAAAAAGTTGTTGTACTTCAGAATCTCCAATGAACAGGGCTTGCATTCTGGACATTTCAGCTGCAAAATTGAGAGCCATTTGCAGATCAGACGGCCTAGCAGACTTATGACTTAACAAATTGAAACATCTAATTAATCTGTCTAAAAGGGCTTACCAAATATACAGCCAACAGACCAGATGTCTACAGGTGTAGAGTAGTGAGTAGCCCCCAGGAGAACTTCAGGAGCCCTGTACCAAAGGGTCACAATCTGCAGCAAGCACCCACAATTTTGTCAACGAAGAAAGAACCTTGGCAAGATCAACTACCTTGGAAAGAACCTTGATAAGAATCTCAAGGATTCCATTTTTATACAAAGACATAAAGGTAAATTTTATGAAGAGATTCGATTTGGATACAAAAGTGTATATAATGCACTCAGCACTGCATCAACTACCAAAATGTGAATCCAAACTTATCGCATTACATTTTATGCTATTTGTTCAAGAAGTCCAACAAGCTCTGCAGAGAGTTACAAATAACAAAGGGTCAGACCTGCTCTTATCTGCCCAGGCTAGAAAGAAAGGGTTACAAATACGATGTGAATCCTGAAACTATGACAGCAAGCCTATGGTATCTGTCCAAACTCCCTAAACCCCTTACCTTATAGCTGAAAGTCAGATGTTATACACTAAGAAATCAGGGAGGGCCAAATTTTCTGCAAAACCCAGAAGCAAATGTGGTTCCAGAACTCGTGTCATTATATTTTAAAGGTAAGGGTTGGACCTGGTATTACCTACCTGGGCTGGAAGGTAAGGGTTGCAATTAGGATGTGAATCCTGAACATATGACAGTGGGCATATGGTAGCTGTCCAAACACCCTCAGTCTTACCTTACAGCAAAAAATCCAGCTATTAAACACCAGGAAACCAAAACCAAATTTTCTGCAAAACCCAGAAGCAAAGGTGGACTAAATAACCCGCTCAGCACTACATCAGTTCCCAAAATGTGAATCCAGAACTTATGCCAATATATTTTATGTTATTTGTTAAAGAAGTCTCACAATCTCTGCAAAGGGTTGGTCCTCAAAGTCCAAACCTTCAAACCAAGGGGGGACCCGGTATTACCTGCCTGGGCTGGAAGGTAAGGGTTACAAATACGATGTGAATCCTGGACATATGACACCCTAAGCCTCTTAAAAAATCAGATATTATACACCAAGAAACCAAAACGAAACCCTCTCTGAAATTAGCAAAGACGAAACTTCGGCAAAACCCAGAAGCAAATGTGGAAAATGCAGTGAAAACACTCACCTCATGGGTATATTTCTTAATAGGAATCGTAAATGCCCTTCCGAGGCCAAGATCTGCTATTTTTATAACCCCCCTTTGCTTATCCACCAGGAGATTGTGAGGCTTCAAGTCCCTGCACACCCAAATCACCGTCGCTGTAAGAAGTTATATAAGGCAGAACATTGACAGTATGCAAAACCATTTCAGACAAAAACAATACAAAGGAAATACAGATATGAGCACCTGTGCATTACACCACGACTGTGGCAGTAAGCAACCCCCTGGCACAACTGGTACATGAAGCTCTGCAATTCATCCAAAATCATAATCAAACAAACGACAAGCACAGCCCCAAAAAGGCAAATAATCACAAAAAAGAAGAAACTAAAATCAATCGGAAGTCACAGCGGGACTGAAATGCAAACACCCAATGAATTAGGGTTCTTTCAAAACCCTATATTCTACTAAACTTGAACAACCCGATTTAACCCAAACGGAAACCACTGCATTCCTCCTAACGTTGAATTTACATCATTTAAACAGGCTTATATGGCCTGAATAACACAGCATAGTAAATTCAAATATCAATTTTCTTTAACAGCTATAGTTGGAGATCCCAAATTACAGAGGAATTTACCTTGATAATCTTGGGAGGCATTTTTGTGTGGCTTCGGCGATAACCATCAATGTACTTCTTAAGATCAGAGTCCATGTATTCAAAAACTAAGTACAGAAGGGGCTTCCCGTCCTTGTTCTCTGTGTGTTCCACATCCAACAGCCTGCGTAAACAAAATAGGCTTTCAGAACAAACATACATATATACCCACATTTACAGTTTTGGGTTTATGGTTCATAGATTTATATCCTAATGCCTTATACGATACACACAGAATATGCATATCCATTACACCTCCAATACCTGACAATGTGGATATCCTGAGAAAGCATCTGCAGAAGGGAAATCTCACGGAGAGCGGTGGGAGGAATACCCTCATCGTCGCTCTCCAGCCTCGTTTTCTTAAGGGCGACCAATTGCCCTGTGTTTTTGTCCTTGGCCTTGTACACCTTCCCATAGGTTCCTTCTCCAACCTTCTCCAATTTCTCATAAGCATCCATTGTTCCAGCAAAATAACAGCAAAAGAACAAATAACAAGACTCGCAGAGCAGAGGAGATTCTCTTAGGGGTCGAGACGAGCAGAGACCATATGTAAGTGGAGTGTGGCCCTAGATATCTCTACCTCCAACGGTCATTTTGAATTTTATGACCGTTGAACTTGCGTGAATTCCGCCCAATTCTTTCTTGCTTTTATTTTTAAATTATGAAACGGTTTTTTTTTTTTGAAAGTGGGGACCTCTGCATATGTATGGGTGCGTAATAAGTGTAAAACGCTTTTGAACTTTGTGTACGCTGGGCTTTAAGTTCCGTTTAAGGTGGGACATATGAGCTACTCGGTTTTGCTTTAATTTAAATGGGGTTTTTGAAACAGTTACGAGGTAGATGTTGTTGATTGGGTTTAGCTTTGGTAGTTGGGAGGAATGATTGTTATTCTCTTCACTAAGTTCAAATAACACAAGTGACATGTCGAGCTTTTTAAAAGAGTATACTATTGTAATAGCTTCGATTCTTTTTCTCGAAGTATCCAAAGGTTTTGAAAATTGATGTTGAATTTATGACAATGAAAAATTGTAAGGGATGATTGGGTTTTGTTTTTATTTATTTGGGGTTATGTTGTACATTAAAATATGGGTTGAATTTATAGTATTGGCATGCTAAAGATGAATATTTTTATGAAGTAAGTTGATAAGTGAACAAATTCAATTTTTTTTAGGTGGAAATTCTTCCCTAAATTGAGTAGGAATTTTACTACAAGTTATAGTTTAGTGATGGATGGGAATTTTGATCCTTAAGTTTTGTTTGAAAGGTTTTGGCCCATTTTAAGACCATTGCTGAAATTTCGAAAATTGAATAAATAGAAGCATAACTTTACTTTATCAACCAAAAAAACTCAAAAAAAAGAGTGTGTCCATTTATTAACTCACTCCCATAATTAAGATACTATAAAGAGGTCATAAACCCAATCTAGAAGATTAAAAATTATTCTTTGTTATAGCTAGTTTAAAGAAAAAAATCAAGATTATTGAAATAAGAACGAACTCTTACAAGCTTCATGGTGAAACATGGCTTTGGACAAATCCTAAAACATTGTGAGATGAAAGTATTTGTCATTTCGTGATACTAAGGACGTGGAAGATTAAAATCACTTTACCTTAAAATGTACTATGTATGCCCACATTAGAAACCAATTTCAAAATATTTGTAAAAATATCTACCTTTCTACCATATTAACTATGTTAGGATACACCTTGTAGTGATCTTAATGAGAGTGGGCATGCATGTGATTAACATTGTGGCACTTAATTTTTAGTAAAGTCTGAAAAAGTTGTGGCAGATAATTTTTTGTAAAAGCCAAAAATGATGTGGCAATGATCTCATGCATCAAGTAACATTTTTAGTGAAAGCCAAAAACATTGTGGCATTGATCCCATGCATGGAGTAACAATTTTAGTAAAAGCCAAAAAATGTTGATGATTTCTCGCATAAAGAAATAGAAATTGTAATTGGTTTATGGTTTCATCATGCCTATATATTGAGTGCATGGGTTGGAGGTATTGTATGAGGTCACTGAAGGTATTATTATGCTATCGAATTTTTTCTAAAACATGTATGTTGTTGATTACTCATGTTAAGAGCACAGAGATGTTGAAAGTGTATTCTAACCTTTATTAATTGTTGAATATTACACTAATTTTACTTTGGATTGTGGTTTTTTTTTTCCAAAAGGGTTTTCCCTAGGAAATTACGATGCAATGGTTGCATGCTTCTATGTTATTTATTTTCTGCCACTATTTATTTAGTTTTTTATACATTCTTCTATCATTGATTAAAGTAGGAAGCATATTCTACAACTCCATTGCCTTTCATTTGGTGTAACAAGAGCCTGATCATCTCAAATCCTAGGTGTTATGGACAAGGCTTTTATATCTAATCTTGGTTTGAGTGGGAGCTTTGTCGGGTATGTGTTATATTCTTTACTACGTTGTGTCAGGCGTGTAGGGGGGTTTGAGGGGGGGCCACTAGGCCCCCCCTTCGGGGGTTACAGAGGGGCGATAGTCCCTCTGCATGAGGGTTCGGGGGCAGCGCCCCTAAGAAATTTGTTTTCCTCGAGAAACATGTTGCATTTTTGCCTCGTTTTTTCGTGTTGCCTCGATTTTCGTGTCCATTGTTGAGCAGTTTTTCGACACATGGTTTTTGCTGACGTTTTTCTATTTTCAGTTAAGGAATTAGGGTTGTTGACTAATCCAGGTCATTGGGTTAGGGTTTTGGATGTCGCGGGATCCTATATGTATATTGTAGTGTAAACAATGTATCACTATGAATGAATATAGAATATGTTGGTTTTCCTGGTTTGGGTTTCCAGGGGAAAAATATATGTGTAATGTGTGTATTTGCCATTGTATCTTTTTTGTTCTTTTATTGAAAATATGTTTGCAGTAAAATATTGTACAAGATTAAAATCTACATTTGGTATTAGATCTTTGTTGGCTTCAGGGGGATGCCTTTGTGGTCAAGGGTTTGGCTCGGGACTGTGATAAGCCTTGTTACAGTGGGAGATCTGTGGTATTGATTTTTCAGGTGAAAAGAAATGATGAGCAGTTCGAAAATGGAGATCGAGAAGTTTAATGGGTAAAGTTTTGAGTTGTGGAAGCTCAAGATGGAAGATCTGTTGGTGGATAGAGATCAGTGGATCGCAGTGGATCCAGGTATTTCACCTACAAGAACTTCAACAGATGACTAGAAAAAGTTGGATTGGAAGGCAAAGAGCACAATCCGACTGTGTCTCTCAGATTCAGTATTACTGAATGTGTCAAAGGAAGCTACAACAAAATATTTATGGGATAAGTTGGGGAAGTTGTATCAGTCTAAGTCCTTAGTAAATAAACTATTCCTAAGAAACAAGTTGTATAACCTGAGGATGAGAGATGGAGACTCGGTGGCAGAGCATTTGAATTCCTTCAATACTGTGGTAAGTTAGTTAGTATATATTGAGATTAAAATTTCAAATGAAGATAAGTGTATTAGTTTACTATGCTCTTTACCAGACTTGTGGGATAGTTTGGTTGTGGCCATAGGTAGTAATACAACTGCCTTGAAGTTTGATGAAGTGATCTCATCCTTCTTGTCGGAGGAGATGATACGAAAGAACATGGAAGGACAGAGCATAGATGCATTATTTGCAAGAGGAAGCTCCCAGGAAAGAAATAGATCTAAGTCCTCAAGTGGGAGATCTAAGTCTCCCAGAAAGTTTGTAAAGGTATGTTGGAGATGTTGAAAACAAGGGCACTATAAGAAGCAATGTAGATCTAAAGTTGAGAAAAAGAAGGGATCTGAAGAATGTCCTTCTACAAAATAAAAGACCTCCAAGGAAGAAGGAGGGGATGTGTACTTGGCTTCTTCAAGCATGCATGCAAATCATGAGGCATGGTTGGTTGAATCTAGTGCATCATTTCATATGACTCCCCACAAGTAGTGGTTATGTATATATGAAAACTATGATGGAGGTAATGTTTTCTTGGGTGATGACTCGACAACCATAATCATAGGTCGAGGAAAAGTCAACTTGAGGCTCATAGATGGAAGGATTAGAACACTACTTGATGTTCTGCACATCCCAGGTTTGGCCAAAAATTTGATTTCCATAAGAAAAATGGATGATGCAGGGGTAAAAACAATATTTGAAAAGGAAACCTGCAAGATGGTTCGAGGAGCAATGGTGTTGTTGAAGGGAGTTCAGTTTGGAACTCTGTATAAGCTACAAGGAAACACTATTAGTGATGGGTGTAATAGTTCTGTTGTTCTTGATATTGGAGTTGAAGAAGAAAGAACACTTACAATCTTTGGAGAAAAGGTTATGATGTGGCATCAAAGACTGGGGCATATCGAAGAGAATGGTCTTCGACTAATACACGGTAAAGGTATCGTTGAGGTATGTCTAACTTCTCTCTGGATTTTTATTTATGTGAACATTGTGTATATGGGAAGCATAATCGGGTAAGATTCCCCTTTGGTGCAATGAGGGTAGAATGAATTTTACAGCGAGTTCACAGTGATGTGTTTGGACATGTGTCGATTCCATTATTGGGAAATCTATGTACTATGTCTCATTTATAGATGACTTATCAAGGAATACTTGGATATATTTCCTCGGGAA
Source organism: Picea engelmannii (assembly GCA_009831015.1). Taxonomy (NCBI): domain Eukaryota; kingdom Viridiplantae; phylum Streptophyta; class Pinopsida; order Pinales; family Pinaceae; genus Picea; species Picea engelmannii. Next base: position 1,235,342 of record ML782030.1, read on the forward strand.
GAAATCTGAAGTATTTGACGGGTTTAAAGAGTTTAAGACTCTTTTTGAGAATCAAACAGAGAAAAGAATTAAGGTGCTGAGGACAAATAATGATGGAGAGTTTTGCTGGAATGAATTTGAAATTTTTTGTAAGAAGTGCGGTATAGAAAGGTAGAAGACTACTCCATATACACCTTAGCAGAATGGAGTAGCAGAAAGGATGAACATGATGTTGATGGAAAAAGAAAGGTGCATGCTTAGTTGTGTCGGGTTAGGGCAAGAATTCTGGACAGAGGCAGTGGATATTGCATGTTCCCTGGTCAACAAATCACCCTCATCAACACTGGATGACAAGACTCCACAAGAGGTATGGACTGGTAAGAAACCTTTTCTCACACATCTCAAGGTATTTGGATGTGAGGCCTATCTTTATGTTCTAAAGGAAAACATGAGTAAGGTAGATAAGAAGGCTGAAACGTGTATCTTTATTGGGTATAAAGATGGTCTCAAAGGTTATAAGCTTTGGAACCCAGAAACTAAGAAGGTCGTGTATAGCTGAGATGTGGTATTTAGAGAAATGAAGGATGTTGTTAAACAGGAAGTCCTACCAAGTAAGGAAGAACCAAAGAAAATAGAGTTTGATTTAAAGGATCATGGATCAAACTCTACAAAAGAACATGAATCAGAAGAAGAAGATCCTCATACTCTAGTATTGAGGAGATCGGTTCAAGAAAGAAGGATACTGGAAAGGTATAATCCATCTAATTTTCGTTCAAGTTTTGCTTTGTCTATTACTAATGATGATCCAAGAACTGTCAGGGAGGTAGTGGATTCAGAGGATGGAAAGCTCTGGAAAAAGGCCATGGACGAAGAAATGGTAGCCTTCGATAAGAATGAGGCTTTGGATCTAGTGGACTTGCCGACCGGAAGAAATCCCATTGGCAGCGAATGGGTATTTAAAAAGACACTGAATGCAGAAGGCAAAGTGGAGAAATGAAAAGCTATGTTAGTAGCAAAGAGTTATTCCCAGGTTGAGGGAATTGATTTTGGTGATAATTTTTCTTTTGTTGCCAAGTTAACTTCTATAAGATTTATGTTATCTGTTGTTGTTGCATTTGATTTTGAAGTAAAATAGATGGATGTGAAGACAACATTCCTACATGGGGGTTTGGAAGAAGAAATATATATGAAGCAACCAGAAGGCTTTGTTGTGAAGGGAAAGAAGGAGCTGGTATGCAAGATGAAAAATTCCCTGCATGGTTTAAAACAATCACCAAGGATGTGGTATCAAAAATTTGATACTTATATGCTAGGACTTGGCTTCACAAGAAGAAAAGAGGATCATTATGTGTATTTTAAATTAATTCGTGATCATTTGATTTATTTGGTCTTGTATGTGGATGACATGTTGCTGATAGAAAACAATAAGGAGATTATCCAGGATGGGAAAACTCAGTTGTCCTCTAAATTTGACATGAAGGATCTCAATGCTTCAAATTTCATTTTGGGCATGGAAATTAAAGAGATCAGAAAAAGAGGAAACTCTGGTTAAATCAGAGAAAATATGTTGAGACAATATTGCAGAGGTTTAATATGCATGAATGTAAATTAGTCAAGGTCCCTATTCTTGTTGGTGTAAAGTTATCTGCGGATAAATGTCCCAAGACACAGGAAGAGGAGGAGGACATGTCTTGTGTTCCATATGCGAGTGCAGTTGGCAGTTTGATGTATGCAATGGTCTGTACTAGACTAGAGATTGCACATGCAATGGGAGTTTTAAACAGGTATATGTCAAAACCAAGGAAGGAGCACTGGACAACATTAAAAAGGGTTTTCAGGTATTTGCATGGCACTACTAGCTATGGATTGTGCTACCAAGGAAGACCAGGACTGGACATAGTATAGGACATACTTGTCTTTGTGGATGAAGACTAGGCTGGAGATCTGGATCATAGGAGATCTAAAAGTGGGCATGTGTTTAACCTGTTTGGAGGAGCAATTAGTTGGATGAGCAAAAGACAGGTTGTAGTGGCACTTTCAACTACAAAATCTGAATACATAGAAGCCACTCATGCAAGTAAGGAAGCAATATGGGTACAAAGAATGTGTTCAGGTATTGGGTTGGTACAATAAGCTGTAAGGATAGATTGTGATAGTCAGAGTGAAATTTTTCTAGCGAAGAACCCGGATTATCATTCAAAGACAAAGCATATTGATATTCAATATCACTTTGTGAGATACATGGTTGAAAAAAATAAAGTGTTGTTGATGAAGTGAAAACTTTGAAGAATTTTGCAGATTCATTAACAAAATCAATGAGCACTGAGAAGTTCTCTTGGTGTAGAGGATCCATGGGCATCACTGCCCTAGATTGTTGACTATGTAACTCTGTAACCCCTTGTATGCAAAGAAAACAACAAGTGGGATAATGTTGGGTATGTGTTATATTCTTTGCATGACTAGATCTAGTGTTAGCTACGTTGTGTCAAGTGCACAGGGGGTTTGAGGGGGGATGATAGGCCCCCCCTTCGGGGGTTGCAGGGGGGCGATATCTCCCTTGTGGGAGGGTTCACGGGCATTGACCCTAAGATTTGTTTTTCCTCGGGAAACATGTTTCATTCTTGCCTCATTTTTCATGTCACCTTGATTTTCGTGTCCATTGTTGGGCGGTTTTTAAGCACATGGTTTTTGCCGATGGTTTTCTATTTTCGGTTAAGGAATTAGGGTTGTTGACTAATCCAAGTCATTGGGTTAGGGTTTTGGATGTTGCTGGATCATATATGTATATTATATTGTAAACAATGTATCACTATGAATGAATATAGAATATACTAGTTTTCCCGATTTGGGTTTCCGGGGGGGAAATCTTGTGTATTTTCCATTGTATCTTTTCTATTCTTTTATTGAAAGTCTGTTTGTAGTAAAATATTGTACAAGGTTAAAATCTACAAGCATGCATAGAACAAAACCTTATTGTAGGAAAATGGTGACCATGTCAAGACTAGAGATGGAGAAGTTTAATCACTAAGATGGGGGATTTGCTCGTAAATCAAGATATATGGGTTGCAGTGTCTAGAACCAAACCCTTTTCTATGAAAGATGAGGACTAGGTAGTGTTGGAGAGAAAGATGAGAAACTTTATCTGGCCTTGTTTTCCTGATTCAGTGTTATTGAAAGTTTCTGAAGAACCCATTGTGACAAGCCTTTGGAAGAAGTTAGGAGACTTGTATTGTGATAAATCCATGGATAATAAATTGTTTCTATGGAAAGAGTTGTAGAACTTAAAAATGGGTGATGGTGATTATGTATCCAACCATCCAAATTCGTTTGATACCATTGTGGCCCATTCGATCTCAATTGGAGTGAAGATGGGAGAGGAGGATCATCGCATGACCCTTTTGTGGTATTTGCTAGATTCATGGGACAACTTAGTAATGGTTGTTGGAAGCACTGCAAAGAAATTGGTGCTTGATGAGGTCATGCAAAGATGAGGTGGAAGGCTTATCAATCCACTAAGGAGGCATTGGTAGTTAACGAAATACCAAAAGAGAAAGGCAAGAAGAGGGAGAAGGGAAAATCCAAATCTCGTTGGAGATCTAAGTCTCATAGAAAGTCCAAGGAAATATGTTGGAACTATGGCAAGGTTGAGCATTTCAAAAGAGACTACAAGGAAGAAAAAATTAGAATAAGAAGAAAAATAATGGTTTTGATGATCAATCTAAAAAATCTTTTCAGGAGGATGGTGGAGATGCCTTTGTTGTGACCTTGGTAATACAAGCATGTTAGAGTGTCTTGCTGATAGACTCTAGAGTTTCCTTCCATGTGACTTCCTTGTAAGGTTCAAACCTATGAAGTAAAACAACACATACATATTCTTAAGAAAAAATAAATTAATCAATGGCTCATACACACAGTACACAAAGATTTACATTGGAAACCCTTAACCAGGAGAAAACTAGTCTTCCTTGGTGTCACACCTCTCAACTCTTTATTGTATTAATTTCACCATTCACAATAAAATATATACAATATTTTAGGTATTCTGAAGCTACCAAAACCCTAATCCCCTAATTCGAGATTGATTAGAAAACCACTAAAAATAGAAAAAACTGCAATAAAAAAAAATTGGGGTGTTGCCCCGAAGCCAAAGGCTTCACCTAAGCAGGGGGGGTGAAATAGGCCCCCCTGTGACAACCCCCCCTCCCCCCCACCCCCCAATGGAGCACATGGCGCACACATACACCACTACTGGGGGAGGATCGTCAAATCCGATGCACTCCCCCCCCCCACAACACACACACACATGCAAAGAATATAACACATACCCAACATTCCCATCAGAAGTGGTTTTCAGTTTACAAGGAATATGATGGTGGGAAGGTATACCTCCATGATTATTCTCATCTCAACATAGATAGCCATGGTAGAGGCTTAATTAGATTCCCTAGTGATGACAAAGTGAAGGGGATTAATGGAGTTTTACACATTTTGAGTTTGGCATGGAACCTATTATCAGTAAGCAAGCTTAATGATGCTAGTTTGCAGGTTGTTTTCTCTAATGGAGGGTGTGAGATGGTGTAAGGAACTACAATGATCACTAAGTTTGTTCGAGTGGGCACCATGTTTCAACGTAATGCATGCACCCTTTAGTGCATTAGTTTTTTAGTTCTTACAATGAATAGATCTGTGGGATCTACACCTTTGCAATCAACACCAATAACTGTAAAGAGGAATGTTGTATCTACTTCTAATGGTTATTCTTTCCAGGTACTTGAACGAGTTCTTCAATTCATAGAGAAATCTACCTGCAAAGAAAAAAATACTATGGCACTAGAGATTGGGCCATATAGATGAGAAGGGACTACGAGCCTTGAAAAACAAAAATCTTGTTAAGGGGTTCACTAATTGTTGTTGTTGTAACCTAGGTATGCACCCCTACCTCACCTCTCTCATTTCCCTATGCCTTCGTCGGATTTTTCTCTTCTGGTTGATAAAGTTAGTTTCCCATCTTTTCAATGACCTAGTTTTCCTTATTGGATTGCTTGACTGATTCTTTGGGATGAATTATTTATGTTTTCCTCGAAAGATAATTGCATGTCTGATTTGAGTTTGAAATACTTGTCATCATGTTTGCCACTAATTGAGCATGCAGCAGGCCCACCAAGCCTTTCTTGTGCGCATGAGACATTCAGGACCGCCAATTCCTTTGTAAGCTCAGTAAGATCCCACAGAGTTGACAATGAATTAGAGCAGGCCATGTCAGGCTTGAAATACAAGAAAACAAATGAGTTCAATTTTCAGTCGTTAGATTAAGCAAGATTAAGTCATGACCGTCAGATTTCTTTGGAGAGAGATCGATGGTGGGGAGGCATTGCAAGGATCGGGAAACAAATTAAATTTTTTGCAAGTTGTGAGCTCGCAATCGATCAGGATCATTCATCTTGCTAGATCAACAGATCAACGGTGCATATCGATCTCGCTACGAACAAGCATCTTCTCATTGTGGGGATTGGGAAGGAAATTAAAGACAAAGCGAGTTGAGTCTTCGCAATCACTTATGGCCATTGATATTCAAGCAAGGGACACATGTCAGGTGATCTCGTACTCCGGGAGGAAACAAGCATAGCTGAGTGAGTAAAGGACTCCCGAAGCCCGAACTCCCAAAGTAATTGAAGACCGTCCAAATCTAGAGTCCACGTGGAGGAAAATCTTTCACTTCAGAGAAAGTGGAAGAAAACTCTCGAAGCTCAAACTCCCGAAGTGAATCTAGACCGTCCATCAATGAGGACATGTGACAACAGATCTCCCACTTCGGATATATGACACTTCAGAGGATTACGCAAGCAAGGACAAGAAATATCCTTAAGCCCGAACTCCCGAAGTAATTGCAGACCATTGATCTCAAGTCAACAAGAATCGTTGATCTTTACAGCAGGTAAGAAAGGAATATTAGCCGAAGTACTGAGAGACCGCCACATCACTCCAGGCCCGTACTACTCTAGGAGTTATACAAACTTTGCATCTAAATTGGCACCATCGCTAAATCAGATAGGGGATTTCGAATATGGTAGACATATAGAAATTTAGTAGGGGCGCTAAAGTAGCAGGGCCACCCAGATCACAGATTGTGACAAGATCGACGGTCACACTTCATTGCGGGGATAAAAAATGCTCGAACGTTAATTTTCCATAGCGGTCTTGCAATTGAAACCATGGTATAACTTATGAGGTACATGGTAGCTTGTGGTGGATTGTGGGGGTCAGAGCGGTGTGGACCCAAACCACCCTCAACAACTTCCACAATCACGTGCTTATATGACGTCAGGTCACCATGTCACTCCGGGAGATTTTCACGTTGCACATCTAGTTGTCTCCAGTGGCCTCCAACAACGCGCCTGCACACCATGATCAATGCAAAACTCAGCTCTGTCACTTCGAATCAGTTTCTGCCACAATTACAGTTCATCCAGCGCATGCATCAATTCAGTCTCAGAGACAGTAGCAGTTTTTAGTTAATAAATTCCAGAACCATTTTAGATTAAATTAATAAGTGGTCTTCTATGTGTGATACGAACCACTCTTTTTTATTAAGTCAAGTGTGAAGTATACATTGTTGTACTCCAACAATGTTTTAGTCAAGTTAATTAGTCATTCTATAATTGTTAATGTAGATTTAAGTCTCAGTCCCAGATGGACGAGAGCCTCTGCAACTCTGATAAATATGCAGTTTGTGTATGCTTTGGGGGTGGAGTTTTTGGGAAATGATAGCAATACATCAGACTGGTTGGACCTAATCTATGCATGTATTAAAGCTCTCCACCTGGTGAATATACTCTTGATGACAGTGTTTCATTCAAATCTTCATGTGTTTTTATCTTAGCTTGAATGCAATTTTGATTTGTGCAAAGTACATCTCATTTCCTTTAGCTATTGTATAACTTGTCTTTATTAATATGCAACCTGTGAGAACATCTAATGCTTGGTGAATATTTTTTTTTATTGCAACCTATGGGATCAATTGTGTTTTTTATACATGTTTAATGTCTTGAAATGATATTTTAAGTATTGAACTTCTTGTAGCAAATTATTCATTGAGTAATTTGTTGTTTCCCTTTGTTTTTATTATTTCACTTATCTATCATTTGTGTGCCACCAGCCAAGGAGGACCCTCATCCATATCATTTTTCCAACCCCAACCATCAACCATGCTCTTGTCTTGGTAGAACCAACCCTCTAACTGACCAACAAAAAATTAAAAATCAACCATTCTAAATTTGAGGTGGCCTATCTTTTCCCTTTAGCAGTCAGGTGCAGACCTTAGGACCAACATTTGTCATGAATTTGATTTATGTGAGTATTGCATATATAGAAAATAGAAATATTTTCAATTTAATTCTAGTTCTCACAAATCTTCTAGGTTGTTGAACTTGATTCATTATGATATATATGGTCCTATTTAAATTCCTTCAATTTTTAAATCTTTACATTATGTATTTTTCATTGATGATTATGGTAGTGAAATTTGTTCTATAGTGTTTGAAAAGTTATATAAGGAGAATGACATAGGAAATAAAAGACATAAGACAACTCCATAGACCCGTTAGCAGATCATGGAGTTGCAGAATGCATAAATAGGTTGTAGATGGAGAGGAAAAGAAGCATGCTTAATGGAGCCAACTTAGAGAAGAAGTCCTAAGTAGAAGTGGGTTTTTTTGCATGTTACCTGATCAAAAGGTCTCCCCAATTAGTGCTTGTGGATAACACCCTTATGGAGGTCTGGATGAACAAAAGCCCCTCACTTTAGCACCTTAGTGGTTTTGATTGTGAGGCATATGTTCATGTACCATAAGTAGTCAGATTTGAATAATAAGGCCATGAATGTGTTAGGATATTTAAACACTTAGGAGTTAGTTAAGATCTACTTGGTCTAATCTGTCGATTAGGTAAAAGTTTGTTTCTTAGTGTGTTTCTTTAGTATGCATTAATATGCATTTGTAGTTAGGAAATCCGATAGTCACAATATGCTCCCGACATAGAGTGATCTGATGGTTCATATTCTCCTCAATCTTAATGGCTACATTGATTTGTGGCTTAATACCCGATTGGTCCATGTTCTCTATTTAAAGAGCATGGAGGGTAATTTGTTGATGATTGATTGTGAGAAACTCTCTTGTAAAATCTCTCTATAATCTTTTTCTTTTGCATTAATAAACTGCTCAAAGTGGTTGCGTTGGCTGGGGCCGTGGAGGTTTCCCCATAAGGGTTTACCACATTAAAAAATGGGTGTGTTAATATTTTATATGGTTGTTTGAGTGGTTACTGAAGGTGTTCATCCTCTGTTGGAATACCTGTGTAGTCGAACATGGTATCAGAGCCTGTTTGAAGACCTGCTCCCATTGTAGATAGAGATTGTGAAGCTGAGTTGCCTAATCTATGGTTTCTTCAATTTTCGTACATTTACGGGATGAGAGGAATATTCCATTGTTTCCAAAACACTCGTTTCAGTTAGAAACACTTTTCGTTTCACTCGAAAAGGTTTTTGTTTGCCTAAGATATGACCATTTTAGTCATATCCAGAGGTATAAAGCTTGAATACGCCCTTTTTAAATTTTTGTAGAGTATTATTTCAGTTTTATTTTGTTTGTTTCTGGGTTGCTACTCTTTTAGATCTACGTATGCTCTTTTCCCCGCACACTGTGTGATCTTAGAAAATCAGAAACATATAAGAATAGGTGCATTTTCTGGGTAAGCTAACTGAGATCTAACCCTTGTTGTCATGGAGAAGCAAATTTTTTTTCTTGTGTTAAAATAATTATTTTAGCACGCTCTCCAAGGTCATCTTCAACAACAACAACAACCCCAATCCTCCTTCTAAACAATACAATATGTTTTTCTATCTCACTTGGTTAAAAGTTGTCTTATTATTGGGTTCAAGTCTCTATTTTGTTACTTTTTTTCTAAAGCGTTCATGCATCCAGTGTAATGTGTATTTCACTTCAAGTATAAAAGTGAATCACTATAAGTAGCTTTAATATTTTATTTTAAAGTTATTTATTTTGCATGCAACTTTCTTTTATAAAGTAACTTCATTGTAAAAGTGATCCCTGCTTCTGTTTATAAAAGTGGGTCACTTCATAAAGCAACTTATTTGTAAAAGTGAGGGCATAACTTTCACATCCGAAGTCCGTTTTCAGTGCCATTTTTTTTAAAACCTCCTATTTTTTCGAGATATTTCCATCCATATCATCAGTTTCATTTTTTAAATCCATATTATCTACATATTTAATATGGATTCTTCCAGTGATCTTTTGTTTACCAACACCAACTACTTCCAATGGAAATCTCATATAGAGGATTTATTAAGAAGTAAAGGCTCGTACCAGCTTACCTTGGGAAAGGAAAAAGAAACCATTGATGATGAAAAAAAATTAAAATGGGATGATAATAATGATGAAGCACATGGACTGATTGAAATGTCCATCTCTTTGGATTTAAGGTTCCACCTTCAAAAAATTGATGATCTCGATGAAGCTTGGGAAAATATTGAATTTGTGTTTGGTAAACACAATATTATTCAAGCACATAAGTTAGAAAATAAAATATTGACTTTAAGTCCAAATGATTTTTCTTGCATTGAAGACTATCTATCTAAGTTTAAAACACTTAGAATTTTATGTGAAGAGTGTACCATAAAGCTGGAGGAAGAGTGTTGCATCTATATTATTTTTTCTAAGCTCGGTAGTGCATATTATGTGTTTGTGTCTACATTTTATGCCATGATAGAGGCTCTAGGGAAAGCTTATCAAAAACCCACTCTTGAGTCCTTTTGTGATGCTTTGATTAGAGAGCAATATAAGCTTGTACAACTTGGAGTGATCAACACTGCAGGTACCTCCAACAAAGCTTTAGTAGCCCAGTAGAAAGATAAACCCAAGAATCCCAAGAAGCAACATCCTCACCACAAAAACAAAAAAAACAAGGGTCCCAAACCCACTTAGACAGCTTCAACACCTAATGGTGACAAAGGAGCAAAATCTAAAAATAAGAAGACCGACAAACATTACAACTTTTGTGATAAATATGCTCATGATGAGTTCAAATGTTTCAAGAAGATGATAGCTTTAGGAGCAATGATGAAGAAGCACAACATCAATATTGATTCTACTTCTTCTTCTTTTTCTCATGGACATGCACTTTCTTCTTCTGGTTTCTCCTTCAATGCAACTTCTACTTATGGTTTCTCCTTCAATGCAACTTCTACTTCTTCCTCTGATGAGTGGTTATTGATTTTGGAGCATCTTATCATATGGCTAAGGATAAAGACACATTTTCTACTCTAAATCACTGTAACACCAAGAAAATATTTGTTGGTGATGATAGATCTCTTAGTGTTCTAGGATCTAGAACAGTTCAAGTAGATAATGGTCATTTCAATGATGTATTATGTGTTCGAAGTATTTCTTGTAACCTTCTATTAGTATATCAAATCACTCATTCACGTGAAGGTAAAATTGTAGAGTTTTCACCTCACCAAGTTGTAATCAAGGATCTAAAAGATCCTAAGCATGTTCTTGCAACTGAAATCGTTGATGATATTACCAGGTTGTACAAGTTTGACAACTTTGGGTCACCATATTTTCCATTAGTTTTTGTTTCTCATAGAGATGACTTGAGAAAACTTTGGCATGAGCGGTTTGGTCATCTAAACTATCCCTCATTGCAGCAACTATGTAATCAACAGATGGTGACTGGTCCTCCTCTTGTTTCGTGCAGAGATGGTGTTTGTGTCGGTTGTGTTCTCGGTAAACATCATCGAGACAATTTTGACAAACGTGCCTCTTGGCATGCCTTGGGCCCTTTACATGTTGTTCACAGTGACTTGTGTGGTCCACTTTCTTCTCCTTCTTTTTTTTGGATGCAAGTATTTCTTAAATTTCATTGATGATTTTTCCAAGCATACTTGGGTTACTTCTTAAAACTTAAGAGAGAAGTTTTTGACAAGTTTTTGGCCTACAAGGCCCTTGTAGAAAGAAATATAGACATGAAATTCAAAGGTTAAGAACATATAATGGAGGAAAATATGTGAACAATAATTTTACAAGTGATTGCACTACATAGGGTATCCAAATGTAACACATTGTTCCATATACTCCACAACAAAATGGTGTTGCTGAGAGAACGAACCACACATTAAAAGAAATGGCTAATTGTATGATGCAATCTAAGGGATTAAGTCTAAAGTATTGGGCATAAACCATCAACTTTGTAAATTACATAGTAAATCACACTTCCACAAAGGCTCTTAAAAATATGATATTGTAAGAAGCATGGACTAAAATTAAACCAGATGTAAGTCACTTCTGTGTATTTGGAAGTATAACATGGGCTCACATTCCTGATGAGAAAAGGAAAACATTCCAGCCTAAAAGTGAGAAGTGTGTATTTGTTGGTTATTCTGAAGATGTCAAAGGTTATAGACTTCTTCAACCACATTGTAATCAAATTATAAATTATAAGAGATGTTAAATTTGATGAAAATATCTTGGCCTGTGAGCCGAATTCAATGATTGTGCCCTCTTCGGCCTGCCAATCATCTTCGGTGTTTGTGTCTTCTTTTGTTCCTATTTTGGTTTCTTCTTCATATGATGACAGTGAGTATGAAAATCCACCTCCGCCTTCTCACCTTCCTCTAGATGAGTCCTTTGAACCTGAACCAACACCAACACCATCGCTTCCTAGATGGGTCTATTCAACACAAGAAGCAACTGATGATCTTGTTAGTGATCCTTGAGATCAACATCAAACACGTTCTTAGTTCCAGTTTTAGATCAAGTTTCAGAGACTCATGATCTAGAGACATTTGCAGAAGCTTTAGGTCATCTAGATTGGGATACATCAATGAATGAAGAGTATCATTCTTTAATGGAAAACGATACTTGGGACCTTGTACCTCTACCAAAAGGAAGAAAACTTGTCATATGTAAATGGGTCTACAGAATTAAGTATGCATCATATGGAAGTGTTGAAAGACACAAGGCTCGGTTAGTTGCCAAAGAATTTTCCCAAGTTGAAGGAATTGACTATAATGAAACCTTTTCCCCTGTAGCCAAAATGAATTCCATCCGCTTTGTTCTTTCCCTTCTTGCCTCACATAAATGGGAGGTCCATCAGATGGATGTTAAATCCGCCTTCTTGCATGGGGATTTGCAAGAATAAATATACATGGAACAATCTCCTGGCTATGTCCAGAATGACTCTAGCCTTGTTTGTCACCTTAAGAAATATCTTTATGGTCTTATGCAAGTTCCCTGAGCTTGGTATGCCAAAATAAACATCTTTCTTATTGACACTAGATTTTCTAGATGTCATTCTGATCCTAATATCTATACCAAGAAAGTAGGAAGCCATCTCATAATCCTTGTCCTTTATGTTGATGACCTTATCCTTACTAGTAGTGACTCAAAAATTTTAAACCATGTGAAAACCATCCTTAAGAATAAATTTGAAATGACAGACTTAGGATTTTTTCACTATTTCCTTGGTCTCCAAGTTTTGCAAACCAATGAAGGAATTTTTCTTTCCCAGTCTAAGTATGCTTGTGACCTTCTTCTTCGCTTTCACATGGAAGATTGTAAACCAACCCCTTCTCCCTTCTAGTCTCGATTCAGGCTTGTTGCGACCTATACATCTCCCGAAGTTGATGCCACCTTGTACCGTCAGTTAGTTGGTAGCCTCTTATTCTTGACTCAACCCATCCTGATCTTTCCTTTGTTGTTGTTCTTGTTGCCTAGTATATGAAAACACCCCATGAAATCCATTAGAAAGCAGCTAAAAGCATACTTTAGTATGTCCAAGGTACAATTTAGTTCAAGATACATTACAGTTCAGGGGGGATTCCTTTATTGGTTGGTTTCACTGATTTAGATTGGGTTGGCGACCCTGATGATTGAAAGTCTACTGCAGGTTATGTTTTCAGCCTTGGTTCATGACCTATCACTTGGGCCTGTAAGAAACAACAAGCTATTTCACTTTCTTCAGCAGAAGCAAAGTACCAAGCAACGGTAAATGAAAGTACGGAAGCCTTGTGGATTCGACAGATCCTTTAAGAGTTTGGATTCTAGTAGCAACATCCAACCAGCCTTTTGTGCGGCAATTAGAGTGCCATCAAGCTCGATAAAGACCCAGTTCAACATCAGCACAACAAACAAATCGAGCTACATATGCCCTTCATTAGAAAGCTCATTCATGATCAAGTTATTGAAGTGCTATTTTTCCCTACAAAAGATCAAGTTGCAAACATTTTCACAAAGTCTCTTACAAAAGCGAAGTTTTCCAATCGATCTATGTTAAGACTTCATGAAGTTTTCATTAAGGGGGGATAGGCTCTAATTCCTCCTTCCTTCTCCTATTGTGTCACTATTGTCAATCCTTCAATCCTATCCTAAGTTGTTCTTAAGGGGGGATGTTATGATATTTAGACACTTAGGAGTTAGTTAAGATCTACTTGGTCTAATATGTTCATTAGGTAAAAGTGTGTTTCTTTAGTATGCATTAGTATGCATTTGTAGTTAGGAAATCTGATGGTCACGATATGTTCCCGACATAGAGTGATCTGATGATTCATATTCTCCGCAATCTTAACAACTACATTAATCCGTGGCTTAACACCTGATTGGTCCATGATCTCTATTTAAATAGCATGGAGGGTCATTTGTTGATGATTGATTGTGAGAAACTCTCTTGTAAAATATATTTGTAATCTTTTTCTTTTGCATTAATAAACTGATCCAAGTGGTCACGTTGGTTGGAGCCGTGGATGTTTCCTCGTAGGGGTTTTACCACATCAAAACATCGATGTGATAATATTTGATCTAGTTGTGTGAGTGGTTACTGAAGGTGTTCATCCTCTGTTGGAATACCTGTGTAGTCAAACAAAATGTATCTTCAACAAATAACATAGTTATTGAATTGATGAGAACCGCACCCTCAAAACAAGAACCATATCCCTAAAGACCCATATTTTTGTGTAAAAAACCCCTAAATTAAAAAACTAGTGCTACAAAAATCACCTTCTTTTTTTAAGGTTAAAATTATGACCTTTTGCCACTATGATTTTAAATCCTTGTAAAGTTACAATTAAAACCCTTAAAATCATCTCTCGAATCGAAAAGTGGTGCTGCTAGGATCAACCTCGATTTTATTTTGGGGTTAAAATTATGACTTGTTTGAAATCATGGTTTTGATAATTGATATCATTGTAAACAAAAACCTTAAAGTCAACCCCCAAATCAAAATGAGGGTGCTACCAGTAACACCCCTTTCTTTTTCTAAGGTTAAAACTACAACTCGTTTGAAACTATGGCCTTAAGTGATGGTACTATTGTGAACAAAAACCTTAAAATTGATCCATGAATTAAAAAGTGGTGTTGCTAGTAGCACATCCTTTTTTATTTCAAGGTTAAAATTACAACTTGTTTGATATCGTGGCCTTGACAATCAGTGCCATTGTGGACATCCAAAACCTCAATCAATACTTGAATCA